>CM026297.1:945571-1365893 GCA_014851415.1 Cnaphalocrocis medinalis
AAGTATCACTGACTTATTGATCTTGTTTAAGTCTTTAATTGGTTTCCCTATTATAGGGTTGCAAAGATCAGACGGCAATCACTATATTGTAATTACCTGAATAATGATCAAAGCGTAGTTAGTAAGCATAACCTGGTCTCAAAAGCGACAGATTTGCGGCCGCTGTCAGAGACGTTATTTAAACTAATGTTCAATTACTTAAGTATCGGTAGTCTTTATGCGTATTGAAATAAGTGTCAATATATTTTCTTAAGTAACCAACTTAGTTAATCAACGACTCTGAGTACGGCAGTAAGACGCAATTCGGACTCGTACTGAAATAATGTGTAAATCCTCCAACCGATATTCGGCTACGGCGGTCCATTTTAACGATAAGCCACATACGCAGGATATTATAGTGTTAAAGCGTGTGCGCAAACACAGGTGCGCTCTCTATTCCCTTTCACTCTTCATTCGATGGGACATGTGTGACACGATTGAAGAGAGATCGGTCGTACGACCAACGGCATGACGTGCTTTCCTAGACCCGTGGACTTTCTGAACAGAAAAACTAGGTACAAAGGGTATAGCCGCAGCCCCATAGTGAAACTGCCCCTGGCTGAAATGTATACCTTTCTTAGAAGCGTTTATTGGTCTTATTATTATATACCATTTTACAAATTTTCAAGCCTGGAATCCCCTTGGTTTGGATAAAAAACAAAAAAAAATAAAAAATCTTTTTTATTTTTTTAAGCTAAATTAATGATTCGATTTCTTTGAAATTTGGATTATACATGGTACTAATAACGATACATTTGCAAAAAAATAATCAAGGTTGTAACTTATATACAAAGGCCTAAAAAAATATTTTTTTGTTTTTAAAATTTTTTTTTTACTATTTACAAGAGGGCGACAACCTCAATTTTAAGGTATGTAATGCACAATTTAATATTGTATAAAATATATTTTTTTCATAGAAATCCATTTGTGGCAACATGGTAAAAAAAATAAAAATGTCTTACTAATGCAGGCCATTCGTCCTACCACCATTAGGAAGTTATGAGCGGTGCTAGCCTAGTGGTTTACAACGCGCCTTCCATGCTGCGGGTCCGGGTGCTTCCATGGTCCGGGTTCGACTCCTGGCATGCATCTCTGTGCGTATTTTTACCGTTAGCTCGGCGGTGAGGGAAACCATAGTGAGGAAACCTGCACGTTTCGAATAGTTTCTGAAACGTGTAACCATGATTCAGTTGGTCTGGTTCACCTGTTAAATGGTTACGAAGGTCAGACGGCAGTCGCTTCATTATAATTACCAGACTTTCCAAATCCTGAATTATGGTCTAAGCGCACCCTGGGTTCCAAAGCGACAGTTTTGGATGCAACCTGGAAAAACACGCAAAGATGAAGATAAGATGAAGTGTAATAACTATAAATATTTTAATACAATTTTGCGCAAATTGAGCTAGCCTAGGCTAAGCAAAGCTTATTTTATGTAATAGGCGAAGGTAGGTCCTACTCATACATAATTATAGAAAAAATCACAAATGCATAAATAAAGTACATAAAAAACACCCAAGACCAAAGAACACTAGCCATACTCATCACACAAAAGTTTGTCCTGGCCAGAATTTTGATACATTTGAATTTTAATGCGAACATTATTATTTTGAATTCGAATTTCGAACACGCGTTGCCTATTGCAACGCGTGTATGTATGTAACAAATGTAACGCTGAAATATTATTAAACATGTTAATGCTCAGCTGCTGATTACGTTTAGTACCGATTAGTTATAATTTAAATCAGTAATTAAAAAAAAAACCGACTTCAAGATTACAGACACTATATATTTTTTGTAGTTTTTCAATAACCACCGAGTCAATTTTGATAAAATGTTTATGGGACCACCGCTGAATAATGGCCTCCTAAACAAAAAATAATCATTTAAATCAATTCATAATTGGTGGAGAAATTGAGTAACATACAACAAAAAACATACGGGTCGAATTGAGAACCTTTATGAAGTCGGTTAAAAATAAATTCTGGCCAAGGCAAACTTTTGTGTGATGAGTATGGCTAGTGTTCTTTGGTCTTGGGTGTTTTTTATGTATTTTATTTATGCATTTGTGATTTTTCTATATTATGTATGGAGTACCTTACCTTCGCCTAGTACATAAAATAAGCTTTGCTTAGCCTAGGCTAGCTCAATTTGCGCAAAATTGTATTAAAATATTTATAGTTATTACACTTCATCTTATCTTCATCTTTGCGTGTTTTTCCAGGTTGCATCCAAAACTGTCGCTTTGGAACCCAGGGTGCGCTTAGACCATAATTCAGGATTTGGAAAGTCTGGTAATTACAATGAAGCGACTGCCGTCTGACCTTCGTAAACCATTTAACAGGTGGACCAGACCAACTGAATCATGGTTACACGTTTCAGAAACTATTCGAAACGTGCAGGTTTCCTCACTATGGTTTCCCTCACCGCCGAGCTAACGGTAAAAATACGCACAGAGATGCATGCCAGGAGTCGAACCCGGACCATGGAAGCACCCGGACCCGCAGCATGGAAGGCGCGTTGTAAACCACTAGGCTAGCACCGCTCATAACTTCCTAATGGTGGTAGGACGAATGGCCTGCATTAGTAAGACATTTTTATTTTTTTTACCATGTTGCCACAAATGGATTTCTATGAAAAAAATATATTTTATACAATATTAATTGTGCATTACATATCTTAAATTGAGGTTGTCGCCCTCTTGTAAATAGTAAAAAAAAATTTTTAAAAACAAAAAAATATTTTTTAGGCCTTTGTATATAAGTTACAACCTGATTATTTTTTTTGCAAATGTATCGTTATTAGTACCATGTATAATCCGAATTTCAAAGAAATCGAACCATTAATTTAGCTTAAAAAAATTAAAAAAGCATTTTTTATTTTTTTTGTTTTTATCCAAACCAATGGGATTCCAGGCTTGAAATTTGTAAAATGGTATATAATAATAAGACCTATAAACGCTTCTAAGAAAGGTATACATTTAAGCCAGGGGCAGTTTCACTATGGGGCTGCGGCTATACCCTTTTGGGACTTCCAACGCAGCTGTCGATAAGTGTGGCCCACTATCCACTACACCACCGAGACAGTCATGTTGTGAACCGTACCGTACAAGCAAATGGAAACGTATCCATAACACCTTCTTCTCCCACAGCAAAGCCCTTTAATAATTCATCCACCTAGCCATCCCTCCTTCTCAATTACCCACCACTTTAAAATTTAAAACAATATCAGACAGCCAGCGCGATCATTTAATTAAAAGTTAACGTCCCAACTTTAAACGTAAATTATGCGGTAATACTTCTAATAAAGAGATTACCACGTTAAGAATGTCTTTGAACTCGTAAATTACCACGGTAGTACTGTAATAAAGTGATTTAGCATCCAAGAATGTATCTGTTTAATCCTACCGTTTTCTTAGTCCCGCATTGAAACTTAAAAACCTTTCCCTTCTTATTACAAAACCCGGCTTAAAATAACTAAATACTGGCTTTAATAAATAGGACTATCTGAAGAATTAGACTAAACTAGTATTGCAAAAAAATTTTGATGTTAGAAACCAACAGATCGCTATTTTAGTCGTAAGACCCAAAAGCCTTTTAAAAGGCATAAAACAATTGATTTTCTATTGCGTCTGCTGTCTGGGCGTTACGACATTACATTATGGTGTCGATTTGTAATAAATTAAAACAATATCACATAGATTGACCTGACTCCGTACTAAGTAGCTTAAGCATTTGTGTTACAGACATCAGACAACAGAGGAATCACAAGAACAATAAGTACTTACGAGTAAAATGCAGCATAATTATTTTACATCCAGATATTGAACAAAAAAAAATGGTGGTCATCACACGTATGTTTGTCCAGAGTGGGGATTGAATCCACGATCTTTGGTGTATGAGACAGGGTCACTGTCAAATGCGAACAAAATCAATTATTTGTAATGTGCAACTCGAAAGTATAAAATCCAGATTTCTACCTACTCTTTTCAATTTGACGATGACAGACGCATAACCCACTAACCAGCTAATTAACCAAATAATTTAGCACACAAGTTTAGTATCTTTATAATTAGCTCCCATAAATAACAGTTTCCGCACAAAGTGTGTGTCAGAGTCATCCGTCATAGTCAACCGGATTTATACCACTCAGCGGGTCGGGCAGGATTTCTGGACCGAATGAATGTAGATTTATCGTCGCTTCATACGTAACTAGTTGCGCTTACACATTATTGAAGACAAAATGAAGATGGAGAAATCGTGAGAGGGCTACGCTTCGACATGAATAGGCTCGACCAGTGATACCACAGCCTCGTAAAAGATCGGCGTGAAGTAGCGCAAGCGTTTGACTATGGGAGAGCTGCGCTTCGGCATGAATGGATCGGCTCTACATCGAAGTGATAATCACACGTTATAGAAGTGCGGCGCAAAACAACGCTTGACCTGTGTTTCGCCGAGTGAGTGAGGGTACTGAGGGTTGGCAGCGCATTTGCGACTCAACTCTTGTGTCTATGATCGGCGGTAATCGTTTACCTTCAGGCGATCTGTCTGCTTCTACCACCTATAACATAAAAAAAATGCAAAGTCACACAATGGTGAGGTTAAAAAAGAAAGAAAAAAATATCACAAGTATTCTTCACACTCATATTTGACCAGATTATTAAGTAAGTACTTCTAAAAAATTCGCATGTTAAAATGTACCTGTTTTGTGAAAAACATATCAACTGTATGGTGACCTCATAACGAAAATCTTGTTACCAGAAATTGTCAAACAAAAACATAATTACACATAATTAGACCCCAGCGAGTGATGAGCGCGAGGGTTCACAAGGGATGGGAAGTCAATTCGATATCGACAATTATAATAATATAAATAAAAATGCGCTGGTTTTCAGTGGAGACGAACGACGTGTAATCACAGGAAAAATACAATGATGTCTATCAAAAAGAAAACAAACAAAACTAAAACCATAAAAAATATATCAAAAAAAATGTGCTTCAGCACAAAAATGATATTAAATAACTAGTGGCTCCCGGCGAACTTCGTTCCACCTACTTTTTGTTTAATTTCTCCCTTTTAGACCTTCCCTGGACTACGACAAACATTTTAAAACTAAAACCAGCTCAATCGGCCCAGCCGTTCTCGAGTTATAGCCAGACTAACGAACGGCGATTCATTTTTATTTATATAGAAGAAGATAGATAAATCATAATAAATAAAAATTTAATAAGGCCCTTATTTTGTTTTTACTTAAAACTTTTGTTTTTACTTAAGTAATGTGTATGCGTAATAATAAATGTTAGGCATTTAGATTTCCTCTAACCGGGGGCCCCTTCGGGCTGGGGGCCCGTGGCATTTTGCCGACTTGCCACCCTATAGTTACGCCACTGAATAAGGGACAATAAGGTCTAGGATATCACACGTTTCCCTAAAAGATGACAGTGAACTTTTGTCTTAGAGATATCTAGTTAATAGTGAATAGGAAAACATCAGTAATTTAGTTCTTGAACCGAACACGAAAGTAGCAAACATAGTTAAAATGGAAACTTTATAAAATGTCATTAATGTGAACATTGTACTTTAACTGTAGCCCTTTCATTTGATACCTATATCACGGGAATCAGGTGAAAATATGAATTCATCATTTTGTGGTGGCGGCCATCCTAAGTTGGCCATCTAATCCATCTGAAAGCACTATTATGACTATTATAATTTTCAAACAAAAAAAAACAATCCAAACCGGTTCATCCTTTCGGGATATACAGACAAACAGACAGACAGGTCAAACTTATAACAACTCGTCGTTTTTGCGTCGGAGGTTAAAAATAATATTTATCGATAATCTGTTGGTAGCATTCACAACACTAGGGTTGACACCAACCTCTGTCGCCATCTTTTTATTGTTTTGATGAATTAAATATGGCGAGGTGGGATTCCTGATTGGGGTTTGTCCGGAAATTTTGTGAAATGTGAACGCCGGCTACCCGCTTACATAAATAGATAGATATATTATTTATTGCG
The DNA here is from genome assembly GCA_014851415.1 of Cnaphalocrocis medinalis. NCBI lineage: Eukaryota > Metazoa > Arthropoda > Insecta > Lepidoptera > Crambidae > Cnaphalocrocis > Cnaphalocrocis medinalis. The sequence continues at coordinate 951,629 of CM026297.1, forward strand.
TAGAAACAAAATACATTAATGATTTTACAATTTAATTTAGACTAATTTATAAGACAGTAAATGGGCCCCACGCACGTTTTTCAAAAGCTCGGGATATAATTGCCAGCTGTGGTTATGGCGATATGGCGAAAATGAATTTAATAATCAATGTATTGCAGAAAAAGACGGTGTGACGATTTCTATAAGTATGTCCAAGATTGGCAATCAGAGGCGTTGGACAGGGATCTATGGAGGAACTTGGCCTTTGCCCAGCAGTGGGATTTTATAGGCGAATAAAAAAAAGTATTGGAAATGGCAATGCCAATTTTTTATGGAACAGTGGCGCGTTTTCTTATTTAATAGCTGTTATACCCGCCGAATATTGTTTTTTAGTTTATAATAATGTGATAAATAAGATTTGTTCAACAACTAATATCATATTTAATCTCAGTCGGAGCAAGTTGTAAAAAGTTACTTTGTAATTAGGGATTATTTTTCGAACCTTCATAACTTTGCTTGGAGTGCGTTTATAGTATGGTTTGACATATCAAATTTTGTTTGTTACCCTAAAAACTAAAATACTTAGAATTTGTCAATGTAACAGCGAAAAAAAGGGGTTGAAATCAATGCCATTGGCGTGCCGCTTGTGGCGTTACATGAAGTATGCTGCTATAAAATGTATTATCTGTAAATATGACAAGTTTTAATAAAATAAATATTATTCTATTCTATTCTAGTGTTTTTGCATTTAGCCTCGAGTCATAGAGCAGCAACCTACGTAGTTGGCGGAGGTAGCCAATCGGCAAAACTACAAACGCGGACCGCCCTCATATAGAAGTCAAACGCGCTACAAAATGGCCAGCAGAGATTCACTTGCGGCTGCCATGGTTACAGTAGGGTTGACACAACTTGGTTTATTAAATCATTCTGTCCGGATGCAGCATTCGCATTCGTTGGAAGGATGAGGTCGAAAAAGACTTGCGCGGACTCTCGGCAGATGACTGGCAGGAGGTGGCACAGGATCGACCAATATGGAGGCTCTTATTATCGGAGGCCAAGACTCACTATGGGTCGGTGCGCCAACCTAGTTAGTTTAGTTAGTGGATGCAGCATTTGGTAGAGAACCTGTCTTATAAGCCAAAGGTCGGTTCGATCCCCACCCTGGACAAACATTCGTGTGATGAATAATTGTACCTATTTGTTTAGTCGCTTACAGGTGCAACAGACGACCCTTGACGGCTGACGTCAGGCCAAGATCCAACTCAACACACACAGCGGGGCGCACCATAGCCTCTAAACGCCGTTATATTTTTTTATTGCGAAGGGAAAATGTATTCCGCACCGTACTGTCAGGTCGGGCAACCTGACAGGGCGTGAAAGACTCTGGAAAGAAACCCCAGAGATTTACTAACTAAAAACCCACCCACACCCGCCGCTGTTGATGTATGTAGACGAGGTCTACGGTGACTTATCAGTCCGTTTGTCCTTGCGAAGTGACGCCGTTAACTTTTTTTCAATGAGGATGTTGAGAACTCTTTCGTAATGTTTTTTTAAGAATTTCTTGTTTATGCTGTTTTTTGGTTGTCATTATTATTGTGAGTAAAAGTGAGAAGTCAAAGTGAAAATTGGTAAATAAAAATACAAATAAAAACAGGTAAACTTACGTATTCATACAGTCCTTCAACACATCCCCGTATTGTCGCTTTCATTATTATATGAGGTAGATGAGCCGACGAATCACCTGATGGTAAGCGATTACCGCCCTCCCATATACACCTGCAACACCAGTGGTGTCACAAGTGCGCTGCTTACCTTTTTACCCCCCATTCCCTAAATAGGGCCTCCGGTACCGTCACTCACGCAACGAAACACAGCGCATAAACTCCTGTTCCATGCCGGTTTCCTGTGAGGACGTGGTGTTACTCCGGTCGAGCCGGCCCAAGCCCGTTCATGCCGAAGCGTAGCACTCCCACTGTTGAATAAATTAAAATAACAGTGCCAACCCTAGCCATCTGGCAATGCAGACAAGGCATGTAATGTTTTCATTGCAGCTTGCTGCGCAGACGGCGCTATCTAGCGCCAAATTTGCCGTTTTTGTTGTTTTAATTAAAAGCCAGATTAGCTCCGTGAGTGAATTTCGCGCTGTGATTTGCATTTCTTTTACTTCGGTCTCTTTGTTTAGTTTTACTAATTGATTTGGTGGCTTTTAGCGTGTTTCTACATGTGTTAATTGTGGGAGAGCCATGCTTCGGCATGAATGGGCCGGCTCGACCGGAGTGATACTACTGCCTCACAGAAAACCGGCGTGAAGCAGCTCTTGTGCTGTTTCGCCGAGTGAGTGAGGGTACCGGAGGCCCACCCGGGGGGGAAGGGGATTACAGTTTGGCAGCATACTGGTGTTGCCGGTGTCCATGGGCGGCGGCAATTGCTTACCATCAGGTGATCTGCCTGCTCGTCTGCTACCTATCACATAAAAAAGTAGATATTATTTGCTTGCGCTTTACACAATTTGCAAAAGAAAAATGAATAAACATGTTTTTATTATGCAAACACAAGTCCAAACTGTCATGGCAACAGTTGGCTATATTAGTATTCTTCATATTTTTTAATTTGAAGCAAAATTACGAAAACTGGATTAAGTTCAGCCGGAATTAGAAAGCAAATGGAATTATTCGTCGGCGCCATCTTGCGGTCGCATGGGGAAAACGACATGATTAAAATTAAAGCTGCAGGAGAAGAAATATTCTTGAGATTTTGATTTGGAGTGCAAACAGGGAGAGACACGCTTCGGTATTAATGGGCCGCCGGCTCGGTAGCAAAAACAGAGTGATACCAAGGTCTCACAGAAAAGCAGCGCCTGCGCTGTGTTTTGTTGAGTAAGTGAGGGTATCGGAGGCCCAGTTGGGGGGAAATGGGTTAAAAGATTGGCAGCGCACTTGTGACTATAGTCTGCGGCATGAAACAATAGAGATGACCTTGAGTGCCCAGAAACCAATTTTAGCAGAAAATCTTATTTTTTACAAGTACGCAAAATAACGGTCATTGCTATTCTTTCATGGCGCCAACTGTACAGGTGTTGAAGATCTATGGGCGGCAGCAAACGGTTACCATCAGGTGATCCGTCTGCTCATTTGCTTCCCATCACATAAAAAAACAAAAGAGTTTTATTCGTGTTACCTATGAGGGCTTCACGATTAAAAAGACTAAAATTTAACAGTGTATAACATTACCATTCTCCATTCACGCGCGCCAGTATAATGTTCTATAACAAAACAATTTTTCCCATACACTAAGTGATTTAGTCCCTTTCCATTAGGGCGTCCACGTGAATGGCCACGTCTGATGACAGATCGATCAACACACAATGGCGTGACGTATGGCCTCAGCCCTTTGTGGCCCTCCATCAGTCATCTGCATGAGGGTTTTGATGCTAAGAAAATCTAATTTTAATGCTATTATGCCGTAATTATGCTTTGATCGATGAAATGGCGGAAATGGCTGTTTCCTGAAGGAAGTTACTTACCTTTTTTTGGAGTCGGTTAAAGTTGGCATTCATTACAAAGTAGGTTGTTATATACTGTCCCACTGCAGGGCAAAGGCCTCTATCATAGAAATTTATCATTATTGTAATGGGATTAGGCTTAATCACCACGCTACGCTTGTCTTATGCGGATTGGTGATCACAAACCCGAGTTATGATCGGAAACGTCAGTTCTTCTTCGGCAACTGGTTGTCAAACTTGGTTGCCAATGCGGCCGAAAGGGAAAATTCGAAACACACTATTTTTCGACCCAGGTACTTACCACTAGACCATATATTGACCTGACTCAGTACTAAGTAGCTAAAGTACCTGTGTTACAGATAACAGACAACAGATAAAACACAAAGATATATACTTAAATAATATTTAACACCCACACACTGAAAAAATACTAGTATTAATCACGCTAATATTGTTCATCCAGGCTGGGGATCGAATCCACGACCTTTGGCGTTGCTACAAAATGCGCCATCTGGCCAGTCAAATAGGCCGATATAGTTCGCGGCATGTTAGTTTGACGATGACCTTGAGTGCGCAGAAACTAATTTCAGTAGAAGGGCGCAAACTAACGGTCACCGCTATAGTTAGATGCCGCAAACTATATAATAGTGCTTCACTTTACTTTTTAATTTATATGATGTCACAATAAACTACTATTTATTTAGTATTTACACATATTACAACGAATCCTTGATTAACCCTTTATGGCTTCAACATTATTTTCATTATAAATTAATTAAACCCTTAAGTAGGTATTTTAACAGGCTTGTTCGCGTGGTGAAGCTTGGAGCAGTGAATGTGGCGATATATTAAATTACTGTTGGGTGAACAAACTGCCCCTTCATGTTGTGGCCGTATTTGTAATAAAATGCATTAAGGGTGGTTGCGAGCGGTTCGCCTTTTATTTTTAAGCTAGAGACCTGCCCGACTTCGTAGGGGTGCAATAATGTCCTCCTAACTGATGCTTTACCTATGGCGACTAATCTATGGGGACGGAAAGGTCGGTGAGTGGAAGCTACATACAGGAGTCGCAACCGTAGCCACCCACAAGGTGGACCGATGATCTAGTGAAGGAATGCTTTGGATGCAGGTGGCACAGAACCGATCTGTGTGGAGAACAATCGGGGAGGCCTATGTTCATGGACGTCTATAGGCTGCAGTGATGATGATTATGATGATGACCAATCTTAATGATCAGCTGACGAACAGCGCCATCGTTTATTTTATTGACACATTAAACAGGCTTGTCTCGGCAAGCCTTCGATCATAGAATTCTAGATACAGAGTGAACGCCGCGCCGTAAGTGTCGCCGCCAATCAAGACTCTAGTAGCAAAAAAGTCCTATTTGGCATTTTCGTAATTTAAAACCAACCAAGAATTAAGTTTAAAAATAAACTACTTACTACATTTTGTTTTCGACCTCGACGGCATTTTTGAAATACATTTTATTAACTATATTACCAAGTTGTAAAACGACTAATGCCAGTGCTGTTGGTATCACTTTTTCAAGCGTTTTCAATATTCATTGTGTATCTAGAGACAACAACTGTAGTCTGGAACAAAAAGGATTGACTACACGAAAGTTAGTTAAATATTTTGCAAGACAAGACAAGCTACTTCACTCTCAAGCCAAGCCACTCCGGACAAACCCCCAATCTCCGTTCAACAATTTATTAACACGAATGTGTCGCAAGCCTGCACAAGGCCTAACCCCTAAATATTCAAAACGGGGAAATGAGCTTGGTTGTACAGGTTGTACAGCCGTAAACGACTGCGGTGTATGTTAGCCTGTACTGGGAAATGGGTCAATCAAGATTTTTTTAGTTTTGAATTTACATAATCACTATGGAAGTAATTAATTATTTTATTGGTTAGTCATTCATCATCATAGGCCTTTACATCATTAACAGATGATTTAAGCAGCATCACGCAGTGTGATTTTACAACAGCGCTCGTGGTAAGTAGTAGTGAGTCATTATCTCACTAATATTATAAACGTGAAAATTTGTAAGTATGGACGGATGGCGTTTGCTCCTCTTTCACGCAAAAACTACTAAATGGATTTTAATGAAACTTTGCAATAATGTAGCTCATACATCAGAATAACACATAGGCGACAATTTATAAAAATATATTGTGTGGATTAACCAAAATATGACAGTAACTAATTCCATACGACGGCAATCGCTGATCATCAATTGTTACATTTAACGACATCTATCTTGTTAACGGGAGTAAAGTGAATTGAAAAAGTTTGCTACAAAAACAACCTATATAAAATATAGGGTGTATCCTAGACCCTGCTTAGGTTGTTCTTTTAACTTTCGGGCAATATTTCAACCCCCAACACTTCTCAAGTTCCTAAAGCCACTTTATAAAACGTTCCTTCGAAACTTTGCCGAACTTAGACTAGTGATATCGCGCAGTTTTTCCTGCCTTTTTCCTTCATTAACTCGGGATTTTCAATTTGCTTTATAAGCCTTTCAATAAAGGCTACCTTTTAAAAGATAATGACTTTTAAAAATACTTTTTAATTAAAGGCTGTGCGATTTCGCGGCGAAGCGACATGATATAAATTCACACAACATCTCGTAAATTTATCTGACTCCGTACTAAGTATCTTAAGCGCTTGTGTTACAGATATCAGACAGCAGAGGAAATTAATATAATAATAAATACATACGAGTGTATTATATTCAGACACTAAACAAACACAAGTATTCATGACACAAATGTTTTTCCAGGGTGGGGATCCAACCCACGATCTTTGGCGTAAGAGGCAGGGTCTTTACCAAATGCCAACTCGGGTCAGTCGCGTATCACAATTTCACAATGCAACGCTATATAAAGTGAAAGTAAAGTATCAGCCTATATACAGTCCCACTGCAGGGCAAAGGCCAACATCATAGACATCAAGTCACCGCTACTATGATAGGATTAGGCTTTATCACCACGCTTGCCTAATGCTGATTGGTGATCACAAACCTATGTTCGAAAAATTCGAAACGCTCTTGCTCGACCTGGAATCAAACCCCGAGATTATGGCCCGATACATAAACCATTAGACCATAGCGTTTTTTAGACACACCTGTATCTACCGATTGGCTGCCTCCATCACGATCCCGATTCGGTCTTAAGGGGCTATATCGACAAAACTAGCGCCGCCAACCCATTTACACTAATTGTGGCGAGAATATTATGATAGTTTTACTTTCTTAAAAAATATCGTATTATCACCACAATCAGTGTAAATACGTTGGCGGCGCTAGTTTCGTCAGTAGCCTCTTAACCGGTATTTTACTAACGAGCGAATCTCAACAAAAACTAATTTAAAACAAGTAACTTTAGAGAACAAGCACCAATCAAGGAATTCTGTAATCGTCTGATTTTAGACGCCGAATATTTTCACTGGAAAAGTTGTCTTCAAGTTAAACTACAGGGTGTATCTGTAAACATTTAAGTACTTCATCATTTTAACAATGTCTTCTACCAACCATACATTTTCTATAAGTACAACTTGTGAAATTTATTTTTCGACTCTCCATACAAAACGAGCAAGTCACCGTGACCAATTGTTTATGAAAAATGTTTTTTTTTAGCGTCTAAAAAAATGTTCACAATGTTTGGTAAAAGACGTGGTTAAGGGGATAATAATTTCGATCGATATACTTTTTTGAAATGCTAAAAACTATAGCGATCAGGGAAATAGATTTATTTTTCAGAGTTTGTTGTTGATTAAGTTTATTTTTTATTTTATGAGAATAAATTTCCACAAAATTACAAGATATTTTTGATAAAATTATGTCCTCGAAAATAATGAAAAGATAATACACTACAATCTAAAGCAATATTTGTAATACAATGTCTGTTATTTCATTTCAGGTAACTACGACTGAATTAATAAATTTCAACTATGTGGTAAGCTTAAACATTTTCATTTTCTATACAAAACTAGAGGATACCAATTTCGAAGAGATCTCAATTTTTGATTAGTTACCTTGTAAAGTAATCCTAAATGATGAAATATTTAATATTCTAATCATCTCTGTTTCCATTATATTTCTTAATAAAGAAATTCGAGATATTGTTAAGGTATTTCATGGCAGTATTTATTGAAGAGAAGTGTCTAAATCTACTAATTGGTGTAGTACATTTGTTTTAGTTAAACAGGAACTTATGTCTAGTCGAGGTTGCACCATTTATTTTATCGACAATGAATACTGTTTTTACCGATATTATTAGCAGTCTATGGAAGTGATAAGTGTTAATTTTTCTAAACTTTTTTTATTTTGTAACATTTAAGTATTTTAGTTAGTTAATGCTTAAACGACGACGACGTCCTGTGGAGACCAATTGCCCGTTGGTCTGACGATATAGTAATCAAATGGTAGTGCGGAAACAATGGATGAGGCTGGCTGGGGACCGTAGACAGTGGCGTGATAAAGAAGAGGCCTATAGGTGCTCGGTGGGTGGGTGTAGGCTGATATGATGAATGTTTAAAGCTAAAGCTTTAAGAAATAATATGTATAGAAATAAAATAATACTAAAAAATTTACAACATTTCACACATTGTCACTAATAGATACTATTAATATTTTTTAAGATACATGACTGTAAGTATGGTGCTGAAATTGAATCTTTAGGCCGCAACCCGGAGCACTAAACAGTGCACCAAAAAGCTTCTCGCTATCGATACTTTTATCGATAGGATTGCCCCTCTATATCTAGACGACACAAATAGCCTGGAATGTTAAGATTCCTAACGAATTAGAGAAGGTGATAAATAATTTATCAAGATTTACGCCGAAAACAACAAATAATTTTGAGAAACTGGATTTATGTGACAGTAAAATTTATTTGCTTTTGTAAATCAAAGGTCAAAATCTAGATAAAATAACAGCTTCCCAGTATCACGGAAGATCTTTGATAGCTTAAAGAGCGGTTTACACTTCGAAAAGTGCAGTGGCGAGTTAAGTTCGTAAATGGTAGAGCTGGAGGTACGAAAGTATAGCGATGACCGTTATTTTGCGCACTAGTAAAAAAGAAGACTTTTTATCAAAATTGGTTTTTGCGCACTCAAGGTCATAACTACACTTTCTTGCCTCGGACTATAAGAAGCCTTTAAACGTAGGCGATTGAAATCCCACAAATATTATAAACGTGAAAGTTTGTAAGTATGGATGGATGTTTGCTCCTCTTTCACGCAAAAACTGCCGAAAGGTTTTTATTGAAACTTTACAATAATATAGCTTATACATCAGAATAACACATAGGCTAGAATTAATAAAAATATAATGTGTGGATTGTTGAAAATATGACGGTAAGTAAATCCACGCGTACGAAGTCGCGGGCGGTCGGTAGTGGTTCATTTTTATGTGTGATACTAGTGGCCCGTCCTCACTTTGCTTCGGGACCGTAATTCAGAAATGAACTAATAGATGGCGCTGTGCTAAATTACATCGCGCAAGCGTTTCGTGTTTTCGGTTTACCTATAAGCCTTGTCGTTGTCTATAGAAGTTATCTCTTTATAAATAGTATAGATGTAGCAGACGAGCAGACGGATATACTAACAATTTGAATATATTGACGTCACGAGTGTGTTTTACCCTTTACCATAAAAAACTATCTACAGTAACAAAGCAAATTTATTCGTTCTCATATAAAGTCTTCACTATATTTCTCTTTCTAGACGAGAGAAAGACTAACAAACCCTATCTCCCAACATTTTGTTTTGAAAACTCAAGTAAATTATGAACTTGCATCAAAGTTTCTTTGGTTTAATAAGTAACGAGTTCCGATACGCGGTTTGGAATATTGTAACAAAGTTGAGATTCCGAGGGAGCGAGCCCAAGGTTTTGGGTAACTTACTTGTGCTCGTTAGGGGTCTGTTTTGTTTTAAAGGAAATCTGAGATCTTTCTCAAAAAAAAAATTCGATTTATAAAGATATCATCTGTAGACCCCTACAATGATGATGCAAAAGTACATAATTACTTACTAGAGATGTGCCTTAACCAGGCTTGTCCCACTCCGCGTGTAGGTATCGAACTTGCAAGTACATGCGGCGTCCCCTCCGGAGGGGCAAATTAGTAGAAAATCACGAACGAGCGACGACGCACGCGCGACAGTTGCTTGCGATAGAAAGAAAACGCACTTCTAGGTATGAATAATGGTAGGCATTGAACGCTGGGCGGTCGGAATTTCAACGTTATGTTATGGTAGCCTGAGTCTTCATTTCCATAAACGATTTTTAGGAGTGGGCTTTCTGTACATGCACTATTAAGTATTCTGTGCCTTAACCAAATACCGGACACTATCCAGTTATGTCTTGGTTAGCCGTATGGTCATTGCCAGAGTTTGCCAGTTATCAGAGTGTTGGTTCAGGTCGTCATGACGCCGTCTCTTTCTGGGCCTACCTCTTGGACGGCGGCCGTCTTAAGGCTGCCATTTAGTGACAACCTGGGTCCATCTCTCCAGGTGCATTCTCATAGTGTGGCCAGCCCAGTTCCATTTCAGATTGGCAGTTTTTTCACCCACTATCCGGGAGTTTACTCGTAGTACCTACAGTGCTTCGTGCCACTCTTTGGGCAATGGGCAATCTTGAGCTTGAACTTCTGATTTTCAGTTAGCGACCATGTCTGAGAACCATAAGTAAGAATGGGCAGAATATAGATGTCAATGAGTTTCAGCCTTAGCCTATTCTATCCGGTTAATGTCGTAGATATTACCAAAGAATTACGTGGCTCAAGTGGCAATGGACAGGGCACGTTGTAAGGAGAACAGGCGACCGTAGGAGCGGAAGAGTCCTGTAGTGCCACCTGGCCTATACCTATAGGAGTCACAGCAGCGGCAGTGGCACAGCACCGAACTGTGTGGAAAACATTAGAGGAGGCTTATGTCCAGCAGTGGACGTCTATTGGTTGAAATGATCCGGCCGAATACCTTCACGAACCGTATATTCGGCCGAATAATTCGACTGAAAGAAAGAAAAACACTATCATTAATTGACTTCGAAACAAGACTGAAAGACAGTTGACGGAATATTTTAGTAACATCCACCTACTAACCGCAGGGCTAACCTCGCCCTAGATTCCTTCGAGACCCTAAACACCAAGTCATGGAGAATCAATATTTGTACCATTTAACTTGTAAAGACTGAAAGGCATCAATCTGAATAAGTTAGTCGACTGAACAGTGGTGGGCGTGGAAGGCAGGGGAATGACCAATCAAAATGTGTTCTAACTGTAAGTTAATTGATCGTCTCAGAAAACAATGAAGTAGGCCTTTTATTACTAAATAGTGGCCCACCCTCACTTCGCTTCGGGACCGTAATTCAGAAATGAACCGATAGATTGCGCTGTGTCCAATTACATCGCGCAAGCGTTTCGTGTTTTCGGTTTACCTATAAGCCTTGTCGTTGTCTATTAAAGTTATCTCTTTATAAATAGTATAGAGTATGTGGTTTAGAATCAGTATTTAATCAAACAACGCCGTTGTTTAAAAAAATCCACAAATTGATATTCGGCTACGGTCGTCGTAACGGCAGCTTATGCAAGATTAATTATAGTGCTCAAATGTGCAAGTGCTTCTTTTTTTCTCTAGGCTTAAGTGTGATGCCAATAATAAGCCTATTTTCTATTAAATAAGCAAATACGCAGGTTAAAGTTTGACAACTTTTAACCTGCACTATATTTGAAAATAGGGGTTCCAAACAAAGCGCAGGCGCTGTTTCAAGTGTGACGTTTTAATCGAAAAAGCTTTCAAGCAATCTTTTTTTTTATGTGATAGGTAGCAGACGAACAGGCGGATCACCTGTTGGTAAGCAATCGCCGCCGCTCATGGACACTTGCAACACCAGTGGAGTTACAAGTGCGCTGTCAACCTTTTATCCCCTTCCCCCCAGGTGGGCCTCCAGTACCCTCACTTGCTCGGCGAAACACAGCACAGGGGCTGCTTCACGCCGGTTTTCTGTAAGGCAGTGATCTTATAGGTAAATAAAAGATTAGAAACTCAAAATCAACCAACTGCAGTTAACGCCCTTTTAAGACATAACACGGCAGAAGTCCTTTTCTATTTTTAACTTTATTAACTGTGAAATAAAATCCATTACCGCTCCACAGAGACCACTAAGTGCTGTACTTAGTCAACTCAAATTGCCCACGTCCTCACTCAAGTTTTGTTTAAGTAAACCTTGCATTTTTAACCCAGAGACTAAGTGTTGGAGGTTTAAGTTTGCGAAGTTTCGTCTCTTTGAGGAAGAGAACTTTATTGTAGGTCTTTACGTTCTTTAGAATAATTGAGTGTGAAAAGCAACGAAATTTCAGGTGGACAGAGCGGCGTTCTACTTAGCCGTTTTATTTACCACTCAGTATCATTAATGGCAAAGGCAAAAGCCTCCATCATCTTCTATACTATTTATAAAGAAATAACTTCTATAGACAACGACAAGGCTTATAGGTAAACCGAAAACACGAAACGCTTGCGCGATGTAATTGAGCACAGCGCCATCTATTGGTTCGTTTCTGAATTACGGTCCCGAAGCGAAGTGAGGGCGGGCGACTGGTAAATAAATAAATGCGCCAGACAATCACGCTAATCAACCTGATCTCAAACTAGGGCAACCCCTATACTATGAGTACCAGGTGACGATAATTAACTGGGGGCGTCAACCTAGAACACACAGACCCAAGACAATTTAGAAAATGTAGTTTCCTAAATTGACTTGACCGGGAATCGAACCCGGAACCTTTCACGCTTCGAAAGAACGGCGAACACCTTAGCTAATGCGCCATCGAGGCTGTCGAAGTGATCAAGTCGTCGCTACAGTGATGAGATTAGGCTTAATAAACCACGTTTCCCTGATGCTGATTTGTGATCACAAACCCAAGCTATGGTCGAAATACATATTCGAAACATAATTATGTACTTCTCAGTAGAAATTGACGTTCCGAACCAGTGGTAGATTATATTATGTTATGACATTCATAAGTGTTCTGTATGGACCTAACTTGAATAAAGATTTTTTCTAATTCTATTTCTCACAACAAAAGTGTTTTTCAAAGTATATTCGCATCCGCACTTAGCAAATTTTTATCTAAAATGTTTGCGTATAGCTACTTATTTAATCTTACAAAATGCCAAACATGATGCGATCACGTTTCGTATGCATTGGACGTAGGGCTGTCACATTCAATTTACATACTTTCAAAACAAATTATCAATTTCTGGTGATTTTAGTAGGCTTTTTTGCCGGGCGAAAACAGATCAATGAAAACCGATTTTGCTGTCCTTTTAAAAGACGACTCGTTTTCCACAAAAAACTACAACAAATTTAAAAAAAATGGCCAAATGCGTACCTATCTAGTGGCTTATAATGGGTTCAAGTCCCATCTGAACCCGTCGATAATTTTTTAAGTGCTATAAATTAAGATATAATTAAGCCGTCTCCTAACGAGTGAGAAATGCCTATTGCATCAAAAATAAAAAAGGTGACACACAGCGTTTACGAAAGGGCCCTTTTTTTCCCAGTGGAAACCATCATAGCCTTCACCTTGCCACATGTGGGGGACAAGGTGGTGTGTGGGACTCTGACCCTAACCAAAACCCCTGGGGTGTCCATCTCAGCGCTATCACGGTCGGATACCCCACAGCCGGGACTGGACCGTACCGCAAATCGCGCTCGCTACTTTGAGCCAAATGGTTTGGCGCATTGCAGCTCTTCCCAAATGCGCGACCTACCAGGACACCAATTAGGATTTTTTCCCTCGCGGAGTCGTTATACTGAAAGGGTCCCTTAACTCCGATTCGATCGTAACGTTCGGTTCCGAAGTTACCTAACCCGTGATGGATGTCAAAATAAATTGTATTATGTCATCATTCTGAACATCTGTCCATCACTTCACTCTTAGTGTCTCCCGCGCAATATGGCTCCTGGCACGCCCCCAAACTGCAAATGATGGTAATGGGTTATTCTTCGAGATTAACTTTCGAGGCAGTTCTCATTATCTCTAAACTATAATCAGAATGACATTGACATATCAAAAACACGTAAATCTGTAAGAAAAACAGTATTAGCTAGCAAATAAAAGAAAGGCCAATGTAGATAATTCACAAACATACAATGTCTATTAAATATACATTGACCTCACTCCGTACTCAGTAGCTCAAGTACTTGTGTTACAGATATCAGACAACAGAGGATCACTAATATAATACTTAAATACATTATAACACCCAGACACTGAACAAACGCAAGTGTACATCACACGAATGTTTGTCCAGGGTGGGGATCAAACCCATGAGCTTTGGCGTATGAGGCAGGGTCACTACCAAATGCGCCGTCCGGCTAGTCTAAAAATAAAGATAGATAAAATATAAAGTAAAGTCTGTCCCACTGCAGGGCAAAGGTCTCCTCATAGAAATCAAGTCATCGATACTATGATAGGATTAGGCTTAATCACCACGCTTGTGTGTGTATGTTTAAAAAATTCGAAACATGTTTACAATGTGAACAGTTTTATACCACTGTTTTGTGCGCAATAAAAAGCATATTCATTCATTCATTCATTTATGCCTACTTTTTGCTCGACCCAGAATGTGATCCCACTGTGACTACTACTAACATAAATGACACTTCCTTAATGTCAACTAAATCTTTGCTTTTTAAAAATAACAAAAGTTTGTCAACCAGTCAGAAGCCGTAAACGCAATCCATTGACAAAACAACGGATTACAATGTAATTAAGGTTGTCCATTAAAAGTTGTTGTTGTGTGTCACTCAATCACGTTATCACTGTGTCACTTGGCGCGACACCAACGACATAATGGCATTAAATATAATGTTACGTGAGGAGTAGCAGTGACGGGACGTGTCTCCATTTTAACACGGCAAAGATTAATAAAATTTTAAAATCGTGGGATAAAGTTTTTTTTTATTTGATAGGCCGCGGACGAGCATACGGATCACCTGATGGTGACAACATCGAGTCACAAGTGCGCTGCCAACCTTTAACCCCGTTTCCCCCCAATTGGGCTTCCAGTACCTTCACTCAATCGATGAAACACAGTCACGCGCCACTTTACGCCGGTCTTTTGTGAGGCCGTGGTATCACTCCGGTCGAGCCAGCCCATTCATCCGTAGCGTGGCTAATTAAGTATTGGGTAAAGACTAGGATGCGTCACTTTTCTTCCGAGAGTAATGGCGGGCTTTTTTCACTGTGACGTCAGGGGACATTTTTTATTACAGACGCGTTCCGTTTCACGTAACATGGTAACTATAAGGTGTATCTGTGGACAACCCTTTAACCATGTGTTCTGCCAACCATTATGACTTTCGAAAATTCGAATAAAAAAAAATCATCTTTCCATACAAAGTCGGTCACGTGACTTGGTCATTTTGTATTGGAAGTAGAAAATTTTTCGAAGAATTTGGAAAAGTTGTTGAACAATAAATGTTGTTCAGAATGATTGAAAGAACACGTGGTTAAAGGGATGTAAATGTTCACAGATACAACCTGTATAGTCTACCGATAGCCAACACTACTTCTACCTCTCACCCAATCTCGACCTGCAACTTTGGCTATTCAGTTAACAGATTGTAAAATTTCACTTTCATAGTCCCTCCCCCCTCCCCCCCTTCTTTAGGTGCAAACACGCACATTGACTTGCAATATTTCCACATGCACGCCCATAAGGGATGATTCACATCAAACAGCAGACGTTGACACGCATTATTTTTATTCGTGGCCCTTATGTGAGCTTCGACGTAGGCGCACGTCGAAGCTTCGTCTTGTTCGTCTGGAAGAGATCGCTATTAGCGATAAGACCGCCGATATTGTATTTGTAAATTACCATATTAGCATTAAGTTCTGTAATATTTTGTGCAGTAAAGAGTAACTATCTTATTTTTATGTGATAGGTGGCACACGAGCAAACGGGTCGCCTGATGGTAAGCGATTGCCGCCGCCCACAGACACCTGCAACACCAGTAGAGTCACAAGTGCGCGGCTAACCTTTAACTCCCCTTACCCCCATTTGGGTACCCTCCACTCACTCGTGGAAATACAATGTAGGCGCTGCTTCGCGCCGGTCTTCTGTGATGTTGTGGTACCTATCACTCCCGTCGAGCCGGCCCATGGCCACAAAATAAATATTGACACAGAAGACTGACTGCCCACTAAGAGCTAAAAATATGTCATGTACTCACGCATGCGCACTAACGGCCTTTTCGACCACATTAATCCTAACTTATGACATAAGATTGTCGAACTGTCGAGGTCTGTGGTAGAGGCCAGGTACATGTACTCATGCCGGGCAACAACCCTAGCATATGTCAACGAACTCTTCTAAATTCAAAATCAAGGCTAAGTCAGACTTCTGTGTCAGTCTTTATTTTGTGCCATGGCGAAGCGTGGCTCTCCCACGGTACAATCTTTGATATGAATCGCTCCTAAGTTGGAGTGAAAGATATTCTGCATATCGCGTGACGTGGAAATATATTCAGTAAAATTTTATATTCGTTTTATTATCGAGGCTCTCTTAAAAGGTATCATTACTGAAGTCCTTTTAGCGTGTTTTAATTATTATTAATTTTACTTGCTAAAAGGAGTAATAAAAAAGAAACGCCCACTTAATAATAATAAGTTAGGAAATGCCGCCATTTTCTCCTTGAAGTCTCTTATTTTTTAATTATTACAAAATGTAGGTACTTAGTATTATAATTATTAGCATTTGTAAATATATTTTTTTATATATTGAGGACAATCAAGATGACTCCACTCCGCCTGATGGTAAGCGGCCGTGAGATCCAAATATGAGATTGACAGGCACAGAACAGACAAAGTGTCCATTGAGTCTTTCACTCTCACCCTGAAGGCCTACTGATGTTTATACTGGAAAAAAAAATTCGTTGTATTACTTTTTTGTATATAAGTGTTTCATTTTTCTTATTACTTACTTATGTCTTAGGTTTAATTTTAAAGATCATTTGTTAATGTTCAAAAACGATACCTTCAAGAAAAGAGCGTACCTAAATGATGAGAGATGATCGTATGGGTACCTATATAAATAACATGTACATAATCACATAAAAAAACTACAAGTGAAGGGACCCCAAATTGTCTCAACAGTCGGTTAACTTCCGAATTAAACGCAAATAAAAACCAAACTCCCCTAACTCGGGAACTTTATTCCGAACTTTTTCAACAACATTAAATTTGCCCATCGCCTTGAAAAAATGTTTTTTGCGTACACCTAGGTAAGTATTCTTTATACTTGTTTTACGATGAATTAGGTACCTACTGTTTAAGGTATTTTTGGGGTAGTTGTTGTGCTTTCACATTAAAAAATTTGTAGATTTATACATACGGAACTGAAACGTGGCCGCTTACAATGGGCCGCTTAAGAAGGCTCAAAATCACTCAGAGGGCAATGGAGAGGGCTATATGCTCGGAATCTCCTTGCGTGATCGTGTCAGAAATTATGAGATCCGCAGAAGATCTAAGGTCACAGACATAGCCCAAAGAATTGCGTGGCTGAAGTGGCAATGGGCAGGGCACATTGCGAGGAGAAAAGATGGTCGTTGGGGTGGAAAGGCCACGTGCAGGAGGCTGCAGCCGTGGCAGGCCTCCTACCAGGTGGACCGACGATCTGGTGAAGGTCGCGGGAGTCCCTTGGATGCGGGTGGCACAGGACCGATCTGTGTGGAGAACTTTGGGGGAGGCCTATGTCCAGCAGTAAACGTCTATTGGCTGAAATGATGATGATGATGAGTATTTATATTAACGCCAAAAGTAGCCACTATCAAAAAACTTGAGAACAAAAACAGACCAAAAATATTGAAATGAAATAATATTCAATTATAAGTAGTATACATTTTTACCGAGATTCTGACGGCCTGCAAACCTATACTATTTATAAAGAGATAAATTCTATAGATATTAGCAAACCTTATAAACAAACCGAAAAGACAAAAACACTAGCGCGATACAATCAACACCCTGCGCCATCTATTGGCAGACAGTGGAACTACTGTCCCGGAGCGAAGTGAGGACGGGCCACTAGTAAGCTGATTTAGAAGCTAACAATTTAAATCTATTGGCGTCGCTAGTGTAGGTACTTACCCTTAAGCCTATGTAATAATCCGAGGACTAGTTCAAGTACACAGTATAAGACACTCAAATCTTCCAAGCATCGTGAAAAACTTTGATGACGCAACAAGACTTCACACCACATAAATATACCGTCTCGGTCTGTTTAGGGAGATTTGTAGCAACGCAGGGTAAAAATACTAGTGGCTCAATACCGCGCCCACGCACATATTCAGCCTTAAAAACAGGCTTTTGAGAAGGCAGGCAAATGGCGACAAATGGAACCCTTATAGATTTGTCATGATTGTCCATCTGTCTTTTTTTTGTGATAGGTAGCAGACGAGCACTCTCTGCGCTGAGATTTTACATAAAACTTAAAAAAAAACACAAAAATTGTGGGGTGCCCCATACATATAACTGATACACGATTACAATATTTTCAGATTGGATGAAGAGGATGGATAGGTCTTTAAAATTGATGGCGAGGTTTTTAATACTATCATAACTGATAGTTAGCGCGAGGGAAACTTCTAAAGTAAGTAATTAAATGTGCCCCCCCCCCCCCTAACTTTCAAAATAAGACAATGATAATCTTAAAAAATACAGGATGTATCTGCAAACATTTACATTCCTTAAACCACGTGTTCTATCAACCATTCTGAACAACATTTGTTCAACAACTTTCCGGAATTCATCGAAAAAATTTTCGACTCCCCATACAAAATGACCAACGTGACCGACTTTGTATGGAAAGATGATTTTTTGTTGTGAGAATTTTCAAAAGTCATAGAACAAATGTTGTTCAAAATGGTTGGTAGAACACGTGGTTAAAGGGATGTAAATGTTCACAGATACATCCTGTATATTTTTTTAAGATTATCATAACTCCCTTTCCCCCCAAATCGGGCCATCCGATACCCTCACTCACTCGGTGAAACACAGTACAGGCGCTGCTTCACACCATTCTTCTGTGGTATCACTCCGGTCGAGCCGGCCCATTCACTATCGATGTTCAACAACGCTACTGCAGTCTAACTACTCGGCAGGCTGACTCGTGATCTTGTTACTTAGTCTACTATTAACATTATACTGTGGCACCCTTTGCGAAGGGAGGTCGGCAAAAACAACGGTCTCGAGTTTTATTTCACTTGGCTGTTTTTGCTGACCCTACAGTTGCTTGGAATGGGTTGTAGTCGGGGAGACGGGGACATTTTTTATTTTTGACTTAATCCTTCTAATTATGAAACTGAAAGAGAAAGATGCTTCTGCGAAGTTGAGTGGAAAAATACTGAAAAGTAGGGGATATATCTTTTTGACATATTTTGATGTTGTTTGAGATTTTTTTGTGTGTTAGGTGGCAGACTGAATTTAAAATTGTCCATAAATTTCTCAAATAATTTTGAGATAAATTCAATGTAAAGCACGCATTTTATTTTTTATTATATAAGTACAAACTTACAAGTTGTATTTGTGAACATTTTACATCCCTTTAACCACGTCTTCAACAAACCCATTTTGAGCAACATTTGTTCTACGACTCTTAATCGAAAATTTTTCGACTCTACATACAAAATGACGAACCAACTTTGTATGAAAAGTTGAATATTTTAGAGCTAATAAAAGGCATTGAACAATATTTCCAGATTATGCCCTGTATAGATTACGGACTAGTAGCTTGTCTTCACTTCGTTTCAGGACCATGGGGCCTCTCATGCACACGACATTGAAGTCGAATTTAGAGATTTTAAGTGTATACCTACTCTGATTCATAATCATGTAAACTGACAGATGAAAATGTCAAGTTTTTTTTATGTGATAGGTAGCAGAAGAGCAGGCGGATCACCTGATGGTAAGCAATTGCCGCCACCCATGCACACATGCAACAAGTGCGCTGCTAACCTTTCCTTCCCGATGGGCCTCCGGTACCCTCACTCACTCGGCGAAACACAGTTTGTATGCATTTTGACATTTTGCATGTGTCAAATTGAGTGATAATGTATGGGGATGACACATTGACATCTGTCTGTTTACATTACATGATTATGAATCAGATAGGTATGACCATGTAGTAGACGATATTCAAATAATTGCAACCGTAGTGAGAGCAAAACACGACACGAAATAAATGCAGATAAAACTTTTTGGATTCACAACTCCTGCTAGTCCTGCACACTCACAATAAATTGGACTGTCCATGTTTTATGATGAAAGTACACTTGCGGACAAAGAAATTGGTTCACTGCTGTGGCCTGCATAAATAATGAATAATTTATGTTTCAAAATTAGAGGCAATTTACATAAACCGGAATTGTAACCGTGGAAGAACCACACTTTGGCATGCCTTCATGCCGAAGCGTGACTCTCCCATTGGCCAGCTCGACCGGAGTGATACCACATCATAGAAGACCAGCGTGAGGCAGCGGATTCGCTGTGTTTAATCAGTGAGTGAGGGTACCGGAGGTCCAATTGGGGGAAATGGGTCAAAAGTTGGCAGCAAACTTGTGCCTCTACTGGTGTTGCAGGTGTCTATGGGTGGCGGCAATCGTTTGCCATCAGGTGATCCGTCTGCTACCTATCATTAACATATATATTACTATTTAAAAAATATATATACTGCCCCACTGCTGGGTAGAGGCCTCCATCATAGAAATCAATTATTCGCTACAATCATGCGACTGGACTAGGCTTAATCACCACGCTTGCCTAATACGGATTTTTGATCACAAACTCAAGCTATGTTTAAAAATATTGAAACATACTTTTGTTTGACTCAGGAATCATACCCCGAGATCACGGCCCGGTACTCAAACCACTAGACCAACGGAGCATATCACATAAAAAAATAGGTTAGTCGATTTTTTTGTACTATAGTGTACCTATCTAGTTGAAACAAGTTACATTGGTTACGGGACCCGGGTTTGCGTACAGTGCAATATTTTAGTTACGTTTTTACATTTGTTAGTTCGGGGTCGACAGTTTTTAGTTATTTCAGTATGCTTTCAGCGATAGGGCCTAGTCGATTCTATTCGATTTTATTGGAACTCTGTTATTGTTTTACGTTTCAACAAATAACTCTAGTTTAGCGATATTTTTTATATAACGTTAGTAGCAATTAAGCATACTACTCGACTGATGAAAAGTGACTACAACCTCAATTTTTTAAAGCTAGAGTGAAGCTACTTCTGGGTAAGCCCGCTTCATCTTAGGCTTCTTCTCAACTCTGAAGTCCAGTATAAAGCCAACAGTAAGACCATTTTCCTATCTATCTTCATGTATACTATTTATAAAGAGATAACTTCTATAGACAACGACAAGGCTTATAGGTAAACCGAAAACACGAAACGCTTGCGCGATGTAATTGGACACAGCGCCATCTATTGGTTCATTTCTGAATTACGGTCCCGAAGCGCAGTGAGGGCGGGCCACTAGTTTTTTATATAATAAAGTGACTATCGCAGCCTATAGAAGCCTGTAACTCTAAAAAAACATACGTATTGCCGACCCTTTTAAAACCTTAACACTTCTTGTTTGAAGAACCTTAGTACTGTAAAAAATCAGTAGTCGATATTATTTCGATATTATTGACTGTCAATAGTATCGATAGATAAAAATAAATACTGCCCTAGTCTAAAATAGGGTAAATCGACCTGACACCATGTACAATAGAAAAATAGTTAAGTTCAATTCAAAAATTCGAGCCGCAGCGGCTACAAAATTAATAGTTTTGAGTGCTTTTTTTATTTAGATTACTAAACAAGTAACTTTCTCTTTAGCTGACAAGATAAATCTTCTAACTTATTAAAATTATTTAAAGCCACTGCTGGGCAAAGAGCTCCCTTTCCCTTCTCTACATTTACTTTCTAACTACCCTACACACACACTGACACACAAACTTAATAATACTTATTTTTCCACGATCAAAAACAACAAATATTTTACTCCAACTAAAATACGATTTCAAGACAAGTTATACCCATATTTGTCATACGTCTCTTGTACTACGTGCAAAGCGTAGACTCGTTCGATTCAAAATAAGCACTTTGACTCGTGACTTCGACTGATTTATTTGTTGACTCGACCACGGCGTCTCCATTCATCCGACTGTACAACTTGATGACTAACTTTTAAGTTTACATTCAAAGATGAACCTTACTGCAATGATAATAGAGTATTAGTGCCGTCCGTCTGCAATATTTGATGAGGTATACTAAATTGTACTCAACATTTAAAGGTGAACCTTATTATAATGGCATTAGAGTAGTGCTCACTTTTATATAGAACTAGCGGCCGCCCGCGACTTCGTCCGCGTGGAAAAGTCACTTTTTACCCCCCTTTCAACCCCTTACAACCCCTTTTTCGCAATAAAAAGTAGCCTATGTTCTTTCTCAGGGTCTAGATTATCTGTATACCAAATTTCATTTAAATCCGTTGAGTAGTTTTGGCGTGAAAGAGTAACAGACAGACAGACAGACAGACAGACAGACAGACAGACAGACAGAGTTACTTCGCATTTATAATATTAGTATGGAATTAGTATGGATTGTTCGTACAGTTGAAGACGTAATACAAAATGTTGGTAAATATTTGCCAACATTTTAGCTGCTTCGTTTTATTTAGATTAAGTAGTATGAATTTAAAAATATATAGGTGCATTTCATAAAGAGGTAAATTCTATAAAAAGCTTATAAACGAAACATTTGCGCAATGTAACAATTTTTTGAGATGCGTAACATTATTTTTTACACGCGCCAAGTAAAAATACGCGCCAAGTTATTATAGTGATTTGTAGGAAAAAACTATTATTTATCAAAGTGTCCCCAGAAAATTCTTAATACTTTCCTTTACGTTAACATAGGCAGTTGCCTTTAAATAGGTACTTAATAGTCACAATTAATTTAAATTTTAAATCAATTGGCGTTGGTAGTTTAGTCACGGTGTCACCTTAACGTACCCCGTACCGTACCCGCAACTTAATCATAAAAGTAGGACGGTGTTGCGCATTGACGTGACAAATGAATTACCATCAGGTGCACCATCTGCTCGACTTGTCACTTCCCTCATCTTGTCACTTCCCTTATCTACTTGTCACTTGTCACTACCCTTAACAGCTTCCATCTCTTAGCCGCATTTCTAATGCACGCTGAATATTTTAATGCCTTTTATCAATTTTAAACGAACACCGGTGTTTTATCGCCTACATTCTGTAACCGGTACGTAACATGTGATGTAATTTCCAACGTGCGAAAGATTGCACCCCCCTCCCCCCAGGGATAGGGTCTGATGGTAAAGTATCGATATTGGGAGTGGTTCTCTATGTAGTTCCGTTTTGATAACAAACAATTTTGAGTTAGAAAGAAAGAAAATATATTTATTATTTTAGACACCACAACACATACTTACCTAATTTATGATGCAGACTTAAGATACAAACACAAGCAAATACAAAAGATAACTAAAATTTACACAAAATAATATTATTCAAATAATAACAAAGATAATGACTGATACACCTAAAACCCAGAAACCTTTTTAAAATCAAAAACAATTACTTTTCTTTTGTGTGTTATATCTGGGCCTTACGACGCAGCACTAAGAAAAAAAAACAGCGGTACATAAGGGCAACAGCTTCTCATATTTTATATCAAAAATAACATAAGCAGCAAACAGCCTTTGCTGTTGCGGGTGGTCATGGACAGCGGTAATTGCTTTACATCCGTCCGTCTGTTCGTCTGCCCACTATATCATCCATACTTATATTATAAATGCGAAAGTAACTCTGTCTGTCTGTCTGTTACTCTTTCACGCCAAAACTACTGAACGGATTTAAATGAAATTTTGTATACAGATAATCTAGACCCTGAGAAAGGACATAGGCTACTTTTTATTGTGAAAAGGGGGTTGTAAGGGGTTAAAAGGGGGGTAAAAAGTTACTTTTCCACGCGGACGAAGTCGCGGGCGGCCGCTAGTAATAAATAAAAAACCGATGTTTCCCAAATATCGATACTTTGGTCACATCCCTACTCGACGACCTGGTGCGGCCGCGCCATTATTTAGATTGCCTGATGTATACTGCCGTCCTTAGCATAGTTGCAGTAAGTCGGCATTTTGACAAAACTGAGTTACATATACAGCCGTGATCACGATAACGAGATCTACATTTTCGTCTAATCCATTTGTTTGTATCGTTTTTCAATCCAAATTTAGCATTTAGAAATTTGCAGTAAGTCAGGCATTTTTGTTACTTTACTTAGCATAATTACAGTGGGTACACTTACTGCAAACTTTTTATTCAAAGTCACTTAGCAAAACTACAGTAAGATATATATACTGTTTTCTTTCTTAGTAGGCTAACATATTTACTATATTAGTGGTCTAGTCTTAAAAACAGTATGATGCGTTACTGTACTTATGCTTAGTAGATCTCATAATCATTACCTTCAAGTTACATAACATAAAGACAGTAAGATGACGTGATACTGCATGTATGCTAAGTAATGATTGAAATGTAGGATCCAAATTATACTTACCATAAAAGCAGTATCATGTGATACTGCGTTTATGGCAGTATCAGTATTGAAATCTAACTTAAGTTCGAGTTCACCGTCAAAAGAAATGATATCTATACTCTGATTCATAATCATGTAAAGTAAACTGACAGATGAAAATGACAAGTTTCTATGCATTTTGACATTTTGCATGTGTTCCGATTCAGTCCCGATCACAGAGTACATTGTATTATGTTCCGATCTTGTCGCAGGGCGTCCAACACTACGTTTACCGAGTCGCGGTCACCACTCAAGGACTTTATGGCTCTAACGGTTGTCAGTTCTGCGGCTAATGTGACCAGCCCACTGCCACTTCAGTTTGCTAATTCGGTGGGCTAAGTATGTCGGTGACTCTGGTTCTCTGTGGGATTACATCATTTCTGATGCGGTCCTTTAGAGATACTCCGAGCATAGCCCTTTCCATAGCTCTTTCAGCGACTTTGAACCGGTGGATTAGTCCAGCCGTGGGTGTCCACGTCTCGGCACCGTAAGTCATGACCGGGAGGACGCACTGGTCGAAGACTTTCGACTTAAGACTTTGAGGGATGGGTGACGGGAAGACTTAGCGAAGCCTACCAAATGCTGCCCAGACTAACTAAATTCTTCTGTTGGGTTCTCTCTCGAAGTTGTTTCTGCCTAATTGGAGCGTTTGTTCTAGATAGACATATTCCTGAACAACTTCGAGAGGTACTCCATTACGAGCTCGTTGAACATGACCTTGGTTTTATCCAAGTTCATCCGAAGACTGATGTGTTTGGAAGATTCAGCCAGGCTGCTCACCATCTCATGTAGGTCAGTTTCCGCCAAGATGACGATGTCGTCTGCGAATCGTAGGAGTGATAAGTATGTACTCGCCATTAATATTGATTCCGCGCTCTTTTCAGTTTAGCGTTTCGAACATGTCCTGCAGCGCAGCGGAGATGGGTTTCGGAGATATAACATCTCCTTGTCTCACAGCACCTCGCAGCAGGACAGGCTCAGTTTGCCCATTTTGGAATTTTTCATTTACGAATTATTTAAACATCTTAAAATGGCATCCAACCGCTTTAATATAATTCGTGAAAGAGAAATTAAATTTTTACTACTATTCAATAAAATACTCTAATAAATAGTTAAAATTTATAAGGTTACTAAGCATAAAAACAGTAAAAACACACTTACTGTGTTTATGCTAAGTGATCTCTAGTCGAGGTTTTTAAGTGATACTTAGTATAACAACAATAGTGAATTTATTTTATGTTTAAATTAACGGACATTACTTTTTTATACAGTAATACATAGGTGCTAACGCCCTCTTTCATTTAAAGTTACAATCACTGTGATCTGATAATAAACTAAGGAGTTATGGAAGATTTTCGCACCAAAACTTTAACCGCGTTTTTCTCGAAACCGTCGAGAGCGTACTTACTGCAACTATGCTAAGGAC
This sequence comes from Cnaphalocrocis medinalis, assembly GCA_014851415.1. NCBI lineage: Eukaryota > Metazoa > Arthropoda > Insecta > Lepidoptera > Crambidae > Cnaphalocrocis > Cnaphalocrocis medinalis. The sequence goes on from CM026297.1 coordinate 977,205, forward strand.
GGCAGTATAGGTAATGTGTTTTATCTGAGCGCTAGAAATATAGCTGATACTTGAGGAAATCTTTTGAGGATTTTTGTATGAGCTGTGATCATACATATTAAAGTGACGTTGGAAGAGTATGACGGGAGGGGAGAGCTAAGCTTCGGTATGAATGGGCCGGCTTGACTAGAGCGTGAACGGCCTCGCAGAAGACGGCGTGAAGCAGTGCAAGCGCTGTTTCGTCGAGTGAGTGTGCTCTAGGCCCGCTAAGGGGGAAAGGGGATAAAAGGTTGGCAGCACACTTGTGACGACTGGTGTTGCAGGTGTCTATGGGCGGCGGTACTTGTCTACCATCAGGTGATACGTTGCTCGTCTGCCACCCATCACATAAAAAGGTAGGTAGATGTCTTTTCCCCTTTAATTGTTTGTTATTACTCTCGTTATTAGACATGTAAGGGTTTTTTTTTTAAATGTGGCAGACGACCAGGCCGATCATCTCATGGTAAGCGATTTCAGTAGAAATCACAAGTGCGCTACCAATATTTAACCTTCTTTCCTCCCAATTCGCTCCCAGTTAGCACTTACTCAACAAAACACAGCGCAGGTGCTGCTTAACTCCGGTCTTCTGTGAGGCCGTATTACTCCGTTCATGCCGAAGCGTGGCTCTCCACGTTTACACTTCCACTTCTATTTGGAAAGCCCAGGTACACCTTTTTTATGTGATAGGTGACAGACGAGCAGGCGGATCACCTGATGGTAAGCAATGCCGCCGCTCATGGACACCTGTAACACCAGTGGCGTCAAAAGCGCTCTACCAACCTTTTATCCCCTTCCCCCCGGGTTAAGCCTCCGGTACCCTCACTCACTCGGCGAAACACAGCACAAGTGCTGCTTCACGCCGGATTTCTGTGAGGCAGTGGTATCACTCCGGTCGAGCCGGCCCATTCATGCCGAAGCGTGGCTCTCCCACAGTAAAAACACACATCTTTCTTCTTATCCTCTAAGCTACATTCAATTCAGTGGATGAAAAACTTTATTAAAACGTTTTATATTTCACAAAAAACGGATAGAAAACGGGACGATATCTCATTAAGGCAGAAAACTAAAAATACATCAAGTTTCCTCCTCTATAAAAACGTCATAACTTTTAATACTTAAAGTGTTGAAACTGCTCTATTAAGATGGTAATAAAAGGAAATTGCCATGAGCACTCGAGAAGTTTGTTATGAAACTACGAGGACAGTTATCTCGGCCTGAAGTGTAGCTGGTAACTTTGGGAGGTTTTAGCTACGCCGAAAAATTAGGGATTTTTTGGGCGAATTTGAAATGTTTTTGTGATCACTTATTTTACTTTAAAATATTAAAAGGATTTTATATATGACTAGCGGCCGCCCGCGACTTTGTCCGCGTGGAAAAGTAACTTTTTACCCCTTACAACCCCTTTTTCGCAATAAAAGTAGCCTATGTCCTTTCTCAGGGTCTAGACCATCTGTATACCAAATTTCATTTAAATCCGTTCAGTAGTTTTGGCGTGAAAGAGTAACAGACAGACAGACAGACAGACAGAGTTACTTTCGCATTTATAATATTAAGTATGGATTACTTAAAAACTAAAAACGCTGTTGCTGACGTTTTTAATGTGATAGGTGGCAAACAAGCAGACGGATCTCCTGATAGTAAGCAATTGCCTAGACTAGACTAGATTGCAACGCACCCGCACTCCTTCTGGTGTAGCAGATGTCCATGGTCTTCGGTGTTCACTTACCATCAGGTGACCCACTTGCTCGTTTGCCTTCCTATATTATAAAAAAAATGTGCATTTTGATTTGAAAAATTTGGGGGTGAATGTTTGGATTCGAACCTACGTAATACACCACCTTATGGAAGGCACATTCTCATCTACTAAGCTACTAATAGCTTTAAAACTTATACCCCCTTATTCAAAATGAATAGGTAGTACTAGCCATGGTTTGAAAATGATCTTTGTAATATTTTTTTTGAATTGGTGATGACATACTTAAAAAAATGCTGTCTTTTTTATTAAAAAAGTTACAATGCAAGTCAAACTTACTTTAGTACCTAACACTACTAATAAGGGGTAGGTACAAAATCTTATCATGATGTAAGCGTATCGTAGCGTTAAGTATTTTGATAGTAATTACCAGACTTACTAAATCCTGGATCATAGAGTAAGATAATTACTCGTATGACGTACAATCTGTCAGTAAAGTTACCCTTTGATATTTTTTGGACCGTCTTTATGTCAGATACAGAAGGTCTATTTTTGCACGGCGTGGGATAAATCTAGCTGACGCGTGTGTAACATATCCTCCACTCAGTATCCGTGGATCGAGCTTAGCATCACGTTCGGCAAACGGAACATGATGTGGCCTAAGCTAAACTACACAAACATCCATGTTGATCTAATCTAGGACTGATTCAATTGAAACGTTCACACATGATAGGAATAGCTCTCAACAATCAAATGGGGTATGACTACGCTCAAGATGATAAAAAAATCCATGAAAACGTTTTAAAGCTTAATTAGTAATTAATTTAGCTAGTAATTAATCTAGCTGTAAAGTAAAAAGTAAAAGCCAAAAATGCAATCAGTAAACTTTTTGTCTGTCTGTATGTTCGTTATAGAAATAAAAACTACCCGACGGAATTTAACGAAACTTGGTACATTTTTTTTCATACTCCTAGGCATATTATAATATACTGTTCATCACGCTGCAACCAATAGGAGCAGAGCAGTAAAGGGGAATGTTGTGAAAGCTACTCAATTTTATAAGCTTTCTTCGTGTGTAGCCTTGTTGATTACATAGAAATCATGTATGACGGAAATGTTCTACATAAAATATCTAAAAAACCATCCCACAGCAGCTTATATCTATCTTTTATGGTTGACTCTATGGTGTTATTGTAACACGGTGTAACTATCCGAACTTACCTAATACTACTCTCACTATACCGAATTAAACAAAATAAGATGTAAAAGGCTTTTAATTAAGTAACTAAACCAAAACAATACATATATATTAAAATAATCCGTGTAATTTTTAAAACGCACTAAATAATTTCTGAATATAGGTCACCATATCGCGTGATATAAACAAACTTTTTGAAAACCAAACAAAGATTATAATTCTTAAAAAGAGATTGCGTCTTTGGATTTATCGTCTCGCACATAGGGTCCAATGCACGCACACAAAAAGTCACCCCTCAGGCCTTCTACACCGGGACACAAGTACAGACAGCCACACATCAGGTTAACACAGCCTGTCAAATTTCCCCAATTGACTTTCAACCTAATGTGTTTGACAGTAAGATGAGAGTCGATTGAAGAAATTTCACAGTTTTGTATACTTTGATGTCGCACACCTAGTTGAAGAGTCACGCAACTCAAAAATATTGAAAAGTGACTTTTTACCATCACAAGAACATTGTGTGGCTGACGGTACAGTGAGCGAGAAAAGGAGAAGTTGCATGACAGCGCAAGAGGGCTGGCTGGAGCTGGATGCGAGTAGCCGAAGATCGAGCAAAGTGGCGAGCATTTGGAGAGGCCTATGTCCAGCAGTGGACTGCAACAGGCTGATGATGATGAGCATTACAGTGGTGTAGCGTGGGGGTCGACCGCCCGGGGCGGTAGACTATGAAATAAATCGATACATGGGTGTAATAAGGGGGGGGGGGGAAGGGGGCAGAGAGCACCTGATGGTAAGCAATTGCCGCCGCTCATGGACACTTGCAACACAAGTGCGCTGCCAACCTTTTATCCCCTTCCCCCCGGGTGGGCCTCCGATTACCTCACTCGGCGAAACACAGCACAGGGGCTGCTTCACGCCGGTTTTATGTGAGGCAGTAGTATCACTCCGGTCGAGCCGGCCCATTCATGCCGAAGCGTGGCGCTCCCACATTTAAATGATGGGCGTCCCAATGGTGCAGAGCCCGATAACGACGAAAACGTTTCATTATACGAGAATATTTCCACGCAATATGAAATGCATTAATAATTGCTGAACAATGACACAAGGGGGTGTTTTAATTAATAGCCAGCTTTTCAGCAACTTGGATAAAACCTTTTAATTTTATACAGACTGATTTAAGGTTCTGTTAAGTACAAAAGGCGCCACGGAGAGGTCAGATGCGAGAGCGACTTGGATTCATCTTTCGTTGTCTATCGCTATATCGTCACAGGCAAGTTGAAAAAAAAAATCAATACTCAATACTCAATTATTTATTGATTCTATAGTGTACAGTCAACTTCAAAAATATGTATACACTTTAGGACCTTGTCACAATACATAATATAAGAAGAAAGAACGACCTCTACTTTCTTAGTGTATTGTGACAAAGTCCTAAAGTGTAGGTATACATATTTTTGGTGTTGACTGAACAGACAGATGGTAGATTTATAACAAATCAATATAGACCATCAACACAACATACCTATAATTATTAATATCATTACATTTATGACGAAAAATATAAAAAAAGTGTAGGACGACCACCGGCTAGATGGAGTGACGATCTGCGAAAGGCTGTTCAGTTGGTATAGAGTGGATGTGTTTAGTCGAGGACAGGGTAAAATGGCGAGCATTGGGGGAGGCCTATGTCCAGCAGTGGACTGAGACAGGCTGATGATGATGATGATATAGACAAATACATCTCAGTAATTGTTGACAACCCTAAGCACGACCTTTCAACGGGTGTGTAATGTTTGATATAAGTTTAAAAAAACTAACGTTCAAGCGATATAATTTCATTTCGTATAATCTTATGTGGTATAACCACTCATTTAGTATAATAAACGTTTAGTATAAATTAAGATGGTATATTTTCATTTCATATAACCATCAATAACTCTAACGTTCATTTTATCTATCTATTCAAATGTTATAATTATCATTTAACATAAAATCGAATAATATACATCTCATATCGTATAACTGTAATTAAACAAACATTGCAACATGCAAGTAGGCATGCAACGTGCAAGCACGTATGCAACATGCACGCAGGCATGCAGCATGCAAGCAGGCATGCAGCATGCAAGCAGGCATACAGCATGCAAGCAGGCATGCAGCATGCAAGCAGGCAAGCAGCATGCATATACAAACATGCAGCATGCTGCAGGCATGCACGCAGGCATGCAGCATTCATTCGTTTTGCGTGTGCTTCGGCGCTGCGGGAAGCTAGCCCCTCCACCCTAGCGTAATGAGCTTCAGGCACCCACGCTCTCCTCCGCAGCTTCGGCTTACTGGTCGCCTTCGGCGACCAGCCTCAGCCGCTACTGAGAGCCCGAGTGCCTGAACCTTATTACAGCGGGTGGGGGCTGCCTCCCTCCGCGCCTCCGCCTTATTAAATTACACTCTAGGGGTAGGGCAGACAAGTACCACGTGAAGGTCGAAGTAGGCTGAGTCGGGTTCGCCCTAATGTTTGTAAGTAATATGATTAGAATACTTTATAACATTAAAGCATTATACGAAATGATTTTTATATTACTTAAGCATATATAAAATGATTTTTATATCAAAAGAGTGGTATATAAAATGTTATTATGGCAACTGTAACATTATATCAAACAATAATTATACGAAATGAAATTAGAATAACCGAAATTAGTTCAAGTAAAAATTCTATCAAATGAGCGTTATATCGAAGAAAATTAGTTCATTTGAGTTTCGGCCAAATGGAGCGCACCCCCTTTCAACTTTATTGCCAAATAAAAACTTCGAAAGATTATTTTTTTCGTCTCCCTCCCAACTTAATAAGTGGCAGAACTTTTTACAGTTTCAGGATAAGATTTTGCTATCATAAATGCAATAGGTTTATGTACTAGAAATTTACAAAGTTGCAAGGTTTATGAGTAGGTAAATTAATTTTTTTATAGCTATAAAACACTATCGGCTTGCAACTTATTCTACTGCTACTAACAAGCAATGGTACGACTTACGCGATAGAAAGAGAACGCACTTCTAGGTATAAATATTTGTAGGTGTTGAACGCTGGTCGGTCTGAATTTCAACGTTATATTAAAGTAGTCTGAGTCTTTATTTCCATAAACGGTTTTTAGAAGTGGGTTTTCTGTACCTTGTACTATTAAGTATTCTGTGGTATGGGGTCAAATGGGAGCTGGAATCATCTATGAGCGAGTTTTTGCGCCATAAAATGCAGCCATCCTTCACGATGGTAGCAGGCGACTATCTCACACTTGTTCGTAAGAGGCCCACGCACGTTTTTTCCAACAAAGCGATAGTTTCACGAACGATCCAGAGACGCGACAAATTACCTCCGTCTATTGACACCCAGCAACATTAGTGGAGTCACAAGTGCGCTGCCTACTTTTAACCCCCTTCCCTCCCGATTGGGCTGTATCATCACTCACTCGATGAAACACAGCGCAGGCGCTGCTTCACGCCGGTCTTCTGTAAGGCCGTGGTACCATTCCGGTCGAACCGGCCCATTCATGCCGAAACATGGCTCTCCCACGGTCACTGTTACGACAATGACATGTTTAACAACTAACCTTTTTTTTCCGAAAGGGCGCCAACTCTTTTGCTTTCCTTATGCAACCTTGCATGCTTTGTTCAGGGAACCAGCTTGCTCGTTGGCCATCCTTTCCCATAACAGTAGATACCTGACCATAATATTGATAATTATTTTAATACTGAGTTATCTAGGTTATAGCAATTTTCATTTAACTTAAAATTGATAATAAATTATGCATTATTCGATAGAAACAAGGGGTTTTATAACAAAAATGCCTATAATTATGTGACATGATATGAAAAGAATATCGATTTTCCTTCAATTAACTGCAACCTAAGAGTGGGTTCAGATATAAACGTTTTATACGCCCGTAAAAGCTTGCGATTAAGCTTTTTGAAGCGCGCGTGTATCCCGTATACGACCGTATACGCGCACAAAAATACGCTATCCTGACACTTTCAAGCGAGATTCCACCTGAACATGTATACGTACAAATGAAATGAAAATAAAAAATAAATAAATGGGCAACAATTTTAAACGGGAATAAATGCGACATACTTTACGTCAAGCAGTAAATAGGTACGTACAGCCAAACATCAAAGTATACAAAACTGTCAAATTTATTCATTCGACTTTAGTCTTACTGTCATACACATTAGTTAAATATCAATTGAGGAAATTTGACAGGAACCTGATGTGTGGCTGTCTGTACATTACAATGTACTTAAAAATAAATACTTTATAGTTTATAATGCAACGCGAAATTTTTAAAACTAACAATGTGAAACTACATTTTTACTTTTAACCAGAACCTTAATGATCATTAATTTATTTGATCACATAATAAAAGCACCCTTATATGCTACTTACCTACTAGTTTGCAAATCCGGTAGCCAGTTTCCAAATCCGGTAGGTATCGTATCCGGAGTTCCGGATATCCTGTCAGAGGATTTCGTCCGGATACAGAGAGGAGGGTGTGGATATATTGTTTGCAATTTCACATTGTATAATTTTCTAGGCAAATGTTTGGTGCGTGATTTAATATTTGACTACCAAACTGTATTTTGGTGGCAGACGAGCCGATGGATCACCAGATGGTAAGCGATTACCGCCGCCCATGGACACCTGCAACACCAGTGGTGTCACAAGTGCGCTGCCTAAAAGCAAACCCTTATGCAAAGAACTAACGAATTCCCCATATTTTATAACCAAGAATGGGGTTAGTGGTAAAATGGGGTTATAGGGTAAGAATATCTTATGACAAAAGCTAGAGTGGCGCCATCAATTAATTTCATAACTTTATTGATGCACTAGTGGCCCGCCCTCACTTCTCTACGGGAACGTAATTCAGAAATGAACCAATAGATGGCGCTGTGCTCATTTACATCGTACAAGCGTTTCGTGTTTTCGGTTTACCTATACGCCTTTTCGTTGTCTATTGAAGTTATCTCTTTATAAATAGTATAGATAGAAGAAGAAGATATAGATTTTAAGCGTATGTTTTACGCACGCGCATATAAACGCTCGTCTGAAATCGCTCTTTAAGGGGCTATACGAATGAAACTAGCGCCGCCAACTGATTTACTCTGATTGTGGAGAAAATATGATATTTTTGAAGAAAATAAAACATTACAGACTTAGATCCAAGTTAATTGGATTTTTCAAGATGCAATACAATATTTCTAACACGCGATAAGTAACAATAATGTTAATTATTGCTAAAAACGGCCACTTTTAGCAATAATTGACATTATTGTTACTTGTCGCGTGTTTTATATATTGTATTGCATCTTGAAAAATTTAATTTACTTTTATCTAAGTCTGTAATGTTTTGCTTTTTTTAAAAATATCGTATTTTCGCCACAATCAGTGTAAATAGGTTGGCGGCGCTAGTTTCATTCGTATAGCCCCTTAAACTTCTAACTTTCTAATCTTTACGGAAACAAAGATCCTCGCAAACTTAGTACAGTATTTGTTTAAATCCAAGGTAAAACAGTTTTCAAGAGAAACGTTGCAGGCATTAAAACAAAACAATATTGTCTTTGGAAAACATCGACAGGCTTCAACGTTCTTTAAAATAAATTGTCTCTGGTTTTCCATTGTAGGTATATCATCTCGTTTTATATTTTTATTTTGCATTTGTAGCAAGCCTTGTTCTAATTTTGTGGAGTAATGTAGAATGCAGTTTATGGTTAGCGGTTTAGTAAAGGAAATAATTGTCATTTGAGTTGAGAATGGAACAAAATCTGGATATAAACTTGTAGTTTTATCGTTTTATTGTTTATTGAATTCGTTCTATAAATTCAATTTGAAACCAGGGGTAAAACGACTGTTTTGTACAGATACACATAATATCATACTAGTTTCAGACAGTTTTTGAAACGTAATCATGATTCAGTTGGGCTGGTTCCCGAATTAAAGGGTTGCGAAGGACAGACAGCAGGCGCTTCATTGTAATTACTAGATAGATCAAATTCTGAATATGGTTTATCGTTATAAGGCCCAGATAGCTGACACAACTTGATTTTGCCTTTTAAAATATTTTTGGGTATGACGACGTTAAGCGTCCAAATCAAAAGTTTTGGACGCAACTGGAAATTAGACGTTAAGATTTGAGAGAAAGCACAGCTCTCCTACGGTTAATGTTTCGTTTTTTATTTTTTTTACATTCCAAAATTATTAATCATTTATGAATGGTTGTCCTGAGTAGAAATCGATCTTACGATTGTTGGCGTATGAGCCATTACCGTTTCGAGATACAGTCCATAAAAAATACAAAACAGACCTTTGTAACTTCCATCAAAGTAGCCGGGATAACACAATTCATTCTTTTCCCATCATTATCTCATTACGGTGGACCCGGATACACCCGGGACCCAATACGGGGAGACGGGGTTACGTGACTAGAGAGCCTGTGGAATCTATTTTGAACGAGCCTTAACGACCTTTCATGTCAATGATACAATGTAGAGAAATCACACGGTATAAATAGACTACCAGATGGTTAATGTAAAGTATCATATACTGTCCCACTGCAGGGCAAAGCCTCCATCATAGAAATCAAGTCATCGCTACTATGATGGGATTAGACTTAGTTATCACGCTTGCCTAATGCGGATTGGTGATCACAAACCCGAGCTATGTTCGAAAAATTCGAAACATACTTATAGTTCGCCAAGAGCATCTAACCTTTTATTTTATTTATTTATAACATAAAAGTGGCCCGCCCTCACTTCGCTTCGGGACCGTAATTCAGAAATGAACCAATAGATGGTGCTGTGCTCAGTTACATCGCGCAAGCGTTTCGTGTTTCCGGTTTACCTATAAGCCTTGTCGTTGTCTATAGAGTTATTCTTTATAATGTATAGAAGATATAGAAGTATAGATAGAAGATATAGACACAAAATACATATTGACACAGAAGGCTGACTGTCCACTAAGAGCTAAAAATATTATGTCATGTACTCACGCATGCGCACTAACGGGCAAAAACGCCTTTTCGACCACCAACTACTATTATAAAGGCGAAAGTTTGTTTGGATGTATGGATGTATGGATGTTTGTTACTCTTTCACGTAAAAACTACTGAATGGATTTAAATGAAACTTTACCACAATATAGCTTATACATCAGAATAACACATAGGCTACAATTTATAAAAATATATTGTGTGGATTGTCCAAAACATGACGGTAAGTGTCAATAATTAACTCCACGCGTACGAAGTCGCGGGCGGCCGCTAGTATGACATAAGATTGTCAAACTGTCGAGGTCTATGGTAGAGGCCGCGCGCTTATGTAGTCATGCCGGGCAACAACCCTAGCATAAGTCAACGAACACTTCTAAATTCAAAATCAGGTCAAAGTCTAACTTCTGTGTGTAATTATTTTGTGATATAGATTTTATGCGTATGTTTTACGCACGCGCTTTAAGCGCTTATAAGCGCTTATAAAACGCTCGTCTGAAATCGCTCTTTAAACCTCTAACTTTCTAATCTTTACGGAAACAAAGATCCTCGCAAACTTAGTACAGTATTTGTTTAAATCCAAGGTAAAACAGTTTTCAAGAGAAACGTTGCAGGCATTAAAACAAAACAATATTGTCTTTGGAAAACATCGACAGGCTTCAACGTTCTTTAAAATAAATTGTCTCTGGTTTTCCATTGTATATCATCTCGTTTTATATTTTTATTTTGCATTTCTAGCAAGCCTTGTTCTAATTTTGTGGAGTAATGTAGAATGCAGTTTATGGTTAGCGGTTTAGTAAAGGAAATAATTGTCATTTGAGTTGAGAATGGAACAAAATCTGGATATAAACTTGTAGTTTTATCGTTTTACTGTTTATTGAATTCGTTCTATAAATTCAATTTGAAACCAGGGGTAAAACGACTGTTTTGTACAGATACACATAATATCATACTAGTTTCAGACAGTTTTTGAAACGTAATCATGATTCAGTTGGGCTGGTTCCCGAATTAAAGGGTTGCGAAGGACAGACAGCAGGCGCTTCATTGTAATTACTAGATCAAATTCTGAATATGGTTTATCCTTATAAGGCCCAGATAGCTGATACAACAGAAAAGCAATTGATTTTGCCTTTTAAAATATTTTTGGGTCTGACGACGTTAAGCGTAGGTACCCCAGGGTCCAAATCAAAAGTTTTGGGCGCAACTGGAAATTACACGTTAAGATTTGAAAGAAAGTGCAGCTCTCCTACGGTTAATGTTTTTTTTATTTTTTTACATTTCATAATTATTAATCATTTATGAATGGTTATCCTGAGTAGAAATCGATCTTACGATTGTTGGCGTATAAGGCATTATCGTTTCGAGGTAGTCCATAAAAAATACAAAACAGACCTTTGTAACTTCCATCAAAGTAGCCGGGATAACACAATTCATTCTTTTCCCATCATTATCTCATTACGGTAGGACCCGGATATACCGGGACCCGATAGAGGGAGACGGGGGTTACGTGACTATGAGAGCCTGTGGAATCTATTTTGAACGAGCCTTAACGACCTTTCATGTCAATGATACAATGTAGAGAAATCACACGGTATAAATAGAATACTAGATGGTTATGTAATAAGTATCATATACTGTCCCACCTGCAGGGCAAAGTCTCCATCAGAAATCAAGTTATCGCTACTATGATGGGATTAGACTTAGTTATCACGCTTGCCTAATGCGGATTGGTGATCACAAACCCGAGCTATGTTCGAAAAATTCGAAACATACTTATAGTTCGCCAAGAGCATCTAACCTTTTATTTTATTTATTTATAACATAAAAGTGGCCCGCCCTCACTTCGCTTCGGGACCGTAATTCATAAATGAACCAATAGATGGCGCTGTGCTCAGTTACATCGCGCAAGCGTTTCGTGTTTCCGGTTTACCTATAAGCCTTGTCGTTGTCTATAGAAGTTATCTCTTTATAATAGTATAGAAGAAGAAGATAGATAAGTAAATACATAAATGCTTTGACTTTTAGTATCATAAAGCCTAACTAGGACCCCGAGATCACGGACCGATACTAAAACCATTTCAATGTTATCGTTAATATCGATACTTGACGCTAGGCAATGACACTTCGGCGCTGCTTTACTCCGGTCTTCTGTGAGGCCACGGTATCTCGGTCGATCCAGCCCATCCCACGGTGTGTTTTACAGAATATCATTTCACAAAGTGCATCCCAAAATTGGGGTTACAAACGCAATTTATCTAGGGATGGCAAACATTACATCGCGCACATTCATAATATGCCAAAGTATCTTTGTTCCAAATGTCTGTCCTTTAACAACATCCTTTTTGTTGCAGGTAATCATTGGGACCAGAATGTAAGAGGGTAGTGTTGGGACGGAGTATTAGCACAGGTATAAATAATCCTACTACTATTATAAAGGCGAAAGTTTGTTTGGATTTGGATGTATGGATGTTTGTTACTCTTTCACGTAAAAACTACTGAATGGATTTGAATGAAACTTTACCACAATATAGCTTATACATCAGAATAACACATAGGCTACAATTTATAAAAATATATTGTGTGGATTGTCCAAAATATGACGGTAAGTGTCAAAAATTCACTCCACGCGTACGAAGTCGCGTGCGGCCGCTAGTGATTTAATAGTTATATTCCACGTATGTATTAGAAATATTATAGATAGACACTCTTTATTGCACAACACATGCTAATAGCAATTTACAAATACAATATCGGCGGCCTTATCGCCAATAGCGATCTCTTCCAGACAACCTTTGGGTAGAGGAATAATACAGCGAATTAACAAGGCAGTGCAGATCTGTTATGTAGGTAATAAGATAAATACATCGTAATAAACGACTCAACAGTTCGTTTAGGGCAGGCCTAGGGTGATTCTGCAATGACCTCAAGACTACCAACTACCTAAGAGTTAGTTAATTCCATACAATCAAAAAAACAAAACATTACAATTATATTCGATCATACATAACATAACAATATGCAGGTCTACAAATTGAAATTACATAAGAAAAATAAATAAATCTATAATCACACTCACTATATACGTGCACACACACGCACACGCACTCGCACACCCACACTCACATACTCACACACACACAAACACACACACACACACATTCAACAACAAAAATTAAAAAAACCTATTTTACAAATAATGTAAACCTCTTTATTTTAAAAAGCATAAGTGCGTTTCTTTAAAAAGAACGGGTCTTCCCTAACACAAGTATTATTACTTAAATGGGAAAACTCTCATATATGTAAAATTGTAACCTTTAAGAAATAAAGAATATTTTATTTACTATACAATTTGTTCATTTACTAAAACTCGTGTCCCATCCCTAAAAAGGGAGAGTTCCTAAAATTTCCCCGAAATAAAGTAACAATTGAAATTAAGCTACTCTTTATGTCCCGTATTTGGTCCGTGAAATGTGAAATGAAAAGGGGGGAGGGGAGGGGGGGGGTACCAACTTCGCAACAATTTGCGCCTATTGTCAGTTTATTATTTTTGTAATGATGGCGTTAGTGACGCGGCAAAATTTTGAGGCCCTTAGAGGTTTTAAAACATGTTTGAATGAAATTCCTCCCTACGCATTTTCATGAATAATTTATTGTAAGGGCGATGGTAGTAGTGGAAAAGAATGATGCATTTTTAACGAAAAGTCGTTGGAATCCTCTGGATTTTATATTATGGACTAAGCGGCATATTCAACCGCCCATAGCTTATGTTTCATACAAAAGTACTAAGACTTACCTACTTTACGATTTCATTAATTAAAAAGCTCTAAATGACTTCTTTGAGTGGTTGACTTTAAATAAATAATAATAAATAAATTAATTAAGACAACATCACATAAATTATCGTAGTCCCAAACTAAAGTTTTCCCTTGTGCTATGGAAACCAGAAACAACGAAGGTATCACTAACTACTTATCAATTTATTACAATTATTATTTGACATCTTAAATTTTTGACATTACCATAACATTTATGATTGTATTGCATCTTGAAAAATCCAATTTACTTGGATCGAAAGTCTGTAATGTTTTATTTCTTAAACAAATTATCAATTTTCGCCCAATCAGTTTAACTAGGTTGGCGGCGCTAGTTCCATTCGTTATAGCCCCTAATAGTATGAATAGTGAGTTTTTAATATTCGTGAAGATTTCCAAAATTCATAGAAACAAAATTTGTTCAGAATGGTTGGTAGAACCTTAGTTAAAATATGATCAATGTTTCACAAATACACCCTGTAGTTATTTACCCGACTACGGCAAAGCAAAAGTAAGGGTTATGATTTGACAGGCTATGTATGTATGTAGGTATGTTTATCTGTTTCCACGTAACTTCTAAACTACTTATCAGAATTCGACAAATGACATATCATTATAAGCGTCTTGACTGTCCGCTGGTTATAGGCTATATGAAGTTTCACAAAATCTAATGTGGCGCCCTCTAGCGGACAAAACATACAGAGTAAAAAAATAAAGTTATGATAAATATGCCGTGTTTGGTATCATTTGAAAGCGCTTGACTTGTACATTTTGAATATATATATATTACTAGCACTTGAACACCAAAATAGTACAAATAACAAAAAAAGTAAAAAAACTACAACCCAACTACGACAAAAAACGACGCTGAAAAAGTATAAAACAAGCCTTCGTTGTCAATTTATGCAATATTCACTATGTAGAGATAAATTTTCATGTTTGGAAAGGCGTTATAGTCACACGTTACATATACCTACCTACCTTTCGACAACGTGTGACTGCAGATTTTCAAACATGAAAATTTATCTCTACATAGTGACTATTGCATCGTTTTTTGTCGTAGTTGGGTTTTAGTTTTTTTACTTTTTTTTTCTATTTTTTTTTATGTGATAGGTAGCAGACGAGCAGGCGGATCACCTGATGGAAAGCAATTGCCGCCGCCCATGAAAACATGCAACAAGTGCGCTGCTAACCTTATATTATCCCCTTCCCCCCCGGGTGGGCCTCCGGTACCCTCACTCACTCGGCGAAACACAGCACAGGGGCTGCTTCACGCCGGTTTTCTGTGAGTGGTATCACTCCGGTCGAGCCGCTCCATTCATGCCGAAGCGTGGCTCTCCCACAGTTAATATGTCTTAGTTAAAATATGTCAATGTTCACAAATACACCCTGTATTTTTTTCTATTTTTTTTAATTCACAATGACACACCTTTTCTCAACCTTTGTCGTACCTTAGCCCCTATTCCAATCAATATCGATTCGTCGAATTAACACGTTCTCGGCCCGGAGTCAGAATACAAATGCGTCGATCTGCATGCGGGGCAGGGTTAGGGGCACGCGGTGGAATACTGATGGCACTCGATGAGTTTTGTGCTGCTCTGATTGAAAAGCTTGGGAATGATTGTAGCACCGAACATCTCATCTTTACCACTTATTTATAAAGAGGTTATTGTATACTTAGACGTCCGTCTAATATTATACATCAACATCATCAAACTGTCTCAGTCCACTGCTGGACATAAGCTTTCCCCAATGTTCGCCAATTACACCTTGTCTTAGGCTATAGACACAGGTCCCCCCACCAGCCCATGGTCCTTCCTACCGTCTCGGCATACGGACCGAATCTTAGGAGACGCTCACCAGCCGTGCTAACATGCGCACCACGAGATAATTTGTCGACACTCGTATTTTGTCGGCGCAAATTGCGTCTCGCTCACCTGACTGAGCGATGAGCGGGATAGAAAGATGCGCTCTCGCGAAAGAGAGTCAACAAAATTTTGTCGCGGTGCGCATGTTAGGCCTACAAGTACTTGTTAAGAACTCTTTCCCGGTGCGTTTCTTCACTCCCTACAAAGTCTGTGTCTTTGGCCCATCTCAATGTCACTTCTCCCCAAATGGGGTGAGAAACACCACAGCACAAGCGACTTGCGCTCGGCCAGTTCCACATCAATCAAACTCCTTCCTCCGTTAGTATTTTGTGTGCAAACGCAAGCAACCGTCGAAAGCCCTTGTCTTAGGCTAGACGCATCCAGTCTATACCAACGGCTTTTCGCAGATCGTCACTCCATCTAGCCGGAGGGCGTCCTACACTACGTTTTCCGAGTCGCGGTCTCCACTCCAGAACTTTTTTACCCCAACGGTTGTCAGTTCTTTGACAGATATTCGTCAAGAGAAGAGGGTACTCCATCAAAGATGTTTTTAAAAAAATACATTATTTAAAGTAAAGTAAAGATAAGTATAATAGTGCTAAATCTAGCACCTAAGGTAAGGAAACAAATCACCTCGCAGCAAACTCACTACGTTCACTGCAAATTGCAATTTTCTACAAATTCCGAGAGTGAAACGATTTCAATTAAAGGTTTCCTAGGAAACCTATAATTTGTCCTGGGCAAAAGAAATCTGTTACAATTGTTCTCATTAACACGTGAAACGCTCAACCCGGGATCGAACCTGTAATCTATTTGCAGAGGGCGATCATTCTGCGCTTGGTGCAAGTTATAAACTTTTTTTTCAAAACAGTTTCGTTTAAAATAAGATGTGTGATTTTTTTTCTAGTTTAGCGGATATTCAGACAGCTTCATTAGCCTTGCCATGAATTTGAAATACTAAGCTATCCTCGCTATCGAAAACTATCGCTTTGTCTCTTTCATTGTGATGCATTTGAAAGAAACAGAGCAATAGTTTACCTACGTTATGTCAGTTTTAGATGTCAACTCATGGTAGCGCTACTGGTCGAGAAACTTAGTGTTCGCCCGAAGCGCGAAAACTCCCGGGTTCGATTCCCTGTCAAGTCAATTTAATAAAACTACATTAAAATTTCTAAATTTTCTTGGGTCTGAGTGTTCTGGGTTGACGCCCCCAATTAATTATCGTCACCTGGTTTTCATAGTACAGGGGTAGTTTGAGACTGTTGATTGATGTGATTGTTTGGCACATTTATTTATTTGTTATTTATTTATATGTTACGATTTCTTTGAATACCTACTCGTTCGTACTATTAGGCCCTCTGTTTGAAAGGCACGCGTTCTAAGGCTACCTGTACACTGAAGCGGAGCGGAATGAAATTCTCCAATAGAATAGCATAAAAACTCTGCTACTCGACAAACGAATTTCTTCTATTAGTGGAATTCACCCCGCTCCGCTACAGGACAGTCCAGCATCACCGAATCTACTATCACTCCTAACATCAACTTCACGCCTATGCTCACATATTGCACCAGGCCTGACTGCGTGGGAGTAGGCCTAGGCAGGCAGTAGAATACAAATCGTCATCAAGTGAGGCAAGCTGTCAAACCTTCGACCTTTCGAGAAGATTAGTTCTCAACCGATTGAATATTGATTTATGTATCGAATACGGTTGTATTCATTTTTGGGCCTTTGACATTCGGGTCACAGATTTGTGGGGTGAAGGTCTCTTCTTATCATATCTTAGCGTGTGTTTTATATGACAGATAAAAAAATTACCTCAAAATTGGAAGAAATCCTACTACTATTATAAAGGCGAAAGTTTGTAAGGATGTATGGATGTTTGTTACTCTTTCACGTAAAAACTACCGAATAGATTTGAATGAAACTTTACCACAATATAGTTATACATCAGAATAACACATAGGCTACAATTTATAAAAATATATTGTGTGGATTGTCCAAAATATGACGGTAAGTGTCAATAATTAACTCCACGCGTACGAAGTCGCGGGCGGCCGCTAGTATTTCATGTCTTTATATAAGGCTAAATTGGTCTAAGAACATATCTGTTCACAACATCTACATTTTTATGTACCCTATTTATTTTGGACTAGCGGCCGCCCGCGACTTCGTCCGCGTGGAAAAGTAACTTTTTACCCCCCTTTTAACCTCTTACAACCCCCTTTTAGAAATAAAAAGTAGCCTTTGTCCTTTCTCAGGGTCTAGATCAGCTGTATACCAAATTTCATTTAAATCCGTGTAGTAGTTTTGGCGTGAAAGAGTAACAGACAGACAGACAGACAGAGTTACTTTCGCATTTATAATATTAGTATGGATAGTATGGATAATGATTTGATTTTATTTGACGGGTCACCTGATGGTAAGCGGCTACCAGCCCCAGCCCATGGACGTTTGTCTTTCCCGCACGTTTGTCTCTTCGCACGTTATGTCTCTCCCGCACGTTTATCTCTGTCGTTCACTTTGAAACACGGCGAGATCACTTTAATCGCGCATAAATGTGTGCGTATCCCATTTTTATCGCAATGTAGGCAGGCAGCCTTCCTTTTGTGTATAATTTATTGTATGCCTCTGTACTAAGTATCGCATAGCAAACATAATGTAATTATAGTTTTACACTTCCATCAATCTATCAAATCAAATCAATTGTGTTTCTTAATCGAATATCAACCTAAAACCACTTGGACAGAGTTTAGATTCGATATTTCAAATCTAATATTGCTTTCCCGTTCCGTAGTTGTGGATATTTAATAAAGCGCTTCTAGTGATGTGACTCCATCGAAAGATCTGCATAGATTAAAAGAGATAGATCTTTTTAAAATGGAGGTCTGGCATACCTCTTTATTTTAACGTGTTATACCAGATAATAAAATCAACGCTTTGAAGTCTAGGGTACGCTTCGACCATAATCCAGGATTTGATATGTCAGGTATTTCAGGTATCGCGTGTGGAAAGTCCGCGTAAAGATGGCGTACTATTTGACTAAGGTCCTATCCTAACGTAGTTTTTTGCTTGTGCTGTGTGACATTTTGACACCACCGTGTAGATGGACTTCAGTTCTACAGTATGCCATCTAGCGGATTTTGCACACGCGATAGGCTCCATTATAGTGAAGCAACACTAGACCTCATCATCACCCACCGTAACAACATGGTTTGCATGCCAGATTTTAGTGAAATGTGAGATCAAAATCATTAAGTAAAACCTCTTTTTATGTACCACAATCTCACAAATAAATAAATGATATTCTATTCTATTGTAAGGTACCATACCCTAACCCTGTAATAAAATTTTTTTGTTAATTATTTTTTTCAAATAGTTTTTTCTGTTTCCCATCACTATACTCAACTCTAATCAAAAAACTCAGGTACATCAATATTGGTTCAACCACGACCCAATATCAGTTCGTAATTTATGAACACATTCTACCTCTACATTGCAGTTTGGTTTTGCTGAAATTTTCTGTGGAAAGATTGTTTTTTTAAAAAAGATTGTTTGATTAGAGCGAATGAGCTTTTTGAACCAATATCGTAGAAGAACGTTCGTTATTGCAGAATCTGAGGTCGTGGGTTCAATCTATACGATTTGTAAAGATTTAACTTCTACAGACAACCACAAGGCTTATACCTCTATATTATGTAATCCGAAAAAACTAAATATTAGCGTAATATTCGACGGCATTGATGATGCAGTGGCGATTCCCGGTCAAAAAGTTTTCTTAAAAAAATTGAGACAACATCACATACATTGTACTGGTCCCAAACTAAGGTTTTCCCTTGTACTATGGAAACCAGAAACAACGAAGGAACCACATACCACCCAGACCCACACAAATATCTGTTTCATCAACAAACATTTGTGTTGATGCGGGAAACGAACCCGCGACCCTTGCGTCTCAACCAGCGCTCAAACCATTGCGCCAAACGGGTCGTCTTGGGTCTGGGTGTTCTGGGTGATAACCATCTGGGGACGTCGTCCCCAGTTGATTATCTTCATCTGGCACTCATAGTGCAGGGGTTGCCCTAGTTTGAGACCAGGTTGATTGGTGTGATTGTCTGGCGCATTAAATTATTATTTATTGATTTATATAATCGACAACAACCGCCATCTATTGGTCAAGATGGTAACTACTAGCAACATTAACTACAGAATCGAAGTGGGAAGTTATAAACGCGTTAAAAGTGTCGCCGCCAATGAAGGCTCCATTTGCGAAGGGCGCTATTTGGCATTTTAGGAATTTAAAACCAATTACTAAATACTAGAGTCGAAAACAATGTAACAGATTTTATTTTGCGGATTGATGATCACAAACCCAAGTTTGAAAACCTCGAAACATACTTTTTGATTGACCCAAGAATCCAACCCAGGACCACAAAATAATTACACACAGAAGTTAGACTTTGACCTGATTTTGGATTTAGAAGAGTTCGTTGACATATGCTAGGGTTGTTGCCCGGCATGAGTACATAAACGCGCGGCCTCTACCATAGACCTCGACAGTTTGACAATCTTATGTCATAAGTTAGGATTAATGTGGTCGAAAAGGCGTTTTGCCCGTTAGTGCGCATGCGTGAGTACATGACATATTTTAGCTCTTAGTGGGCAGTCAGCCTTCTGTGTCAATATGTATTTTGTGCCAGGACCCCAAAACCCAAACCACCAGGGCAACGGTTACGTCATTTACCTACAGTACACGATTCTCCAAAACCTTCGCCAACTTGCCACCTTCATGATTCTGCCGACGCTACAAGCTGAAAAAGCCGTTAAACGCGCGGCGGCAAATTGTCGCTATTTGCTGACTGTACTCATCCATCAACGATGACGTCACGTGCCGGCCATTTTGTGCGATTTTCGTTCATCGGCGCGATTTTTTCGACATCGCGCGATCATTCAGTTGGAGTTTATGGGAATTGATTGGTTCAGGTGAATATTAGGAAAAACTGTATTCTAGCCGAGTGAGTGAGGGTAATGGAGGCCCAATTGGGAGAAAGGGGGTTAAAGGATTGGCAGCAAACTTGTAATTCCACTGGTGGTGTCTACGGGCGGCGGCAATCTCTAACGTCAGGTGAACCGTCTGCTCGACTGCCACCTCTATACAAAAAATGGCGGTTTTAGTGCTGATAAATTGAAATCATAGTCCTATTGAGCTGTGGTGATCGAAAAGGGACCAGACTAACGGAAATAACGCCAAACTATTAGCGATGCAATCAACGCCCAACGTGCCATCTATTGGTAGATAGTGGAACTATCCTGAAACTGTGCAGAAACGAAGTGAGGGCGAACCACTCATCATCATCATCAGCAACCCACGCTCGTCCACTGCTGGACATAGGTCTCCCACAATGCACGCCACCGCTCCCGATTTTCGGCCACTCTCATCCAGCTCACTCCAGCCAGCCTTCGAATGTCGTCATCCCATCTTGTAGCAGGGCGTCCAACACTACGTTTACCGAGTCGCGGTCTCCACTCGTACGTAAGGGGGCCCACACAACATCTTTCGGGCCCCAAGTCAACCTTTCTTGCCCGTGGCGCGTCCTGCTAAATAACGAAAGAGGCCCTGACGAACCACCCACCAACCCGCACTGGACCAGCGTGGTGGGGTATGGTCCAATCCCCCTAAAATGATAAATACGGCTGAACCACTAGTCTTTTATAAATAAATAAATATTCACGACGTTTTTTCTTCACATCGCTGAGCTAATGGTAAAAATACCTAGACAGATTTGAAAAATCTCGAAGGTAGCTGTTCATTTTCGAAACTAGAAAGCACTCCTCCATATCCAATGTTCTACCATTGCACGTAATTTGTACAAACAATTTCCTAACCAACCTTGGTCCATTTTACACAAAGTAGGTAGTATGTCCCCATGGGATTTAAACCCACAATCCAGTTTTGACGTTAACATATTGAAACAATAAAATAGTAGACTTAAATCCCCGAACGCCATTAGTTTCGTTTACCCCAAAGACCCAATCCTTTAAATTGAAATCGTAATTTGTAAAATCGTTTTAATTACAAGTTTGAGGAATAATGGTCGCGATAATTTAGTCCTTTGCTTGAAGAGGGTAGACGTGTCTGAGCCAGATGCCCAGATCACACCTCCTTGTTGTAAGGTTCATAAATTTGGTCGAATATTAATAGAGGTTTGACGCCTCTATTCAAGACATTTCTAAGCTTCTAAGTAGTGATAAATAACTCATCAGCTCAGAAGTATAACACTAGACGGTACTTACAAACACTCGTTTATTCTGACTTCACACAGTACATTACAGAGTTGTATCAGCATCGGCGGTCGCAGCCAGAGTGAGTTCGCTCGTTGGGACAGCGCACCGCACAGTGGTGCAAACGCGAAAACACAACTAATTATATTTGATATCACAACAATATACATATTTAATGAAATTATAAAAAATATTCATTAAACATGTATAACAGAATAGAATAGATTTTATTGTATAATTAGAAATAATGTGATTAATTATAACATATATTAGTATATATTAATATTTCATGTATATTTACATAAGTAAATGTAAATAAAATATTTTACCATTAATTCTTATTTTACCAATTGTTAACAGTAGAAGAAAGCACTAAAATCCGTATTTATAAAACCGTGATACGGCCCATACTAATGTACGGGTGCGAGGCTTGGACGCTGACGCTAAAGGAGGAGAATAGGCTTCAGGAGACCTATTTTTGAATTTTCGCTTCGTCCGAACAAAACTACTCGTTTTGCAAGTCACGTTGTCTCGTAAGTCGCATGATTCAAAATTTTCCCTATTTTTGAAATCCCTTGCTTAGGGTATTGCCAAGCTTATCAAAGTATAAGTAGTTTTAACTCGTTTCACGTCGACGTAAATGCGTCCACTCGCTTCACGGAAACGAGTGGTTTATACCACTCCTTGCAAAACGCTCGTTTTCGAATGATTCAAAAATGCGGATGTCAAAAATTCATGCGAGTCACACATTTTTTAGTGACACTGACAATTGCAAAAATAGGTCTCCTGGTCGCGGAGCGGAAGATTTTGCGGAAAATTCTTGGGCTCGTCCTTAGACCTGATGGTAGTAGGAGAGTTCTCAAAAATGCCGAGATCGAGGAGCTTGTGTGTCAGCCTAACATAATCGGGGAAACAAAAGCTCACAGACTCCGATGGCTTGGCCACATGGAAAGGATGGGTGAGGATCGCAGTGTCAAGAAAGCCTATCTGGGCCGGCCAACCGGCCGACGTCCGGTCGGCCGCCCCAGATATCGCTGGGATGACGTCGTGCAGGCAGATCTTCGCGAGCTGCGAGTCAGCGACTGGCGTGGAGCTGCGAATGATCGAGACCAGTGGAGGAGTCTTGTATCGGAGGCCAAGACACACTTTGGGTCGCTGAGCCATCAGAGTAAGAGTAAGTAAGTATTCAAGACATTTCAGGTCTAAAATCATTTGGAACTAGGATTCGGTAAGGCATTCGAGGAAACCGAGCTCAGTGTCTTTCTCTTGTACGTGAGGGTGAGTCACAGCGAATTTCGTTTTGAAACATTAGTTCCACCCTGTAACAATAGATGGCGCTAGGCGTCGAATAATAATAATAACTATACTCGACCCATGCAACATAGTTTACCGTTTTTTCAATTTAGATACCTACCCGATGGGGTACCTAATTGAAAAAAGTACAACCTCGTAAAGAAGATTAGATTACTTGGCATATTCCGTTTAAAACTGAGGAAAAAAAACTACATACGCAAAATAAAAAATATTACTTCTTTATTTTCAAATTAATAGGTTACATTTACATAAACTTTTAATCATGGAATTGCTTCTGTCAGGAGGCTTTCATTTTTAGTTATTGTTTTCCCGTGCATTCAAATTATTAAGTAGTTTGTCCAATCTTCTTCTATCTATAATCTTCTTTAATCTATAATCTATAATATTTATAAAGAGGTACATTTTATAGACAACGACAAGACTTATAGGTAAACCGAAAAAGCTAAACACATGTGCGATGTAATCGACGCCCAGCACCATCTATTGGTTGCATGGGAAACTAATGTCCCGAAACGAAATGAGGGCGGGCCACTAGTAAAGTAATAAAACTATCTAATTTAACCACTATTAATTCTAAATAAAAGCTTCAAATTGAGCCTTCGAATCTGAATTGTTTGAAATTCCGAATCGCTGAAACTGTCCACCTCAAAGTTGAGACATTTTAATTGCTAGACAAGTCAGTCGATCAATTAATAACAAAAACGGTGGTCTTTGTTAGAAGCGGTCAAGCACAATGTAGGCTAGCCACTTCTTGGACTATAAATAAATCCTTCAACCGATATTCGGCTATGGCAGCAATCTTCCGGAAGAGGTCGTGGTGCTAGGAGCTCCGTGTCGCGGAACCCCTGACATCTTCCAAGATGGACGATGAGGGAGAGTCCCAGGGGTTTAAGTCGTGTAAACCCCCGCCTTCAGCGGGGGAGTCCGCCATAACCCGTCCACCCCCGGTGGACGGGTATGCGTAACGCATTTCCACTGGGTCAACAAAAAAAAAAGACAGCCAATCTAACGATCAGCCACGTACGCAGTATATAATTATAGTGCTCAAGTTTGTGAGCAAACACAGGTGCAATCTCTATTCCCTTACCCGTTTAATTCGATAGGACACCAGTGCGTCACGACCAAACAGAGTTTGGGTGGAGGACCAATGGCTTAACGTGCTTTCCGAGGCACGGGGGTACAAGACCGCCAAGGTTCAGACTTCGGGCTGACACTGAGAATTCTGAACAACTCATGTACAGTGGCCAGCACATCAAGTTACTACAATCTGTCAAATTTCTCAGTTGATATGACCAAACAGGTGACATAAAAGTGAGGTTCGATTAAGAAATTGACAGATTGCAGTAACTTGATGTGCTGGCCACCGTACAAATTCACTATAGAGTCACCAGTGCATGCCAATTGTAACCCCCTTTTCCCCAAATTGGTCCCCCGGTACCCTCACTCGACGAAACAGTGCAGGCGCTTCCTCACGCCGGTCTTCTGAGAGGCTGTGGTATCCATCCGGTCAAGCCGGCCATTAATTTTTTCCTGAGATTTAAGTAGCAGACGAATCACCTGATGGTAAGCGATTTTCGCCGCCCATAGACACCTGGAACACCAGTAGAGTCACAAGTGCGCTGCCAACCTTTAACCCCTTTCCCCCCAATTGGGCCTCCGGTGCCCTCACTCACTCGACGAAACACAGTGCAGGCGCTTCCTCGGTCTTCTGAGTGGCCGTTTATCACTCAGTCAAGCAGCCCATTCATGCCGAAGCGTGACTCTCCGACAGTTATAATAGCTACAATATCTTCTCTAACGACCAAAGTATCTCAATAATATCAGATCATTACCATTTGTCCAATCATTTAACGACATTATTACAACTCAGAACTTTTTTACGAGACTATTGTCCTTTTATAAGAACAAATGACCTCCAAGTTAGAGAAGCTAAGAAGTTTTTATGTTACTCGAATATCTATGACATTATAATGAAATTGCTTCTTCCTAATGGGTTTTCTTTCACGGATTTTTTTCCGTTATCATTATTGTAGGATTGTTATAAGTCTAGATGAAGATTATTGAACTAAAACAAGATGAAAAGACAGCGATTGTAACTTGAAATTCGGGTTTTCTTAACCCTTGGCATGCCTGGTGGGCATAAGTTACACGCTATGCCTGGTGGGTCTCTCAGACCCCGATTTAAAAATAGCATTTTTTTCGGTAAATTTTATTATGTAAGGTGATTTAATGATTCAAGACTCATGCTTAAAGGGCAAAAAAAAGATAGTAAAAAAAATCACATTAGAAATTAATCAAATTCGTCAAAATACTTGAAATGAGACTTTAACTCATATTTTTAAGAAACATTTCGTGACTATAATTTTGTTACCATATAATTAGTATCAAAAGTAATGAGATCATAGTCAGACTTTAATCCAGTGTAAGGCACTATCATATACATTAATCTAAATAACAAATTAATTAGTCTTCATCACTTGTATTTACATTTTGTAAAGCTTTAGTTTGGTAACACTCTGCGCATTGAATAATCAAATGGTCAAGACAAATGTGACAACTACATGTCTCACAAATGTACGGTTTCGGTCGGGTTTACCGACCTTTTTTCGCGGGACAAACATGGCATCTTCGTTTTATTCTAGGAGTTAATTTTTTCAACGGTGAGACACCTTGATCACCTCTGCGTTACATACAAAATAAAGTCACGCCGTATGCCTGGTGGGGTCCATGGGACCCGCACGCACTTTACGCACGTAATTTTACGCTCGTAGCTCGCCGTGGACTGGGGAATCGGACAGAGGACATTCCTTGGTTAGTAACGGCCAGCTACTGAAAAACGCCGAGGCGCGAAATTCAATTTTTATCGAACTACAACGGTTCGCGGCGTTGGTGTGGGTCTGACAGACCCTACCAGGCATGCCAAGGGTTAATAAATCTGGGTAACAACGGATTTTTCAATGCTATGTGCGTATTTCTACCACTCGTACTCGTTAGCCAGAGGAAACATCGAGGAAACTTGCACGTTTCGGATATTTTTGAACATCTTACAATACACATTCCCGATTTTTTTTATCATTTTTCCAATTCATTACGAATTTAAAAAGACGAAAGTTATTATTTATTTCCATTGGTAACTAAGTATTATTATTATGTTTTTGAAGTGAACGGTCAATTATTTTCGAAAAAGAAACCTTCGTTTTGATACATCAATACCTAAGTTAAATAGCCAACTCGTTGAAAATATATTCGACAAAAATTTTTGATTACCGACTTATTGCTCGGAAGCGTCGTAACTTACCAAGTTTCAACAATTTAGTTCTTACAGCCAGAGGGTTGAAATTTTCACAATTTTTTTCCTTGATGTCTTTCAAATAACTTGGTTTGCCACTGCCGTACTTAAAATAAAGACACTGTTTCCCTTCTTTACCTAAAAGTCTGTGTACAGTCAACCAAAAATGTGGTATATCACCTTACGGTTGAGATTCGTTTGAAGGTCATGAAACAACAAGGTCCAATCTCCCTGGAAATATGATTGTTTCAGCGACTATTGGTCTCTTTGTCATTTATGAATAACGTCATGCCAAGTGTCAAGTTAGAAAAGTCAACCTTAGCGATCTTTATATCTCGGAGAAACTTTTGTCAAAAGTGGTAATTTACTTTCTTGGCTGACTGTACAATTACTAATACTTGCCTAAAGCTGTCTTATTACACTATATAATTACAATATCAGACCTTCGCAACCCTTAGATATGTTAGTAGATATTAGCATAATACTCACTAATTAGGTACTACCAAGCATCGCCCTACGTCCATCGCTTCAGGACATTTGTAAGGTCTCATGCCTAACTAGGTAAATTAATTAGTATTAAAGGGTAAGCTTAAGAAGGTCGGCACGGAACCTAATTTAAGATTTAGTCAGACTACTCAGGTAGATAGACGTTTAGAATTACTCATTACTAACAGCCAGGCTTAACTGCGTACCGGGATGTTCATCGTAATCATCATATCAGCCCACATCCACCCACTGCTGAGTATAGACCTCTCCTCTATTACACCACATCTATGGTCACCTGCCAGCCTCATTCATTGTTACCTCGCTACCATTACAATATCGTCGGATCAACGGGCAGTTGGTCTACAGTAGGGATGTTACGAATATCAAAATTTTCACATTCGCGAATGCGAATGTTACGCCGCGAATGTGCGAATGCGAATGCGAATGTTAAGTACTTAAGACATCAGTCACATCAAATTTAAAAAAACAACTTATAAATCATTTTTATTACTTAAATGACAAAAGACATACTGCTGCATGCAGCAGCCGATGTCAGTCTAGCAAGATCAAGTGTCACGAGTTCACGCACGTACGACCTGCACATATTCGCATTCGCATTGATTTAAGCGAATGCGAATGTTAAAAACGATGCGAACCATTCGCATAAGCGAATGCGAATGCGAATATTCGTAATATCCCTGGTCTACAGACAGGACGTCGTCACAATATCTTGGCTGCCATTCGATAAGCTATAGCTACACACACACACACGTAACGTATGACATCGATGCTGTGTTCACTTTTTTTACGTCTTCAGTATGGAATAGAGATCATATCGATGCGTGAAATATAAAATAATAAAGATCCATTCCTTAACAAATAAAGAAGTTGTGTAGCATTGGACATAAAATTCGTTTATTGTTCTGATTTGGCGCTGTTAACTTTACGAGCGAATCCACAGTCGGAGCCTAGAGAAGTAAAACGTAGATGCGGTGCCTAAGACCAAACATAGATACCGAAATTCCCAGTAGGAACACTCATTTAAATATAGTTACCAAAATTTCTAGTAGGAACACTAAATCTACTCCCAAAGGTTATACGTTAATACCTAAGTTCATACACATATCATAAAAGTAAAGTATGAGCCTTTAAACTGTCCCACTGCAGGGCAAAGGCCTCCATCAGAGAAATCAAGTCATCGCTACTATGATGGGATTAGGCTATCACCACGCTTGCCTAATGCGGATTGGTGATTACACAACGAGCTATGTTCGAAGATTTTAAAATGTACTTGATCCAGTAATCGAACCCAAGACTCCGAGATCACGGACAGGTACTTAAACCTAGTGGCCTGCCTGGCTTCACTTCGTTTCAGGAGATTAGTTTTAAGTAAAGCCAATAGATGGCGCTGTACGTACATTGCATTGCAAAAGTTTTTCGGCTTAGTTACTTATTAAGCCTTTTTGTTGTCCTGGGAAGTTACCTCTTATTTTTTTAATTAGGTATTGTGAGAGTATTATTATAAACGTATGGGAGATAGCATCATAAGATGGACGCTTCAGGGGTTTTGCTATGTTGTTTCCTACATTATGGTTTTACAAGGTCAGTATTGCGGTGCACCGTTCTTTCTTTCTATTGCAATTCTTTATACTATACCCACTAATACAAAGCGCCGATTGTTTTCCTATACCGGTTTATTGCAGATCGACAGACGCGGTGCGATTACCAATATTGCAAGTGATTTACAAACAGACGGGTTAGAAAACTTGACTCTGACTTAGTAAAGTATAAAGTATCAGCCTATATACTATCTCACTACAGAGCAAAGGCATTCATCATAGAAATCAAGTTATCACTACTATGATGAGATTAGGCTTCGGTGATCACAAACCCGAGCTACAAAAAAATACAAAATACAAAAATGTTTATAGCAGTAAGTTAGTCTAAATACAATATTTGTATTTGATGCTCCCTTTTAAGCTTAATTGCTTGTGGTGGGTAGCATCGCTCTTCCATAGCATAATGACAGTAGACTAGAATCACTTATACAATAAATTATAGGTGCTATTTGATATGTGTGTGTAGTGTGTGTGCGTGAGGGTGTGTGTTGTGTGAGTGTGTGTTATGTGAATGTGTACATGCGTGCGTGTGAATTTGTCTATAAACATGCATATTAAAAGCTAGTTGTAGTACGAGCTATTTTCAAAAAACCGCAATCCACACGAATGACTTTTAAAAAATGTTTAGTATAAAAGACAACAGATTTACCAAATCCTGAATTATGGTTTGAGCCCTCATTTAAAAATAGGATTATGTGGTAGGCTGGTGACTCAGCAGTGATGGGTATCTAATTACCTTATGGCACCCTCTTGAATATATTACTTAAAATTTACGGAATTTCCAGTTATATGGCTAATCTTAACCAGCGAAGTTAGGCGAGTTTTTTTTATACTAGAGGTGGCAAACCAGCAAGCGGGTCACCTGCTGGTATGTAATCACCGCTGCCTATAAACATCCCGACCATGACGACCCGTTTAGCGCAATGGTTTGAGCGCCGGTTGAGACGTAAGGGTCGCGGGTTCGATTCCCGCACCAACACAAATGTTTGTTGATGAAACAGATATTTGTGTTAAGTCTGGGTGTTTGTGGTTCCTTCGTTGTTTCTGGTTTCCAAGGGAAAACCTTAATTTGGGACCAGGACAATGTATGTGATGTTGTCTCAATTTATTATTATTATTATAGGCGAGATCAGAGAGGTCGCTGATGCGTTGCGGGCCTTTTAAGAAGGAGTACACTCGTTTCTTGAAGGTCCCTAAGTCATAGCCGTCAGGAAATACTGCCGCAGCTAAACTATTTCACAAGACTGAGGTTTGAGTTGATAAATAACATACAACATCCACTGACCTGACTCCAACAACACTTCTGAAAAATTTGGTTTGTGTTACGTATTGGGTATCTGTGTTGCACTTGAATGGCCGCTAATGCGCCTGCGCCTCAACTCGACTCTCATGCACAAAATAATTACACACAGAAGGTAGACTCAGCCTCATTTTGAATTTAGAAGAGTTCGTTGACATAATTATGCTAGGGTTGTTGCCCGGCATGAGTACATAAGCGCGCGGCCTCTACCACAGACCTCGACAGTTCGACAATCTTATGTCATAGGCTAGCATTAATGTGATCGAAAAGGCGTATTTCCCCGTTAGTGAGCATGCGTTTTTAGCTCTTAGGGGGCAGCCTACTTTCTGTGTGTAATTATTTTGTGCCTCATGTGGACGTGGCGCCTAAGTAGGTACTAGCATAATCCTAGCGTGGAGGCGACCTCAACGTTATTATTATTATTTTTTTAGTATAGAAGGCAAACGAGCGAGCGGGTCAAGGAGCGCGCCTGATGGTAAGTGATCACCGCCGCCCATGGACATCAGCTACACCAGAAGGAGGTGCGGATTGCGTTGCCGGCCCTTAAGGAAGGTATAGGCTCGTTTTTTAAAGATTTGGATGTCGTCCGAAGTTTGATTCCACAATGAGGAGATGCGCGGCAGAAAGTATCGTGTAAATTGAAAAGTCGTAAAAATTGAATTGAATTCAATTAAATTAAATTGAATTGTCGTGTTTATTGAAAAGTTCGTACTTTATAGTAGTAGAAACGAATTAATGCGACTTTTATTTTAAGTACATTGTATGCTTACTTACTGCTTGACGCGGCTACGGTGCAGCAGCAGTGGTCACAAGCGGACTGAAGTCCGAGTTTAATACTTTATAGTTACTAATAATGCAACGATGCAACTTTATAGTTAGATGCGAAATCTAAAAAACTATTTAAGTTTGTACTAACCCTACGGTTCACCAAACTTCTCTGCTGTATGTCCTAACCCACGTCGGCCTGAAAATTTACATCTTTAGGAAATGAAAATCGACGTAGTTGACTTTTTCGCCCCCAAAGAGAATTTAGTGCCCAAAAGGTTATTTGTACTGGGATGTAATATTATTTATTGAAAAGTTCGTACTATAAAGTATTAAAACGGGAATTAACGCGACGTTTATTTTTAAGTACATTGTATGTACTTACTGCTTGACGTTTCGGCTACGTTGCAGCAGCCGTGGTCACAAGCGGACTGAAGTCCGAGTTTAATACTTTATAGTTATAATGCAACGCGAAAATCTAAAAAACTATTTAAGTTCGTACTAACCCTACGGTTCACCAAACTTCTCTGCTGTATGTCCTAACCCACGTCGGCCCGAAAATTTACATCTTTAGGAAATGAAAATCGACGTAGTTGACTTTTTCGCCCCCCAAAGAGAATTTAGTGCCCAAAAGGTTATTTGTACTGGAATGTAAAATTATTTATTGAGTTATGGGAGAACTTCTGTATGAGAAATGGCGCTTTTTATATTCAAAAGTGGAATTGTTTTTTGGCACAATTGCTTCAGCGGCGAAATTTCAATCAGGATGTAATATGTCCACTGCCACTTCAGTTTGTTGATTCGGTGGGCTATGTCTGTGACTCTGGTTCTCTGTCTAATTACATCATTTCTAATGAGGTCCTTCAAAGATACTCCGAGCATATCCCTTTCCATAGCTCTATATCATCTACATTAGCCGCAGAACTGACAACCGTTGGAGCTATAAAGTCCTTGAGTGGAGAGAGACCGCGACTCGGTAAACGTAGTGTTGGACGCCCTGCTACAAGATGGGATGACGACATTCGAAGGCTGGCTGGAGTGAGCTGGATAAGAGTGGCCGAAAATTGGGAGCGGTGGCGTGCATTGGGGGAGACCTATGTCCAGCAGTGTAATATGTACACCGTTTAATTTTAGTTTTAATCCCGAAGTCATTGCAACAGGTAACACGAGTAAAGCCCCTTTAGCATGCTACATCATCAAAACATCCAAAATAAAAATCAGCTTTTCCATACAAAATAATTTTATCAGGCTAAAATGTATGGATTTTCATTTGGCTTATTTTGATGATGTAACATGCTGAAAGGTTGATTTCACGATAGTTTTCGTCGCTGCTGAGCTAATTGTGGAAATTTGCTAATTTGAGTTGAAAATTACAGCGGTAAATAAGTAGGTAGGGGAACATTCAAGTATAACGTAAGCAGATTTTTTGGGAAATTTTACCGCCCTCCCCCCCTTGTCAGCAAAATTGGCTGATAAAATATTCTTTCTCTTCCTGAATTTATCAAAAGTAAGCAGAGACAAGGCCCTCCTTCTCCCATCAATGCTTACGTAATAATTGAATGGTCCCTAGGTACCAGATCTGAATCAAACTTACAACCTTTCTTTCCGAAGTTACACATTCTCATCCACTGAGCTAGGCTATATTCGTTCAACAAATTGTTAACTACAGGGTGTATGAAACAAACCTTTAATAGTATGTCAAAACACTTTACCGAAATGTCACGTTATAAGGGTATCCTACGTGACCCTTTGTAATTCGTTCCCTGAAGACTGAAACACGCCTGAAAATCAATTCATTCCTTTCAGGGGAATAAGGGGTGTTCCCTCTGGTGCAGGTGTGATCAGAAAATATTTTACTCACGCCACTGTCTAATCTAAGGGTGAAATGCTCTTTGTTAAGTATCACCCTGTAGATTTGGCCCCTACTATAAGAATACATGGCAACTGTATACACAAACTAAGACGCTCTAGTGTGTATCATTAAAGAGTGAGGGTGCCGGAGGCCCAATCGGGGGAAAGGGGAGTTAAATGAATGGAATCAAGCACCTGTGTTACAGATATCAGAACCAACAGTGGAATTACAAATATATACGTATAATACTTTTCTTTTGTAAATACATACTTCTAATACATAGAAAACACCAATACAAACAAAAATGTTCATGCACACAAATGTTTGTACTGTGCGGGGATCCAACCCGCAACCCTTGGCCCAGACGCAGCATTCACTACCACTGAACCAAACGGGTCGTCAAAGTTTACTTCACGTCATAATTATAAATCAGATATCCTAGTGACATTTGTCACTGGTAGGGGATATTCTCCCGTCGTTAAGTGATAATCAAGGCCGGGATTCGACAATAGCAACGGAATCACGCGATACATATCTATCAGGTATTTCATTGTCACGAGACGCTTCGATATTTTTACTTTTTGTTAACGATTTTTCGTTTCGATTAGATGTGCGAATAAATTCTGCTAATATCGACGTGAGAGCAAGGTCGATTTAGGTTGTGTTGCCACCAGAGATGACCGAAGATGCGTTGCGAGGGATGTGTTAGTTAAATCCAATAGTTTGT
This sequence comes from Cnaphalocrocis medinalis, assembly GCA_014851415.1. NCBI lineage: Eukaryota > Metazoa > Arthropoda > Insecta > Lepidoptera > Crambidae > Cnaphalocrocis > Cnaphalocrocis medinalis. The sequence goes on from CM026297.1 coordinate 1,010,457, forward strand.
CGTGGTGCGAGGGCTTCGCGCTATTTGCCCCACGACTTTCTTCCGCGATGGACGATGAGGGAGAGTCCCAGGGGTTGTAGTCGGTGTATATGCGTAACGCATTTCCCCTGGGTAGCGAAAAAAAAAAGTTAAATTCAATAGTAGCGCATAGTCTACTTAGCTTCGCTCAGTGATACTATTGGCTTTTAACAAACACATTTCACGCAATGCATCTTAACACATCTTTAATGGACGCGCAGCCTTAGCTGGACAACATGTTTTGATGTATAACATAAATGAAAAACGTCGTCGAAATTGATGTGAAAGTGAGCCTGTGCTTTCGCCAATCGACTGAGGGTACCGGAGGCCCAATAGCTAGTGTTGTGGGTGTCTGTGGGCGACGACAGTCGCTTAACCATCAGGTGATCTGTCTGCTCGTCTGCCAACTATTACATAAAAAAAACAACATGAATACATTAGTAGATAGGCAATGTTAATATTGATTGTGTTATTGAATAAAATAACCCATCCTAATTTTCAATTTTTCTGGTTCAATTCCCAGGAAAGATAAGGTACTTATATTCAGAAAATATTTTTTTATTTCATTTCAAAATAAGAAATAGTGCCTTTAAATAAGTAAAATGAGTAGTAGTTAGTTTCCCTCCCCGCCCAATGATTTTTGTTAGTTTCCACCCTATATACTTAACTGTGTTAAACCTACATACAGACAAACAAGCTTTTATATAACATATTGGTAAGTAATAAAGGTAATGTGTGAAAATGACTTGCTACAAACAGCTATGTGAATACGAACCGACATTTAAGCAAATGTAACGAATGTTACGTACATTTTCGTATAAATATTACAATATAGAATTTTGTAAAACGTCTGAAATGCCTATGTGGACAGAAATGCGTGGAGAAGGTTGAAGCATTTTTTTATTCTTTACTGATCCGTATATTTTTTAAAGATCTTTATACAATTTATGGTACCGAAAAAGCGAAACACTTGCGCGATACAATCGACGCCTAGCGTCATCTATCGGTACAGCTTCGAATTAATGTCCCAAAACAAAGAAGGCGAGCCACTATTATCACTTTGAAATGATTGTGGTCAAATAACTATAGGCCATTAGCCTATGGCCTAGTATGGTCTTTATTACTTATGTAATCAAGTTCTTTACTTGGGTTGTTTTTATTGCGATATATAAAATTAACCTTAGCCAGTTTGATTTTCTTTGCCTATAATATTGCCCACACTGTTGGGCAAAAGGCTCTACCGAGGTCCTCTATTGATCTCTATTTATCGCCTGTGGCTAATTTAGGGTAAAGTTCTTAGGGTCATCACAACATTGCTTTTTAGGTCTGCATTGTCGGCGTCTTAAGTAGCCATTGGGTGACGATTTTGCTCCATCGTTTTTTATGAGGTATGTGGCAGACGATCAACAAATCACCTGGTGATTAGCGATTGCCGACGCCCAACCCTTACAACTCTTTGCATTCTTGCCAAAGCGTGACTCTCCCACGGTAATTTTTGGGGTCTACTTAACTTACGTGGTCTGCTATTGGGCAGATCACGTAAGTCAAATTGCCCAGACTGGGTCTGGGATTGCCCAGTTTCATCATCATCATCAGCAGCCCACACTCGTTATTGCTGAACATGGGTCTCCCCTAATGCACGCCACTGCTCCCGATTTTTTGCCACTCTCATCCAGCCCACTCCAGCCAGCCTTCGAACGTCATCATTCCATCTAGGCCATATTGCCCAGTTTACCTAGTGCTTAATAAAAAAAATATATCGTACGGCTACTCCACACCTTCGCAGCCTTATCAATATTCGTCAGGGGCCTCGCCGTGTGTTACCTACTGTACGTCTAATGCGCTGTTCAGGCCCCACAATTTTTCCGCATCTCCTTCGTTTTATTTATTCACTAGTTTCTCACGTGACTTCGCTTGCATACCGCAAACGGGCCTTTAAAATATTGCTCGCTTTGAAATGCGAAGTGAAAATTTGGAAGTCATGAAAAAAGGTTGTGTTGCAATATTTGTGGAAAAAAACGGGCAAGAGGGAGTGGGGACATAAATTAACACAGAATATCTGATACATTCTCTCATACATTGACCTGACTCCATACTAAGTAGCTTAAGCACTTGTGTTACAGATATCAGTAAAGGAAACACAAATAAGTAAAATACCTTATTACATATTATTTAACATCCAGACATTGGACTAACACAAGTCTTCATCACACGAATGCTTGTCCAGGGTGGGAATCGAACCCAAGACCAATACTCAATACTCAATCGTTTATCGCAAAACCTTAATGTGATAAGATGTTACAATAGTAGGTAATGGAACAGTGCTGCAGTGTTATGGACCCTGTCGGGCAGGGTCAGGGTCACCACCAAATGCGCCATCTGGCCAGTCCAATAATTATTATTGTAGAATAGCAACCGTTTTCCTTATCAAGTAACGTTCCACAAAACACCGAAAACATTTAACCACATCGCTCGACATTTTGGTTAGATGACAACTAACTTTTTTAGCGCTAATGCCGTTTAACGTTTAGGCCAGTACCAGAGTACAAAATAATTACACACAGAAAGTAGACTGCCCACTAAGAGCTAAAATCGTGTAATACGCCTTTTCGACCACATTAATTCTAGCCTATGACATAAGACTGTCGAACTGTCGAGGTCTGAGGTAGAGGCCGCACGCTTATGTATTCATGCCGGGCAACAACCCTAGCATATGACAACGAACTCTTCTAAATTCAAAATCAAGCTGAGTCTACCTTCTGTGTGTAATTATTTTGTGACAGAGGCTACAATCACTACGTAAATTAAATCCAACCGACAAATACAAGCATTGGCAACACAAAAACCCTAAAATAACAAAATGATAAAAACCGGCCAAGTGCGAGTCGGGCTCGCGCACAAAGGGTTCCGTAGCAGCAAATATAATAAACTTAACCAAAATTACAGTTAAATCAACCTATCTCAAAAACTATAAGAGATACTTTGATCAAACCAAAATCGTTGAAAGAGTTAATTAGCATGCATCACCTCTATTTTTTTAGAATTTTATACCCGTAGTTATAAAAATAGAGGGGGGGGGACATACTTTTTACGACTTTGAGAGCTGATATCTCAAAAACCGTTCACTTTAAGAAAAATGTTTTTTAGAAAACTTTATATCATTTTAAAAGACCTTTCCATGATACCCCACACGGGTATGTACATCGAAAAAAAAAAAATTTCATCCCTCAGTTACATGTATGGGGGGCCCCACCCCCAATTTTTTTTTACTATTTAGTGTCATATTTTTGTAGCGGTTCATACAACACATATTCCCATCAAATTTCATCACTGTAGTACTTATAGTTTCCGAGTAAATCGGCTGTGACAGACGGACAGACGGACAGACGGACAGACGGACAGACGGACATGACGAAACTATAAGGGTTCCGTTTTTGCCATTTTGGCTACGGAACCCTAAAAAAAGAAACAAAAATGACTGATATGTCATCGACTTTTAAACACCAACTAAAATTTCTATCCTCATAACAAACACTCGCCTCGCCGTGTGTTACCTACTGTACGTCTAATGCGCTGTTCAGGCCCCACAATTTTTCCGCATCTCCTTCGTTTTATTTATTCACTAGTTTCTCACGTGACTTCGCTTGCATACCGCAAACTGGGGTTTTAAATATTGCTCGCTTTGAAATGCGAAGTGAAAATTTGGAAGTCATGAAAAAAGGTTGTGTTGCAATATTTGTGGAAAAAAACGGGCAAGAGGGAGTGGGGACATAAATTAACACAGAATATCTGATACATTCTCTCATACATTGACCTGACTCCATACTAAGTAGCTTAAGCACTTGTGTTACAGATATCAGTAAAGGAAACACAAATAAGTAAAATACTTATTACATATTATTTAACATCCAGACATTGGACTAACACAAGTCTTCATCACACGAATGCTTGTCCAGGGTGGGAATCGAACCCAAGACCAATACTCAATACTCAATCGTTTATCGCAAAACCTTAATGTGATAAGATGTTACAATAGTAGGTAATGGAACAGTGCTGCAGTGTTATGGACCCTGTCGGGCAGGGTCAGGGTCACCACCAAATGCGCCATCTGGCCAGTCCAATAATTATTATTGTAGAATAGCAACCGTTTTTCCTTATCAAGTAACGTTCCACAAAACACCGAAAACATTTAACCACATCGCTCGACATTTTGGTTAGATGACAACTAACTTTTTTAGCGCTAATGCCGTTTAACGTTTAGGCCAGTACCAGAGTACAAAATAATTACACACAGAAAGTAGACTGCCCACTAAGAGCTAAAATCGTGTAATACGCCTTTTCGACCACATTAATTCTAGCCTATGACATAAGACTGTCGAACTGTCGAGGTCTGAGGTAGAGGCCGCACGCTTATGTATTCATGCCGGGCAACAACCCTAGCATATGACAACGAACTCTTCTAAATTCAAAATCAAGCTGAGTCTACCTTCTGTGTGTAATTATTTTGTGACCAGAGGCTACAATCACTACGTAAAATTAAATCCAACGACAAATACAAGCATTGGCAACACAAAAACCCTAAAATAACAAAATGATAAAAACCGGCCAAGTGCGAGTCGGGCTCGCGCACAAAGGGTTCCGTAGCAGCAAATATAATAAACTTAACCAAAATTACAGTTAAATCAACCTATCTCAAAAACTATAAGAGATACTTTGATCAAACCAAAAATCGTTGAAAGAGTTAATTAGCATGCATCACCTCTATTTTTTTTAGAATTTTATACCCCGTAGTTATAAAATAGAGGGGGGGGGGACATACTTTTTACGACTTTGAGAGCTGATATCTCAAAAACCGTTCACTTTAAGAAAAATGTTTTTTAGAAAACTTTATATCATTTTAAAAGACCTTTCCATGATACCCCACACGGGTATGTACATCGAAAAAAAAAAATTTCATCCCTCAGTTACATGTATGGGGGGCCCCACCCCCAATTCTTTTTTTTACTATTTAGTGTCATATTTTTGTAGCGGTTCATACAACACATATTCCATCAAATTTCATCACTGTAGTACTTATAGTTTCCGAGTAAATCGGCTGTGACAGACGGACAGACGGACAGACGGACAGACGGACAGACGGACATGACGAAACTATAAGGGTTCCGTTTTTGCCATTTTGGCTACGGAACCCTAAAAAAAGAAACAAAAATGACTGATATGTCATCGACTGTTAAACACCAACTAAAATTTCTATCCTCATAACAAACACTCGCCTCATGGCAGCGTTGACAGCCTGTAGCTCATATTGTTAACAGATGTAGCTCATTTAGAATAATCTAGCTCTCGCCTAGATCAGCGGTCGGCTGTCACGGCCCGTCGGGATAATGAAGAGCTTGTGAAATGAAACGTTACGAGATACAGTGTGTTTGTGATTTGTGAAATAGGAATTTAAGCGAATATTGAGAGTGGCGAGAACTCTTTTTTTATACAATGGTGTCAAAGAAGCATGCGGCTCGCCTGATGGTAAGCAATTGTGGTAAGCATTTGTGTAATTTTGGTAAGCATTTGTGATGCCTCAGGTGTTCCAGATGTCCATGGGCGGCGGTGATCACTCACCATCAGGTGACCCGTCTGCTCGTTTTTCCGCTAGGGTGTAAAAAAAAAACTTCTGTAACCTTTGGACGTTTTCCACTCCATTTATTTATTTGAATTCAAATAACACGGCAATTGCCAATTACATTAGTTGAATTAAAGTACTTAAAATTATCATTATTGATTAAAATTATAGGACCGTTTAGTTAGATATATACTCTTTATTGCACAAATTATTACAGAGCTTTATGCTAATATGGTAATTTACGTTTGTTTTATATTATCTATATATTGCCCCACTGCAGGGCAAAAGCCTCTATCATAGAAATCAAGTCAACGCTACTATGATAGGATTATGCTTAATCACCGCGCTTGCCTAATGCGGATTGGTGCTCACAAACCCGAGCTATGTTCGACCAAATTTAAACATATTTTCACTTGATCTGGTGGACCCAGGGCGCGGGGCCAACGAAGTAAAAAAAAAAACTTAAACTTGACCAAATGCCATACAAAGCCAGACGAATTAAATGACCATTGAAATCTGTTTCACAAGCCGGTTTAAAGGCCTTTAGCCAACTTTTTGCTGCCAAACTCAGATTCAGCTAATTCAACAGAACCACCTGTAGAACCACAGTCGTATTTGCACAGCACATTACGGCTTTGGGACTAGTCCAAGAGTTAAACACGTGCGGAGAGAACTAAAATGATTTAACTAAACTTAAATATGGACTCGTTAAACGAAGCGTGAAGAAGCATCTCGCGGGTCATTATGGCAATGCCAACGGATGTGATGCCGTGCCGTCGCGTCCGTTGTTTTTATGTGATAGGCAGATGAGCAGACGGATCACCTGATGGTAAGCTGCCGCCCATAGACAACTGCAACACCAGTACAAGTGCGCTGCCAACCTTTAAGGCGAGACCGCGACGATACAAGCGCCGCCAATTGATTTATTTTAATTATGACATAGGTTAGGATGTGTATTTTAAAAATGCTTTATAAAATTATCGAGATGCGCAACAATATTTTTTATATGCGCCAAGTAACAATAATTTCCATAATTGCAAAAAGTGGCCACCTTTTACATTAATGAGAATTATTGTGATTTGTAGGAAGAAATTATTACATAAAAGTGCCCCAAAAAATGGTAGTACTTTCCTTTATGTTTTCATAGCTGGATTTTACAAAATATATCTCATAATCCTCACAATTAATATAATCGGCATTGTTGTTGTCTATGAGCGGCGGTTACCATTTACCATCAGATGGGCCGCATCGCTCGTTTGCCTACTTCAGCAAAAAAAAAAACAATTGGCAGCCATATAGTATCGTCGGGGTATCGCCTTAAGCCTCTTTCCCCCCAGTTGGGCCTCCGATACCCTCACTCACTCGATAACACGTTGTATAGGAGGAAAGTTAAGTGCAATACCTAATTATCGAATATAGTGGCCCGCCCTCATTTCGCTTCGGGACCGTAATTCAGAAAAGAACCAATAGATGGCGCTGTGTCCAATTACATCGCGCACGCGTTTCGTGTTTTCGGTTTACCTATAAGCCTTGTCGTTGTCTATAGATGTTATCTCTTTATAAATAGTATAGAAGATGTTCCAACATGAAGCCAGATTTACAGAGCCACCTGTAGACTGGCTTCAGAACTATTTGCAATCATTACGGCTTTGGTCCAGGTCCAACAGTTAAACAGTTATAGCGCTATGAGAATATGGGCACGCGCATTATCTTAATTCATTTTGTCTTGACTGTTGGTTATGGCTTTTTAATACAATAATACTGAATATACACTGGCAAGTATGTAACCTTTCGTAAATCTAGTCACAGTTTTGTATGGAAAGTGTAAATTTAAAAACGTGTTTTTATGTAATAGCAGACGAGCAGACTGATCACCTGATGGTAAGAGATTGCCGCCACCCATAGACACCTGCAGCACCAGTAGAGTCACAAGTGCGTTGCCAACCTTTTACCCCTTTTCCCTCCGATTGGGCCTCCGGTACCCTCACTTACTCGATGAAACCCAGCGCAGGCTCTGCTTTATGCCAGTCTTCTATGAACTGGCCCATTCATGTCGAAGCTTGGCTCTCCCTTGGTTATTTTGGTTGTCAAACTCCAAACATAACGTATAAAATAAATATTAGGTGCTGTTTAACTGTTCTTACTGGTGCCTTATCAGTACAATACTACATCCAGAGCAGTAATAAACATTTAAAAATATTTGACATTCTGACATGTCTATGAACGTTCAAACTATACATCTTCATTACAACACATATTGTTATAGACTTTAAAAGCTCTCCTTTGTTTATTTTGATTGTTTACTCTCATAAATAGCCTATGCTTATGAGTATAATAACTCTCATGATTACTGACCATACGTCCCGTATTTCGGTCATCTGTCCTATTGTTACAATACAAAGTGACGCAAAACTGTCCCGTTGGTCGAAATTAGTGGCAGCTAGGGACCCGTCTTCTTTCTATTTTGGATTGATAGGTCATCGTATCTAGTATTTAGTAATCATATCATTGTCATCATCATCATCAATCATATATTGGTCGGACTGGAAAAGCTCACACTTTGCGTACGATTTGAATCTACGGGGTGGAAAAATCATTGAGTCTTGGCGGAAAACTACCTGAAATTCGAATGTTACCAAGTTTTACTTAAAGGGAATAATCCTATATTTTTAAAGACATAATGCGATTATTTTTTTATTATTTTCTAGCTTAAGAATTATTTACCTTCTTCTTCTATACCTACTATTTATAAAGAGATAACTTCTATAGACAACGACAAGGCTTATAGGAAAACCGAAAACACGAAACGCTTGCGCGATGTAATTGAACACAGCGCCATCTATTGGTTCACTTCTGAATTACGGTCCCGAAGCGAAGTGAGGGCGGGCCACTAGTTATTCATAAATCCATGGCTCTGAAATATAATATAACAGTATGACATATGTTTCTTACAGCCTCTCTTATTCTTCTTTATGAATAGTGTTCCTCCAGTAGCGCTACCATCCGGGCTAAGATGCGCACCACGAGATAATTTTGTCGACACTCGTATTGCGTCATCGCTAGTTGCTTCTCGCTCACCTGACAGGGCGAGGAGCGGGATAGAAGGATACGCTCTCGCGAACGAGAGTCGACAAAATTTTGTCGCGGTGCGCATCTTAGCCCGGCTGGAGTTGACATCGAAAATTGACATAACGTAAACTATTGCTCTGTCTCTTTCAAATGCATCACGATGAAAGAGACAAAGCGATAGTTTTCGATAGCGAGGATAGGTATTTCAAATTCATACTAAGGCTACAGAGCTTAACATATTTTCCACCCTATATATTTCCTTCATCATACACATCCCCAATTATCACTGCAAACCTTGAAATGGTTCCGTACCCTAAAGGGCTATCGTACTAAACGATACAGTTACCATTAAACCTAATGACCTTGGCTCACGACCGCCTATGAGACTATTCAGACTAAAAGCTACACACGTACTAAAATAAATAGTCTAGAGTACTATTACTAAGAGCGCTTTCACATTATTGTTTTAAAGTTTCATGGTCACAAACAGTAATTAAAAAGGAGGTAATTTTTTTACATTTATTTAACTGTGGGAGAGCCATGCTTCGGCATGAATGGGCTGGCTCGACCGGAGTGATACCATTGCCTCACAGAAAACCGCCGCGGCGTGAAGCAGCTCCTGTGCTGTGTTTCGCCGAGGGTATCGCCTTAATATAGTCATATTATATCGCCATAATATAGTCAGTCAGTCAGGGTATCGCCTTAAGCCTCTTTTCCCCCATTTGGGCCTCCGGTACCCTCACTCACTCGACAACACGTTGTATAAATGAGGAAAGTTAAGAGCAATACCTAATTATCGAATATAGTGGCCCGCCCTCACTTCGCTTCGGGACCGTAATTCAGAAATGAACTAATAGATGGCGCTATGTCCAATTACATCGCGCACACGTTTCGTGTTTTCGGTTTACCTATAAGCCTTGTCGTTGTCTATAGATGTTATCTCTTTATAAATAGTATAGAAGAAGATGTTCCAACATGAAGCCAGATTTACAGAGCCACCTGTAGACTGGCTTCAGAACTATTTGCAATCATTACGCCTTTGGTACATGTCCAACAGTATACAGTTATAGGTCTGTGAGAATATGGGCACGCGAATTATTTCATTTTGTCTTGACTGTTGGTTATGGCTTTTTAATACAATAATACTGAATAAACATATATTATATAATTTAATTGTGGGAGAGCCACGCTTCGGCATGAATGGGCCGGCTCGACCGGAGTGATACCACTGCCTCACAGAAAACCGGCGTGAAGAAACCCCTGTGCTGTGTTTGACCGAGTGAGTGAGGGTACCGGAGGCCCACCCGGGGAGGAAGGGGATAAAAAGTTGGCAGCGCACTTTGTAACTCCACTGGTGTTGCAGGTGCCCATGAGCGGCGGCAATAGGGTATTTGACAAAAAAAAATTACGTGTTTAATCAAAAGACCTCTCAATTTAAGAAACATTATTGAAAGAATTGCTTGATTCTGATTTGAATCACCTGAGATATCACAACTTTAAAAGCACATATTTTGGGCAAGCCCAAAAACGCTCTATACAAATGGCTACAGGCAAGTGACGTCACACGCTTGTATCTTGTATGCGCGTCTAGTAAATTTTGTTTGGTAGCTATATCAAATGTTTCGTTTAAGTAAATGGTTTCATAATAAAAGTTGGTGGAAAATGTACGGGTAGTTCAATGATATAATTATTTTTTTAAATTGTATACTTTAAAAATGGACTTGCCCATGAAACTTTGAATGCTCATAAAACCAGCTAGACGTTATATTTTTAACTGAAAATGTTGGCCATTGGTTCTCATTTACCAGTATTTTGGAAAAGTATAAATATTTTTTACTATATCGAAATTAGTCAAATACCCTATTGCTTACCATCAGGTGATCCGCCTGCTCGTCTGCTTGCTATCACATAAAAAAAAATATACACAGGTAAGTATGTAGTAACTTTTCGTAAATCTAGTCACCGATTTTGTATGGAAAGTGTAAATTTAAAAACGTGTTTTTATGCAATAGCAGACGAGCAGACTGATCACCTGATGGTAACCTTTTTTTGATTGGTAGGCCATCCTTTAACGGTGGTCCTATATAAATTTTATCAAAATTGACTGTGTGGTTTTTGAAAAAAAAATACATTAAATTTACAATATTTTTTTTTCATTATTTATTTATTAACTTAAAAAAATTTAGAATAGTTTCCCTCCAGAGCATAATATTTTCCATCCTGTATATTCCTCCATCATACACATCCCCAATTATCACTGCAAACCTTGAAACGGTTCCGTACCCTAAAGGGGCTATCGTAGTAAACGATACAGTTACCATTAAACCTAATGACCTTGGCTCACGACCGCCTATGAGACTATTCAGACTAAAAGCTACACACGTACTAAAATAAATAGTCTAGAGTACTATTACTAAGAGCGCTTTCACATTATTGTTTTAAAGTTTCACGGTCACAAACATTAATTAAAAAAGAGGTAATTTTTTTACATAAAGTAGCAGCCTGTATACTGTCCAACTGCAAGGAAAACGCCTACATCATAGAAATCAAGCCATCGCTAATGATGGGATTAGGCTTAACCAGTTAACCACACATTGCGATGAGAACAGACGGCCGTTGGGGTGGAAAGGTCCTTGAGTGGAGGCCACGCGCAGGAGGCCGCAGCCGTGGCAGGCCTCCCACCAGGTGGACCGACGATCTAGTGAAGGTCGCGGGAGTCCATTGGATGCGGGTGGCACAGAACCGATCTGTGTGGAGAACTTAGGGGGAGGCCTATGTCCAGCAGTGGACGTCTATTGGCTGAAATGATTGATGATGATGATTAACCACGCTTGCCTACGGATTAGTGATCACAAACCTGAGCTATGTTCGTAAAATTTTTGTTTTGCCTTCCAGTTACATTTTAAACACACTTTTTTGCTCGACCCGTGAATCCAACCCAGGATCCCGAGAACACGGGCCGGTACTTACACCACTAGACCAATGGGGCTTCTTATTTTTTTTTATGTGATAGGTAGCAGACGAGCAGACGGATGTTAATCTATCTATTATTATTACTAGTGGCCCGCCCTCACTTCGCTTCGGGACCGTAATTCTAAAATGAACCAATAGATGGCGTTGTGTTCGATTACATCGCGCAAGCGTTTCGTGTTTTCGGTTTACCTATAAGCCTTGTCGTTGTTTATAGAAGTTATCTTTTTATAAATAGTGTAGATAGAAGATTTGTGCCTCTGGGAGCGTTCGTTTCCGAGTGGACACTGCGACCAATTCGATCTATTGTGTCCTCCGCTCCCTCTAGAGATCGTCTCCTAGGCCCACGGTCATCATGAACCGTGTGATAGCTTTAGGAGTGATATCCTTAACTTGCTCCTGGCTGATGTGGTAGCTGCCCAGGGTTCGGCTTCTTGGGTGCCCGAGGGCATCACAATGACAGAGGATATGCATGGGTGTCTCATCCTCTGTTTTACAGAATCTGCAAGTAGGCTCCGCGGTCAGCCCGGTTCTGAAGCCGTGTCTGTTCAATCTGGCATCTATCTATCTATCTAGGTACTACCCCGAAGCGAGAGCGGGTCACTATCTATACTATCTATACTATTTTATAAAGAGATAACTTCAATAGACAACGACAAGGCTTATAGGTAAACCGAAAACATGAAACGCTTGCGCGATGTAATTTAGCACAGCGCCATCTATTGGTTCATTTCTGAATTACGGTCCCGAAGCGAAGTGAGGGCGGGCCACTAGTTCTAGGATAAATGGATACTCGAGCTAAAGGGACCTAATGTGAAGACAGTCTTATATACCTAGTTATCTAAAAGTACACTTGGTACAAGTCCAACTATTATACAGTGACTGTTAATAGCTACATTTATATTCGTAATGAGCAGATCGGCTTAGCTAAATTAACTGAAAAAATGTCTGAGTATAGGTAAACGTCGAATTGAAAGCTAAAAGCAATGGATACTGGTAGAAATTTATTGTAGCTGATGTGGCGTGTTTATTTAAAATACCTGAGAATTTAATTAGGTATCTGCGTTCGTTTTCTTGCGCTTTGTGCTACAAAGATAATAACGTATTATAATTACACTTAATTAAAATGGGGAAAGTTACTCAAATATTTCTAACTGTGCTTGTTTTAAATACATTTTGCATGTATGTATGCACGTACAGCCACACATCAAAGTATACAAAATTGTCAAATTACATCAATCGACTGTCATCTTACTGTCATACACATTGGGTTGAATATCAATTGAGGAAATTTGACAGGTTGTGGTAACCTGATGTGTTGCTGACTGTACGTACATTCTTTTGGAATGATCCATAAAATAAATAAGTGAAGAACTCTAGAAGAAGAAAAATACAATAATTAGGGGATCAAAGGTTGGCAGCCTTGTCACTTCTCTGGTGTTCTATGGGCGGGAGTAACCGCTTTCCATCAGGTGATCCGTCTACTCGTCTGTCCCATAACTATATCACCTTTTAAAAAGGGATACCCTTCTCTTTCCAATTAATTTTGACTTTTAGTTTGGAATAAAGATATCACCGAGAAATCAAATGATATTCCTTTTAAATAATGCAGTTTCATCCGAGGTAAACAAGTTTTCCACCCTGTTTATACGTTTCTACTACGAAGTATTATGTTTGTATTTTATATATAACTAGTGGCCTAGCTAATTAGTCACTTCGATTCCGGACCGTAATTCAGAAATGAACTAATAGATGGCGCTGTGCTCAATTACAGCGCGCAAGCGTTTCGTGTTTTCGGTTTACCTATAAGCCTTGTCGTTGTCTATAGAAGTTATCTCTTTAGAAATAGTATAGAAGAAGATATACGGAGTTTTCCGCTACAAATACAGACAAAGAGGTTTTGCGTCTTAAAGTTTCTCAACATTATCTTTTCCTTTTCTCTATGCATCTCAATAACGTTAACGTGAAAAGGCAAAGATCTTCACGTTTAGTGCCTAAAAGGTCAAAGGTGAACACTAAAGTACCTTCGGATAGGGTCGCCAGGTTAAGGAACAGAAAAGCCGGACAAGCCTATTAGTTCAGCCGGACATTAAGGAAAAAGGATAATAAACGCCTTTAACTCTTAGTAAGTTTTTTTCATTCCAATGATGTGAACTTTTGGCTTGCTATTTGATACGTTACATTTCTACAGCCACACATCAAAGTATACAATAAAAATTTGACAAATTTCTTCAGTCAACTCTCATCATTGTTACACATAAGATTGACAGGTTGTGGTAATTTGATGTGTTGCTAATTATAGTACGAGGGTATTATAGGTAATAATAACACGATAAGTTTTTTTTTGTCAATCGTTATCATAGTAGCGAGGACTTGATTTCTTGATGGAGGCCTTTACCCTGCTGTGGGACAGTACCTATAAGTATATGATACTTTTACTTCACTTTTTTTAAAATATTGACACCGACCGACCAACATTTGGCCAGTCGAACTGGACCTTTATCGCCTTTATCGCCGATATCACCTGACTATGTCTAGCTCACATCAGGCGAACACAATAGATCAAACTGGTCGTAGTGATAGTCTTAATAGGACCTGCATAGCCGCCTGCTCAAAAAAAAAAAAAATGTCCAGCTACTCCTAGATACCAGTGACCACCCTACACCCGGTCAGCTTCGGAACTCCTCGGAAACAGCGGCCAGGGGAGCCATGAGCAAAGCCTGGGGGACTTCCGCCGTTCAGAGGGCTGCATGTGTTAACTTTTATGGCTGTGTTAGATATTTACTAGGAAAATGGTGAGATAGACAATCTTTTCTTTGGGAGAGGCAAATAACTTTTTTCTTAGGTTTTTAGATTTTCGCGTTGCATTATAACTGTAAAATATTAAAACGGGAACTACCGCGACGTTTATTGTTAAGTACATTGTATACAATTACTGCTTGACGTTTCGGCTACGTTGCAGCAGCCGTGGTCACAAGCGGACTGGCGGTGCACGGCGCGTCTTCTGCTAGGGCCCGGCAGCGATTCTTCTGACCCCTTCACATTTTGAGATATTAAATCGTCACTATATATAATACTAGTGGCCCGCCCTCACTTCGGGACCGTTATTCAGAAATTAACCAATAGATGGCGCTGTGTCCAATTACATCGCGCAAGCGTTTCGTGTTTTCGGTTTACCTATAAGCCTTGTCGTTGTCCATAGAAGTTATCTCTTTATTAATAGTATAAATTATTGAAGCTACTCCGACACACTACACTAACCGTATCGGTGTTTGTTTGCGTTAGTAACGGCTAGCTGGTATTTTCTTGTCTATGGCCTACGCCGTTAAATTTTAGTCATTTTCATACTGAAGCCAGCCCATTTAACATGATGAAATATCAGCTTTTCCGCACAAATAAGTATTTGGCTTATTTTGATGATATCAGCGCAAGCGTCGGTCTCCTGTGAAGCCGTGGTATCAGTCCGGTCCAGCCCATTCATGTCGAAGCATGGTTCTCCCACAGTTAAGGTGAAGTACGAAAAATAAAACTCTCTCGCATTTAAAAACTATTAAGAAAACAAAGAAAAGCAATTTTCACTCGAACGCTGCAATATAATAACCTCATACATTTACAATTTTAATAATATTATTTCATACAAAGGGTCTGAACCGTTTTAATAACGAATTTACAAAGAAAATTCGAACTATTCAAACTGTTAAAGTAATATGAACCGTACAATGTGTGGTTAGAGCTGAAATACGATTGTCTTTATTGTTAAAGTGTGAATCCTATGCAAATACAAGGGGGTGGATGTAATCAAATATTTGATGGAGTCATTACCATCTTTCAAAGGGTTTTATAAATATAATTTTCGGGAATTGAGTGAAATTGTCTATAGGTTCACCTAATTGGTTGAACAAACCTAAAGGTATCTAACCTATCACTTGGATAGTTGGCAGTCTTCAAATGTACGTTTCTCAAGAAACGTTAAAAGTTATTTACCTACCTCAAAAAGTTATTAACTTACCGTTACATGAATTAATAGGGCATAAGTCAACGAAAAATTTCATTGGTTTTCGCTCTTTTGTTTTTATAGATAAGGTTCATAATGAGGTGATAACTATTTTGCCATTATCTTATTAAGGGTAATTTCATATTAAAAACTTTTTAGCCATTAGTTTAGTTTCACTACGGATAATAAAATTGGCCCTTACTGTTAACTTGTTAAACTGTTTTTACTGTATTTTATTAAGTCAAATAAATGATATTTATTTCTTTCTTTTTCTTTAGATACCTACTGATTGACGTTTCGACCGCTGTACATTTATTTGTACTTATACAACGCTACAGATTAAAAACGTACAATGTTATGAATCATTGCTATTTTTTATTGTTACAGGTAAATATTTTGGTGAGAATACTGGATCCACCAGCATTGCTTAAAGTAAGGCACCTTGAGTTAGATACAGCACAATAACATCATCACCAACATAGTTTTATAGTCCGAGGCAAGAAAGTGTAGTTATGACCTTGAGTGCGCAGAAACCAATTTTGATATAAAGTCTTCTTTTTACAAGTGCGCAAAATAACGGTCATCGCTATACTTTCGTGCCTTCAGCTATACACCGCTATTTTGTGTGCAATAAAAGGTATATTCTTTCATTCATTCTCAAAACGGACACGACAGCGACACTCTATTTAAATGTTCCCAAAAAATCTGCCTACATGTTTATTGGTTCTTACAAAAGCTACGAAACAGTTATCTGCTTCAAATAGCGTATCGCCTGCGCTGTGTTTCATTGAGTGAGTGAGGGTACCGGAGGCCCAATCGGGTAAAGGGGTAGATGCACTTGTGACTTCGATTAGCCCAATGGCTCATTTGGTAACTTGCCTTATTTTCCAAAGGCCGAGTTGATCCTTGGCCGACCTTTTATGAAGGTACAGGGTAAATTTTAATATAGTACCGGTTCGTATAGTCCTGCGGCAAGAAAGTGTAGTTATGACCTTGAGTGCGCAGAAACCAATTTTAATAGAAAGTGTTCTTTTTTACAAGTGCGCAAAATAACGGTCATCGCTATACTTTCGTGCCGCCAGCTGTGTTCGTATATCATTGGTCTATATTATGTGTTGTGGTGTCCAAATTAATCTATACTATTTACAAAGAGATAACTTCTATAGACAACGACAAGGCTTATAGGTAAACCGAAAACACGAAACGCTTGCGCGATGTAATTTAGCACAGCGCCATCTATTAGTTCATTTCTGAATAACGGTCCCGAAGCGAAGTGAGGGCGGGCCACTATAAATATATAAAAAAATAATTCAAACAATTTATGTATTCTGTGACACAACACCTCATAGGTATTTTCTCTGATATGAAAAGCTGGTATATTTTCTGATATGAAAACCCTTCCGGTTTCGAAAAAACCTTTTAGCCCACTCACGTACGTCATACAAGCTATTTCCAAGAACAATTCTCTCATACAAAAACAACAACAGTTCAAATCACAATCAGAGTCACCGGAAGCTATCAATCTACTTCCCTCCTTCCATTTCCGGTAGTAATGGCGCCGGAAACGAAAGTAATCAAGAAATATTATCCTTATTTTTATGTCTTGTGCGTCGAAAAGGTGCAAAAAGTCATAGATATAGCTGCATACTTGACAAATTAGGCTACAGTACAGAAGTAGAAAAAAGAAAGAAAAGAAAAAAACAATAATATTAATAAAATATCCCAAAGGTCGTGGGTTCGATCCCCACTCTGGGCAAACATTCGTGTGATGAACACTTGTCTTCACTTTTAGCAATAATTGACATTATTGTTACTTGTCGCGTGTTTTATATATTGTATTGCATCTTGAAAAATTCAATTTACTTTTATCTAAGCCTGTAATGTTTTGCTTTGTTGAAAAATATCGTATTTTTGCCACAATCAGTGTAAATAGGTACAACAAGTTTTTGAGAACATTAGCAAAAAAACCCAGAGTCGGAAAATCACGTTTTTCCTTATGTGCTTTACATAGAACAATGGTATTATTTATATACAATTCTATACAGCGGACATTATATTTCTTCTTATATTTTCTTCTTTCTTATGTCCTATAGGTAGGACGCTGTAGTTTGTACTGTAAAGCTAGAGACGAGAGAAAAAAGTACAGAACAGCAGATTTTCATTCCGTTTATCTTGTTGATGTAATTCGCTGAAAGGGCCTTATTAATGACTAGCGGCTGCCCGCGGCTCCGCTCACGTGGAATGCAGTTTGTAACAAAAAGTATTTTCCCGCGAAACCCTTTGTGGGTGGAAGGGACTGCCGTAGTTTATCAAATATAAATGGGGTTTGTAAGGAAGAAAAATAACCAACTTTTTGATGAACTCTTCGATGTCACACTGATATTACAAAGGCGAAAGCTTGTCAGTTTGTGTGTGTGTTTGTGTGTATATTTTACTGCTGGAAAGTACCTTATTTATTCTTATGAAAATATTGATGGAAATGTGGCGATTACTTTGATTATTATCTATACTAATTACATAGACGTAATTTCTAGATACAACGACCAGGCTTATAGGTAAACTGAAAACATGAAACACTGGCGATGCAATCGACACCTAGCGCCATCTGTTGGTTGCAGTTTGGAACTACTACAGAAAAGATGTTACCGAAACAAAGAGAGGGTGGACCACTATTATTAATAATTAGCTAAATTACAGTACGGTCACCATCTAAAGTAAAAAGTAAAAAATCTTTATTATCTAAATTATGTACCTACTTACATTAAGCTGGTCCACACATTAGTCTAGGCCTGTCCTGTAAAGAACAGTGAACGATTTTCAAGACATTTTGTGAAATTGTGACACAATACATGTAGTACATACCTTAAAGATTACAAAGAGGTTAATAGGTACTTTAGTACCATGTCAAAGTAATTGCTTAGTCAGTTTGCAAGGGGTAGGGGGTAGGGGCACAAAATAATTACACACAGAAGTTAGACTTTGACCTGATTTTGAATTTAAAGAGTTCGTTGACATATGCTAGGGTTGTTGCCCGGCATGAGTACATAAGCGCGCGGCCTCTATCATAGACCTCGACAGTTTGACAATCTTATGTCATAAGTTAGGATTAATGTGGTCGAAAAGGCGTTTTTGCCCGTTAGTGAGCATGCGTGAGTACATGACATATTTTTAGCTCTTAGTGGGCAGTCAGCCTTCTGTGTCAATGTGTATTTTGTGGTAGGGGGACCAAGTGTTACTATGACAAGGTACTAAAGTGTTAATCTACTTTTGTTGCTGACCGTATGAAGAGTATCTCCAAGTACTTCCATCTCCCGTCTCCGCCACTTAAAAACCTACACCTCATTTTTACAATCTTCACTTCCCTAAAAAGGAGCACGTTCGGAAATGAAATCCATAGCAATATTCTACGTGGCGTCTACTATAAAACGTTTTTAGAACTCCATTTCCTCTAACCCGAATGCTTTCGGCTGGCTAACGAGGTTTCTAACTGCATTAGGGTGTGGCGCCACTGGGAGAGGGCAACTTTGATATTAGATACTCGAATATATTGGTTCCGTGGTCCATAAATTTGAAGTAACATGTTAAGTATTATATTTGTATTTCTTCTGTTGTAAGATATGTGTAAATGCTTAAGCTACTCAGCACTCAGTACGGAGTCAGGTCAATGTAACTTGACGGTCAGCATCTAAACTAGCTTAATACTTTAGTACATTGTCAAAGTCACTGCCTAGTTACCACGACATGGTAAAGACTTTGAGGTGCGGCGGCTTTGTTATGGTTCTAAGCGTGATGAGTTAAAAGCCCAGGAACTTGTGGCTGTGAGCTATAAATGTATCGATGGTGTGTTTGAAATAACTTCTGGAGGAACCTCATTCCATAGGAGGTTTCGCGTGAAAAAACATTATCATCGTAATAAAAAAAAACCGACTTCAAGAGTACAGCCGCAATATATGCCATTGAACATTTTTTTTTGGTTTTTATTGTTTTTTTTTTTCAAAAACCACTGAGTCAATTTTAATAAAATTTATATGGGACCACCTTTGAATGATGGCCTACCAAACAAAAAAAAATAATCATAAAAATCCATTCATAATTGGCGGAGAAATCAAGTAACATACATACAAAAAAAACATACGGGTCGAATTGAGAACCTTCCTTCTTTTTGAAGTCGGTTGAAAATATAATTATTGTTTTCCTCTCACAGTGGAACCACACACGTACCTCACTGAAAAACACGGTAATAAGTTTCTTAAGTGAATCCGCAAACCTAGGGATAGGAGCACGAAGTATCTTGCTACTATGGGTATTATGACAAATCCGATTTAAGTATTAGAGAAGTGAAAGGAATCTAAAAAGCTCTTATAAATACTTTGCAAAGTTACAATGAAGAGATTATTTAAGGTATCTGTCTTTCTTAATTCCTTAAGAGCTAATCCAGATGACGCGTTTAATTCGCGCGTTTCACACGCGACTTGAAGTTCATTGCTGTATGCGCTCTGTGTCTGTTTACAGAGGTCCTTATTAAAGAGCAATGAACAACAATCAGCGTGTAAAACGCGAATTAAATGTGCCATCTGGACAAGCTCTTAGGTTGTGCATTGTGCTCAGTAGCAACGATATTTTTTATATGTGATAGGTGCCAGACGAGCTGACGGTTAACCTGATGGTAAGTGATTGCAGCCGCCCATAGACACCTGCAATACCAGTAGAGTCATGTGCGCTGTCAACCTTTAATTCCGTCTCCCTCCAATTGGGTGGTGCTCTCTCTCACTCGACGAAACAGAGCACAGGTCTTCTGTGAGGCGATTCTTCTGTGAGGGTAGTATCACTCCGAATCGGCTCATTCCTGCCGAAGGGTGGCTCTCCCACCATAATGATAGAGGTTATGTAATCCGAAGTATTGAAACTCTTGCTCGATTCTAACGACACTCAACGCCATCTATTGCTAAAAATAAAGAACTAATAGCAAAATTTACTGGATTATTAACATCGAAAATTACCCGAATAAATTGTAATAACGATAAAGATGGAAATTTACCAAAAGACTGGTTTATTTCCTACAGAATTATTTCGAAGGTTAGTTCTTGGCTAAGGTTCATGGCTTCGACATTCGCCTAAACAAAGACTGTTTGTGTGTTGCCGAATATAGCTCCAAGCTGTAAACAATAATTTCAATGTTATGTATTTGCCGTTAATGTACAGTCAAGGAAATTAAATAATACAATACAATAAAAATAGTCACCACGGCCTCACAGAAAACTGGCGTACAGCAGCGCCTGCACTGTTTCGTCGAGTGGGTGATGGTACCGGAGGCCCAATTGGGGAAAGGGTCAAACTTTGGGAGCACACTTGAGACTCTACTGGTATTGCAGGTGTCTAT
This sequence comes from Cnaphalocrocis medinalis, assembly GCA_014851415.1. Taxonomy (NCBI): domain Eukaryota; kingdom Metazoa; phylum Arthropoda; class Insecta; order Lepidoptera; family Crambidae; genus Cnaphalocrocis; species Cnaphalocrocis medinalis. Next base: position 1,031,505 of record CM026297.1, read on the forward strand.
GGGCGGTGGCGATCCCTTATCATCAGGTGGTCTGTCTGCTCGTTTGCCACCTATCACATAAAAACCTTGGTTTATATTTCTAATTATTTTGTGGTTATAGATAGATAGATAGATACTCTTTATTGCACAACACATTACAGAACTTAATGTGTCATAAGCAGATTTTGCCTTGTAGGAGTCATAATTTTTAATCGACTCCAGTGACTCGGCCCAAGTCGCATCACTACTTGTAACCCGATTCGGGAATGTATGCCAATTAACATAAAGTCCTCTTTTTAATTAGTATAGACAATTTTTAAACTATCTCATTGCTGGCCAAAAACTTCCCTAACCACCCACCAAAACCAATCACAAACCACAGTCATCCCATCTTTTCAATAGTCATCGAATTTCTCCCTTTATCGCTTTTTATTTCGGGCACCCTATGGTGATCTTTGTTCAAAGTTTAACTAAGCAACAAATTTTGTTTGAGCCTTTCGAGTGAAGTCACTAAGTCGATTTCTGAAAGTTTTCTTCTTTCATTAAATTAAATTTATTTACACACCTTTGCTCTTTATTCTGCGTTTGGCATTCATTTTCTTCCACCCACCATTCAATAGCGATATTTTACGTCCCTAAGTATATCCCATACTTGCAAAATGTAGGATTGGTGGCCACTCTCTGATGCTTGAAATGGAACGTAAGGTAACATCATCATCATCTCAGCGTATTATTTGATACCAGTTACTATTAATATCGATACAGGTATTAACTATAGTTCGAAACCTTTACATTAATAGTGGAGACCGCGTCTTGGTAAACGTAGAACGGCCTCAGGCCAGATGGAGTGACGATCTGCGCAAGAGAGCTGGCTGGAGCTGGATGCGAGTAGCATTTGGAGAGGCCTTCGTCCAGCAGTGAACTGCAACAGGCTTATGATGTGATGATAGCAATAGCCCTGTTGGTCTAGTGGTTTAAGTGGGTCCGTAATCTCAGGGTATTTTACTCGAGTCCCGGGTCGAGCGAAAAAAAAACGATTCGAATCGGAGTTCTCCACCCTTTCACACCTATGTGGGCTGTTTCATTCATTACGAGATGGTTTTGTTAAAGCCACGGTTCGCCTGCGTTTCGCGGTGAAGGAATTCTACGAGTAAATATTAAAATGTGTCGATAGCATTTCATTCTTAACTTATCGATAACATTATACTGCAACACTAACCCCCTACCCCCTGCTAACATTACATTAACACACCAAATAAAGCAAACCCATAAAAGATAACCTTCAAGCCAACAACAAAAAACTCACTTTGTTCAATATTTATAATGGAGATTGGGTTTTCGCGAAGTGTAAAGACGCCCTAACCAATTCATCGCATCTTTTGTGAGCGGCTGTTTTAAGATCAAAGGCGCCGTGGCTTTGTAGTACCGAGTTATACGTTGGGAGGGAGCTGAAATGTATCTTGTAAAATGTATAATAAACTATGTGTAATAGCGCTCAGTTATAGCTGACATTGGTTTTTACATTATAGCGAGCAAATGAGTAGAATAGGGTTTTCAACTGAGAATTCCCAATTACTGAAAAATTGCAAACCCTAGTCCTCTAGGGTTAAACTACTTTCATCATCAGCAACCCACGCTCGTCCACTGCTGGACATAGGTCTCCCCCAATGCACGCCACCGCTCCCGGCCACTCTCATCCAGCCCACTCCAGCCAGCCTTCGAATGTCGTCATCCCGTCTTGTAGCAGGGCGCACTACGCTTACCGAGTCGCGGTCTCCACTCAAGGAATTTATGGCTCCAACGGTTGTCAGTTCTGCGGCTAATGTGACCAGCCCACTGCCACTTTGCTGATTCGGTGGGCTATGCCAGTGACTCTGGTTCTCTGTCTAATTACATTATTTCTGATGCGGTCCTTCATAGATACTCCGAGCATAGCCCTTTCCATAGCTCTTTAGGGAAATCTATGAAAGCAAACTTTTAAGTAACTTTTAAGTAAAGTAGCTTAAAAGTTACTTAAAGTTTGCTTTCATCGATTTTCCCATGACAATAAAATCTTTTCCCACAGTAAAGAGGAGCCTGTACAGTGTTTAATATTCTGTGAACATTAACATGAACATTAAAAGGTGAGCAGAGCGTACTTATGACACCACTGGTGTTGCAGGTGTCCATGGGCGGGTATATTACAGACGATGGCTGTATGGGTTCTGTTCTCATTGCCTTTCCTTAATAGGAAAAATTAAACCAAAAAAAAAATTGTCCATGGGCGGCGGTAATCATGCGGTAATCGCTTACTATCAGGTGATCTGTCGGCACGTCTGCCACCTATATCATAAAAAAACATCAAAACTTTCTTTTTTGTCAAAGGCTATTTAGATAATACTAAAAGTTCTTTGCCCTTCCTTTAAACTACACAACAAAATACGAAAATAAAACGGCATCATAACTTCCCGCTGTCACAACCGGACACTGACAGATGACACCCTCTCTGTCACACACATCTCCATTCAGCATCTAAATCTAGATGGCGCCACGGTCTGTAGAGATTATGATGCGTGCCAACATTTTCTGGCAGTGCTATGTTGATATTAGATGATAATTGGCTAGAGAAAAGACGTGTCCTTTTTAAAAACTGTATATGAATAAAATCGGCCAAGTCCGAAATACAGAAAGTTTCGTACTTCTGATTTTATGTTCAAAATGATAAAAAAAAAACTTATTGATTTTTTTTGTGATAGGTGGCAGACAAGCAGACGGTACAGATCACCTGATGGTATTGCGTGTGTATACACCCGCAATCGGTGGGAAATGGAGGCAAAAGTGTGCTGCCAACCTTTACCCCCTCCCTTTCCCTCGATTGGGCCACCGGTAGCATCACATACTCGGCGAAACACAGCGCGGGTTGCTGTTTCGTATTGGTCTTCTCTGAGGCCATGGTATCACTCCGTTCGAGCTGGCCTAATCATACCGAAAGCCTAGTTCTCTCACGACCAAAATTTTGTAGTTGTCAAATGTACCGTCATAAATAAGTTGGAATCTCTTTTTATTTATTTAGCATCCCCCTTTCGTCGCACCTTTGTCCTTTCTGCTTGACTGGTAGAGTATGCTTCTTGGAATTAAGTTCGCCTATTGTTGGGAATAGCCTTAGTGTCCCTAGAAGTATTAAAAGAACTATATAAAAGGTACACCATTTAATAACTTACACAATCACTTATTTACACTTTTACTTCAAAATATAGAAACATAAAACGTAAACCAAACATAAACTATATACAAAGAGTACGGTTGTGGCCGTCGCCAACACCTATTCTTCGAAGTTTGGTGCAATAAAGTATTTTAAATAAATAAATAGCGTATAAAAAATGTCGAATGAACTTTTTAAAAGTATAATGCATTATCTGCACATATCTCGCAAAAACAAGAAAACCTAAATAAACTCATCTCCTACGCAATAAAACGATGATTTACCAAGCGGCTCGCTATCAGGCCGGCCATTTTTATTAAGGGATGAGAAAAATACTCGATGTGAAATAATCGATGCAAAAAATTAAAAAAAAAATGATATATAGCATACGCAAGCACATGGATCACCTAATGGTAAGCAACTACCGCCGCCCATAGACACCTGCAACACCAGCAGAGTGTCAAGTGCGCTCCCAACCTTTAGCCCCCTTTGGACCTGAGGTACCATCACTCATTCGTCGAAACACAGCACAGGCGCTGCTTTACGCCGGTCTTCTGTGAGGCCGTGATATCACTTCACCCTCTGTAATTTCGAGGACACCGCAGCTGTTTGCTAAGATGAAGACCATATTGCATCATTGTGAGAAAATAAACTGCCGAACAATCGATTTCAAATTCAGTTATAAAATTTTAAAAACTCGATTATATGGAAGCCTTAATAAAAGTATTTTATGGCAAAATTTTATTGAATATGCAGTATGAAATTGCTGTTTTGATTGAAAAATGACAATGAGATTGAGGGCATTATATTCCAAAATTTCTATAGAAAAATGGCACTCGTCTACCTAACACTATAATAAAAGCAACATAGGTGTAGGTACACTATGGAAGGCTATGCTTTAGCATGAATGTGCAGTATCGATTGGAATGGCTACAGCTGGAATAAAGTAGCGCTTACGTTGTGTTTCGTCGAGTAACTGAGGGTACTCGACGAAGGAGTTAAAAGGTTGGCAGCCCACTTGTGACCCGACTATTGTGCGGCAATTGCTAGTTATCAGGTGATCCGACTTTTATCTGCCACCTACCACTAAAAAGCTTATAAACTAAAGTTAAAATATAAATTCGATTACTGCTAATTACTAACTGCTAGGAAGGTCAACCCCCAACATTTCACGGCCCCAACGGATACTCAAATGTGGACCTGACACTCACTACAAGAGGAATCACTGTGTCGGAGTGGACAGTAAGGGAAGGAGCAAGCTTGAGCGATCATCAGCTGATCACATTCAGACTAGGCGATACAGCGGTGCGATCGCGGGTGGGAGTTGCTGGCCAGGGTCAGATGCAGCCATCTTACAGAGACCGTGGCGTAAACTGGGCGAACTTTTGCTCAGCTTTGCACTACCGAGTAGGACGTCTGCAACTCAGGAGACCAGCTGAGGATATCTGTAATGAGTACACAGACATACTGACACGGACGGCAAGCGAATGTCTGGGCAAACGCAAAAAGGCAGACACCGGTGGGGTACGAGTGGTGGACACCTGCACTGGACAAACTCAGGAAGGAAGTGTACAGTGCGCGTAGGAATTGGCAGAAGTCGTCGGAAGAGAGGAGGTGAGCAGGAAACTCATTTGAAGAATGAACTCAATGTTGTGAGAAATCACTACAAAGAGGCAATGAGGAGCGCGGAGATCACCTTTTACCGCAAAGTGGCGGAATCCGGTAACGATGAGCCGTGGGGGATGGCTTATCGAGCTGCCTCTGGCAGGAGTCCGCCCCCACCCAACGTGATGTACGGAATGAAGCTCATGGAAGGACATGCAGAAACTGGAGAGGAGACCATGTCTGGGCTCCTACGCGCGCTGTGTCCTGATGACAACTTGGAGAAGGATGACGCGTACCACCGGCAGGTCCGAATAGCTGCTGCGTGCGCCCCGACTGGACGAGACTCTGAGCCACCCAACCGGGAGGCACTGGCGCGGATAGTCAAAGATCTACCAAACACGGCACCGGGAATGGATGGACTGACGCCACGGATCATAAAGCAAGCATGGAGAGCGAGTGGAGAGGAGATGCTGTATATGTATTCCGCATGCATAAGAGAAGGTGTGTTCCCAGCCATATGGAAGACCGGAAGACTAGTGGTTTTGCCAGTTACGTTGCTGCCCATTTTGGGAAAGATACTGGAACGTCTTATTATCACCTGCGCTCCTTGTCTGCACCGGAATATCTCACCCAGTCAGCATGGTTTTAGGTGTGGAAAGTCGACGGTTACGGCGATTAACGCAATTATGGACCGAGTTACGAATACCTCCAAAAACTATTGCCAGCTTATACTCTTGGATATTTCAGGGGCCTTCGACAACGCCTGGTGGCCCATGGTCCTGCTCAAAGTGAAACAGGGTGGATGTCCACCAAATATTTACAGAATCTTAGTCAGTTACTTCACAGACCGGCGAGTGGGATTATTCATGGGTCGACAGGTGGTGTGGAAGAGGTCTACAATGGGCTGCCCCCAAGGTTCGGTGTTAGGGCCTACTTTATGGAATCTTCTGCTCGATGACATCCTTAGGCTACCGATGCCCGAGGGCGTCAGCATGACAGCCTATGCGGATGATATCACGATCGCGATCGAGGCACCAACCAGAGCTAAAATAGAGCGAGACGCACAATATTTGCTCCAGGCGGTGTCCGAATGGGGGCATCGGAACCGTCTGACTTTCTCAGCTGCGAAGTCGCAGACAATCACCTTGAAAGGCAAATTCAAGCGCCCCCCAACGATACGTATGGACAATAAATCGATCGCGCACGTGAGCATGGCAAAGTTACTTGGGGTGGTGATTGACCAAGGGTGTTCCTTTTTGCAGCATGCGAACTTTATCGGCCAGCGGGCTAGTAACTGCTTCGGGAAGATGTCGAGAATATCTTCATCGACCTGGGGCGTGCGGTACAAAGCACTTAGGGTCCTGTATTCAGGGACCTATGTTGCAAGTCTTACTTACGCTGCGGCAGTTTGGTGGCACCGGTCAAGCATCTTCGTGGTGAGGCGAGCTTTGCTGCGCACCCAACGGCCTGCAATGATTCTGCTCACGAAGGCTTATAGGTCTGTTAGTACATCAGCGCTGCCCGTGCTAGCTGCGGTGTTACCGGCCGACTTAGAAGTTGTTCGTGTGGGACGATTCGCCCAGGAGTGCCCAAAGGAAGCCACAGACAAGGAGCAAATGGCACTTAAACGTAGAATATTTGGAGATGTTGTTGCCCAATGGCAGGAGCGCTGGTCGACCAGCGACAAAGGAAGAGAGTTGTCGCAATTCTTCCCAGACGTAGAAATGAGATTATCGGCCGGTTGGGTGGAACCAGACTACGCCGTGTCACAAATACTGACGGGACATGGGAGTTTTAACAGCAGACTGCACGCGATGACTCTCAGTGAGTCACCTGTATGTCCCTGTGGAGAAGCTGATGAAACTCGGGACCATGCGCTGTGGGAATGTCAGCTGTATGAAGAGGAACGGCAACAGATGCTGAATGACTGGAACAGGAACGAGATAGGACCAGTATACCATCAAGAGATGGTCAACTCTGCAGAAGGTTTTCGACGGTTGCGTGCGTTTGCACACAAAAGGCTTGACATTAGGAAGGAGTTCGATTGATGTGGAACTGCCCGAGCGCGAGTCGCTTGTGCTGTGGTGTTTCACGCCCCATTTGGGGAGAAGTGACATTGAGATGGGCTAAAGACACAGACTTTGTAGGGAGTGAAGAAACGCACCGGGGAAAGAGCCCTTAGCAAGTACCTGGTGAGCGTCTCCCAAGATTCGGTCCGTATGCCGAGACGGTAGGAAGGACCATGGGCTGGTGGAGGGACCTGTGTCTACTGCTAATTACAAATTCCAATTAATCGAATTTTCAGTCGATCTTATAAATCGTCTCATCTCATTCCGCCACCTACCACAAAAGAAACACTTAACACGATAGTCAAAATATCAATTTGATTACGTACTGCTAAATAAAAATTCAATTAATCGAATAATTTCAATCGATGTTATAAATCGTATCTCATCCCTGCTGTAATCTCGGGCCCCGTCGCCAAAGAGAAATTTATGTTAAGTGCCAACATTTTCCGGCCGGGCTGCACACCCAACAATGGTACTTAAGGCTTTTATACGAACCAGGTGCAAAAAAAGGCCAGGAACCCCCATTAGGACTTTGAACCATAAGCTCCTACCTGTAAACATGATTGTAGAAAAGATATGAAGGGAATTTTTGTGGAAAAGGGTTGTATTTTCAGTGCTGAAATGCTATTTAAAAGATAACTGTCTGTTCCAAAAATATATTAAAATAATTCAAAACTTGGTAAAGATAGCGTTCAGCGTAAAGACATGAAACCTTTTCACCGTGGGAGAGCCAAGCTTCGGCATAAATAGGCCGGCTCGACCGGAGTGAAGACCTCACAGAACCGACGTGAAGCAGCGCCTGCACTGTGTTTCGTCGAGTGAGTGAAGGTGTCAGAGGCCCAATGGGGGGAAAGGGTAAAGTTTGGCAGCGCAGTTGTAACTCTACTGGTGTTGCAGGTGTTTATGAGCGGTGGCAATTGCTTACCATCTGGAGATCCGTCTGCTCGTCTGCCAACGATCACGTAAAAAACCCTGTTAGGGCACTATTTTTTATTTACTTATTCGAACATAGCTTGGGGTGATCACCAATCCGCATTAGGCAGACATGGTCATTAGGTCTAATTCCACCATAGCACAAAATATAAAGGACACAGAAAGTAGATTGCCCACTAAGAGCTAAAAACATGTCATGTACTCACGCATGCGCACTAACGGGCAAATACGCCTTTTCGACCACATTAATCCTAACTTATGACATAAGATTGTCGACCTGTCGAGGTCTGTGGTAGAGGCCGCGCGCTTATGTACTCATGCCGGGCAGCAACCCTAGCATATGTCAACGAACTCTTCTAAATTCAAAATTATGGCTGAGTCTCCTTTCTGTGTCCTTTAAATTTTGTGATCATAGTAGCGATGACTAGATTTCTATGATGGAAGCCTTTGCCCTGCAGTGGGACAGTATTTAGGATGTTACTATAACTATATTTTGTGATACTTAAGTTACTTTAGAATCAGGTCAATTCTCATTTTTTTTAAACGCACACACGAATCAAAAAGACAAAATAAGTAATATTATACCCAATTGTAGACAACAAGCATGTCGTAACAAGCATCCATATTTACTGAAAACCCGTATGTACCAAATAAACATTGAAAGCTACGAATACGAATCAGATAAATGATACGGCCATTTTGTACGTAAATTTACACTCGTGATAGTGATGGGAATGTGACAAGTCAACTCGTTAAAAAGAGTATCGATTTTCATATGAATCTCCCAAATATTTGTTTTTATTAGGTACTATCATATTGTCGATACCTTAAATCTCAAAGGGCGTAATCACCAAATCATCACTTTTCAGGAGAGCCGAAACAAAAAAAAAATCTAAGAATTAAATTCATAACTTTTAGGGCCGATTTTTCCATTGTCTGATAAAATTTAACAGACCAATAAAGAGTTACCCGGCGAATTAAAGTTGTCTTACATCTTACTATAATTGTATAACATAGAGTGACAGTTACTATAAATTGGATTGCATTTTATCGGTCTGTTATCAGACGATTGAAAAATCAGCCCTTAAACTAATAATGCCATATAAATGAAATTTGGATGTAATTATCGAGTAACGAGAGCTTTATAACAGTTGTATTATAACAGTTATATGGTATTCAAAATACAACCAATGTTTGCCAAATTGATTTGTGATTACGCCAAAAAATATTGACAACTTGGCATTTACGACCTAAAAAAAAGGCTGTTCTGCAATAAGTTATGGTATAATGGCGTTTACGACTTGAAAAAAGGCTATTCTGCTCTATGCTATGGTGTAACAGCCTAGTTAACTTATAGAAAATGCATTTTAAAAAGCTATTTTCGGTTTTTTATAAGTAAAAACACTTCGGGAAGATACAAATTAAGAGACAAATACGGGTAGTTTCATTATTACAAAATTTATAGCAAGTACAGAAATGAAAACGATTTTATTATTTCAATTATACAAACGCAATAATTTTAGTTTGAAATTCAAATGAAAGTTATTGATTTCTCTAATTTTGTTTTGTTTTTAAATTAGTATAAACAATATCTGCATCGACAGGACTTTTACTTAGAGCTTAAATTTTAATAAGTCTTCTACCAGTACTGTGCAAAGAAGTAAAACAAACGTTTATTTTTAAAAATGTTAAAGCTAAGATTGATCTACATAAGATTTAAGCGCTAGCAAAACTCCCGCCACTTTGTTTATGTTTCAGGTTTTGCGTGCTATTAACAATCTTTAATAGGTTGTAATGTTGGGCAAAGAAATAAAAGACGTCAACTTCACTATATTAACAAGAATTTAATCACAGACATCGATACAATTCGGTTCGACGAAGGGAAATGAGTGGTATATTCTGTTCATTTTCGTATTTCCTCATTTTCGTCTAGGATACTGACACTAGAGTAATTCTTCTTACGTATGGGTAGTAAAAGTACTTGCTAATTGCATGTCTGAGCGTTTTTATTTTAGAATTTATACCGGACTAAACGCGATATTCATAATGCAGTATTACTACCACTTACTTTATTTATTTTGTTTAAATTCTTAAGTAACTCGAGTCGTAAACGCCACTGTTACACATATTCTGTCCTATACGCCTCATCGATAGTCAGTATTTTTCACATCATTATAATTTTAACTGGTATATCGACCGAAACCTTAATAATGAATTTTTTAAAGGTATTTACGACTAAAATTCTTGCATTATCGACGGTAAACCCGTGGGCTGTAATCACCACTTTTTTGCGAATTTTAAAACTTGATAATACAGATCGATAGAGAAAAAAAATGGAGTAAGATAGCATTCAAAAGTCATTTTGGCCAAAATGGTGATTACGCCCTTTGAGATTAAGGTATCGTTGTGTTGTCTACGTAAACGTTTTGTTTTTGTTATAGATGCTGCTTGTACTAAAAAATAACTCGATTCATTAAAAGATACAGCTCAAAATGACCGGTCCATTTCAACACACCGTAACGTGTCTCTTTATTCACTTGACATTGGCAGTAGAACGCCCAAGAGCACGATCCACGCTTTAACAAAAACAAGAGTATCAATTTTAGATTTTCACCTTTTCTATTTATTATTTTTTTATTTAGCTTGTCCCACTGTTGGGCAAATGCGTCCCCCAAATCCCTCCACCGATATCTATCCAATGCCATTTGTGGCCGTTCGCGGGCAAAGCTGTTGAGGTCATCAGCTCATTGTTTCTATTTATTTTTTAATTTTTATTTATGTTACGTCCCGTTAATGGTCTACTAAGTACCGGGCTGTGATCTAGGGTTCTCCGATTACCGGGTCGAGCAAAAGTATGATTCGGTATTTTTTCGAAGGTAAATGTAAGTGGCGTTCTATTGTTTTGGAGGCCAACACTCGTTTCGGGTCGCTGAGCCAGTAAGTAAATGTAATTAGACAAAGAAAGTGGAAGCCGAGTGGCGAAACAGCGCCTGCGCTGGTTTTCGTACTGAGTAGTGAGGGTACTGAGGGCACAATTGGGGGGGAAATGGAGTAAAAGGTTGGCAGCAGTTCAGGGGCGTTGGCAAACGTCTGGTTCTCTGCCACCTATCACATAAAAAATCCTTGGTTCATATTTCTAATTATTTCGTGACAATAAGTAGAGTATGTCTTGGCTGTCATAATTATTATCGACTCGAGTGACTCGGCCCAAGTCGCATCACTACTTGTAACCCGATTCGATAATGTATGCCAATTAACATAAAGTACTTTCCTATTTGCCACGTTGATCTGACGTTGACTAATAAATGTTCCGGGTTGGGCCATTTTTAACCACCCACATGAATTTGGAAATGAGGGGTGCTATACGTTTACGTTACGACGGGTATGATCACGTAATATAATATGTTGTTCTATGACTTTTCAGAATTCGCATAAAATTTTTTCATCTTTGCATACAAAGTCGGTCACGTGACTTGGTCATTTTGTATGGGAAGTCGAAAAATTTTTCGAAGAATTTGGAAAAGTTGTTGAACAAATGTTGTTCAGAATGGTTGATAGAACATGTGGTTAAAGGAATGTAAATATTCACAGATACACCCTGTAGAGAGTTGACTCTAGCTAACATTGACATCGAAGAGTCCGTTGACCTCCCATGGTTAAAATCGTGGACCGACCGTGAGAGAACCACGCTTCGCCACAAATGCCGGCCCATGCGCAGCGATGCTCCACGCCTGTCTTCTGTGAGGCCGTGGTATCACTCCGGAGCCAGGCCAATCATAACGAAGCGTGGCTTTCCCAAGGTGAAAAATTATAACTAATTGATTGATATTTAAAAAAAAATACCTAAATGTATAACATAATTATCTGTAGGTATCTTTTGGTGCTAAATAAAGATTTTCTCTATTTTATTCTTTGAGAAATGCTCGAAAACGTTCTACGTAGTAGTAGATATTAGTGGAATAGTCTAGTTTCTTTTGAAAAATCTTAAATATTTTCGTCACGTTTTCGCTAAAATACACGACAACTACAACAGTCTTAATTTTATTCCGAGACATAAGACCTTGGCTTTGAAGAAGACGGAATCAAAATTAAATTATGAATACCATTGCGAGATCATCTCTTTAGCACCTGTCGTATTGGCGTTAGTAAAGTGGTACGTAGAATAGGGCAGTGAGGCAATTTTGCGATTTTTTCTAGTTATTTGTTTATTTATTTAATCACACAGGTCCTTAAACCCTATTACGTAATTACAAAGAAAATATTAGGTAACAAACAAGAACAGAAAAAAATAACAGTCTGGAGTAATGATGTGTCTGGGTGTTAAAAAATCGATAAAGTTATACAGGGCATAAATATTTGCGAACACTTATATCCCATTAATGACATCTTCTACCAATCTGAACAACATTTAATTATTTCCACGACTTTATAAAATTCGTCGAAAATTTTTTCGACTCCCTAAACAAAATTAACAAGTCAAATGATTAACTTTGTATGAAAAGGTGAAATTTTTATGCAAATTTTTCAATAGGTACATAGAACAAAATATTATGTTGTTTAGAATGATTGGCTAGAAGTGACGTTTTTACCGCATTTATCAAGGGGAGTGCTCTGAGGAAACTTTTCAAGTATTGAAGTATGTATCTGTAAACTAAGTTTCGTACGAAGCGCTGGGTTTATATAAAATCACAATTTTATTAACTTTCGTGTAGGGTTGAATATCGTGTCCACCCTCCGGTAAAAGGGTTGAATATTGTTTACCAGCCGTTAAGATATTGCGTTAATATATTTCTTGTATATATTTGTTGGGTCTTTCTTAAATTGATTTTTAATGCCCAGTCAAAGATACATTACTGGAATTTCATTTAACTGTTAACTGGGGCACTGACCATTAGTTTTATGATGGTTGCAGTAATTTAAGATGATCTACTAATTATTAGTTCTCTACGAAGAATCTCAGTTTTATGTTTTTAAATGTTGATCTTGTTATACATAAACATAAAACGTTATGTACCTACAATTTATATCGAAACATATGTTTACAACAGGTCGGCTGCGCACTTCTACTCTACTGGTGTTAAGGGGTCTATCGCTTACCATCAGGTGATCCGTTGCTCGTCTGCCACCTATCACAAAAAATACCTAGGTAGTTAAAGAATTTAAATAAAAACTTACCTACTTATTTTAATTACCTAGGTAGTTAAAGAATTTATATAAAAACTTACCTACTTATTGAACTTAAGTTCTTTTATTCTTCATACTCGTAAGTACCTAGCTTGTCAAAAAATTATTTGCCTGCCATGGCAGGCTGTTTTTCCGTTGGCAGGCATGTATTTTGTGCTGTATCTGTCATGGCAAAAACAAGGAATATAAAAGAACAAAAAATATAAAAGAATATTATAGGACATGTCATGTGCGGTTTGTGGCCAGCAAGGCCAGAAACCGCAATTAACGGATAAAACTATTAAATTCACGAATTTAAATTTAATAAAGTATTTATTCATTCACTTAAAACTTTATTGCACAAAATTTCGTACAATTGGCGAACTTAATTGAGAGGCATATTATATCACTAAGTTAGTCTATTATACCTAAGTATTTTCATTCAATAAAACAATTTTCCCCGCGCACGTAAATCAATGAGTACAATCTAGTTTCTGCCCATGTAATTAACACAGACAGACAGTCTTGTTTCCACTCGGAACAAGTTGGCTTTGGCCCAGCAGATTTCAATTTCCCTATTTTCAGTTGCAAATAAAATTGAGCTAGTATTGATGTCATAAATTGGTGGTTTACAAACTTTTATTGCACATATTTTAAACTAAATTCTTTGTTTGAATATGTTTTGTTTTGATAGACTAGATTAGAATAGATATTGTCTATCCTCAAACCGACAGTGAACTGACCACCATCGGGGTAAACGAGATCTGGAGTGGAGACCGCGTCTTGGTAAACGTAGTGCAGGACGGCCTCAGGCCAGATGGAGTGACGATCTGCGCAAGAGGGCTGGCTGGAGCTGGATGCGAGTAGCTGAAGATCGATCAAAGTGGCGGGCATTTGGAGAGGTCCAGCAGTGGACTGCAACAGGCTGATGATTATCCTTAAACCGATATTGGGGTGCGCGGCCAATCTTAACAATCAGCCACGTACGCAGGATATAATATTATAGTGCTCAAGTCTGTGCGCAAGCACAGGTGGACTTTCTCTTTCCCACTAGTATGGCTCCACTGAAGAGAGAGGCGCAGGACCAACGGTTTAAAGGTCCAACACTACGCTTACCGAGTTGCAGTCACTCAAGGACTTTACGGCTCCAACGGCTGTCAGTTCTACGGCTAATGTAACCAGCCACTGCCACTTCAGTTTGCTAATTCGGTGGTACGGTTCGGTAGACCCTGTATGTCACCGTAAAATAGTCCAAATCTTACGTTGATCAATTTCCTAGGAAGTTAATCTACTTTCGGAAAAGAACGCATTTGTGACTCTACTGGTGTTGCAAGTGTCGATGGGCGGCGGGAATCACTTACCATCAGGTGATCCGTCTGCTCGTCTACCACCTTTCACATAAAAAGACGAACAAACTTCAGTAAACATTTATTGAAATTACGTCTAAAATCTATCTGATGCAGAATAAAATGAAATGATCACTGCAGTTATGCGATTTCACATTACAACACCCAATCACACAATTCCGGGCCCATCAATCGCCTCGGAACAAATCGATTTAACTACAGCTCTAGATAGACCTGGCTAACTGCCAGGACTCTATAGTTTATTTAAAAGTAGAGATGTAACAACGCTAAACTGTACAAGTGAAATTCGACTCCTTCATCGATTTTTATCAGCTACATGCATCGATAGAATCACAATGCCATAATGAAAGCGTTTACAAAAATGATCCTAACATCGCTGTCATTATGGTTTTTTTTAAATCTATGTTTGTATTTCTACCATTAGGTGTTTCGGCGCTCTCGTTAAAACATCGTGAGGCAACCTGAACATTTCGGATAGTCCATTTATGATTGTCTTATATTATTTAATTTTCCGCTGATTCGGAAAGCCGATATCTTTTGTTATTTTTTTCTTCTATCGAGAAGAACCAGCGAGAAAATTATGATATTTACAAATTTTATTTTGAAATAAATATTTTATTTACGTATTTCGTATTTGTCGATTATTTTGTCCCATCCCTATTCACATACAGTTGATGGTTGAACGACTGAGACAGTTGGGTAACTGCTTATCTGAGAATCTGATTGGGTTTAAAATTTCAATAGAGTTTACGGTGTAACTGTTATATTTACCGTGACCATATCACATTTAATTCCACCAACCGATCCACGGTTGGTGGAATAAAATAACCAATCTCCGTTTTTGGATTTTATACGGGTATGACTCCCGGGTAATTCAATCAAAAATTTAAAAACAATATCATAATTTCTTTTCTTTCGATTGTTACTAATATTAATATGGATGTTACTTATTTGTGACTGTACTGGTGTTGCAAGTGTCCATGGGCGGCGGCAATTGCTTACCATCAGGTGATCCACCTGCTCGCCAGCTACCTATCACATAAAAAATAATAATAATTAAATGTTATTTTATTTTATTCTTTACTAGTGGCCCGCCCTCACTTCGCTTCGGGAACGTAATTCAGAAATGAACCGATAGATGGCGCTGTGTCCAATTACATCGCGCAAGCGTTTCGTGTTTTTGATTTACCTAAAAGCCTTGTCGATGTCTATAGAAGTTATCTCTTTATAAATAGTATAGAAGATGATGATGATGATGCCCATAGACGGCGGTGTTTACTTACCATCAGATGACCCGCATGCTCGTTTGCCATCCTATATCATAAAAAAATAGTTTGGGCGTTCAATAATAAATAAAATAAATACTACTACTACTACTCCACTGGCTCAGCGACCCGAAACGAGTCTTGGCCTCCGAAACAAGAGAACGCCACTTCGGTCGATCCTGTACCACTTGTTGCCAGTCCTTGGCCTGAAGTTCGTCTCGTGAAGAAAGCATACCGAAGCCGACCGATAGGCCGACACCCGGTAGGCCGGCCTAGGTATCGCTGGAAAGACGTCGTCGAGAGTGATCTGCGAGAAATAAAATAAATAAATAAATAAATTTATTTAAAGAAAAATCATGTTACAATCAATACTTATAATCTACTTATACTAAGGAAGCTATTTTTAGTTGGGTGCCTGAACTAGGAAATCATAATTAAATTCCATTACTTGATGAGTTACAAGTATGGATGTGTACCGACCGCCCGCTCAGTCAAAGAGTTCTTGTTAACGGCTGTATGATCATTGCGGTACTACTTAATATAACTTCGTAAGATACACTAGCATTCAATAGTTTATCACGTTCGTTTGACAGAACTTCGCCGACAAGAAAGTTCAAAGCGGAGCTGGCATACATGACTAGCGATGAGGAACTAAATGCTGAACACATTTGTACGGGAAGATCAAAGTTTATGTTACGTTGATACCAAGAGCACAAAATAATTAAATAAAAGGATAAAAGGTTAGCAGCGCACTTGTGACTCCACTGGTGTTGCATGTGTCCATGGGCGTCGGCAATTGCTTACCATCAGGTGATCCGCCTGCTCGTCTGCTAAAAAAAAAACACACAGAAGTTAGATTTTGACCTAATTTTGAATTTAGAAGAGTTGGTTGACATATGCTAGGGTTGTTGCCCGGCATGAGTACATAAGCGCGCGGCCTCTACCATAGACCTCGACTGTTTGACAATCTTATGTCATAAGTCAGGATTAATGTGGTCGAAAAGGCGTTTTTGCCCGTTAGTGCGCATGCGTAAGTACATGACATATTTTTAGCTCTTAGTGGGCAGTCAGCCTTCTGTGTCAATATGTATTTTGTGCCAAGAGAATAGATAAATAAATGAATTCACACAACATTTTTTTTTTTTCAACTATTTTGAACCACGTTTGTTCTATGACTTCGAAATTCGTCCAAAAATGTTTCGACTCTTCATACAGAACGATCAAAACACGCGACCGACTTTGTATGAAAGAAAAGTAAAAAAAAATATGTGAATTCCTAAAGTCATAGAACAAAATATGTTGTTTAAAATTAAATAGTTGGTACGTGGTTAAAGAGATGTAAATATTTACAGATACACCTTTTTTATGTATTAGGTAGCAGACGAGCCGACGGATCACCTGATGGTTAGCGATTACCGGCGGCCTGAAATCATCTGCAACCTACACTCGTCCACAGCTGGACATAGGTCTCCCCTAATGTACGCCACCGCTCCCGATCTTCGGCCACTCTCATCCAACCTACACCAGCCAGCCTTCGAATGTCATCATCCCATCTTGTCGCAGGGCGTCCAACACTACGCTTACCGAGTCGCGGTCTCCACTCAAGGACTTTACGGCTCCAACGGTTGCCGGTGGGCTGGTCACATTAGCCGCAGAACTGCTGCGGCTAATGTGACCAGCCCACTGCCACTTCAGTTTGCTAATTCTATGGGCTATGTCGGTGACTCTGGTACTGGTTGGAATTTGTAAGTGTTGCCCTTTAATTTATACTTCGGGTCTCAACCGAAGACGATTACATTTACTTGCAGCATTACATGAAATGGTGCTATATTTATCACACATTCAGAGTTATTATTTTAAAATAATAAATTTAAAATAAAACTAATCTGTCTACTATTCTCTATGCGCTGGCAACCCCGCGCCTCAGATGTCATTACGTGTTTTTTGTTATAAACGTCACACGCCTCAACAAAAACAAGAGTATCGATTAATTATAGATTTTCACTTTTTCTATTTATTTATTTTTTATTTAGCCTATACTGTCCCACTGCTGGGCAAAGGCCTCCCCCAAATCTCTCCACCGATCTCTATCCAATGCCATTTGTGGCCGTTCGCGGGCAAAGCTGTTGAGGTCATCAGTTCATTGTTTCTATTTATTTTTTAATTTTTATTTATGTAACGCCCATTAATGGCCTACTAAGTACCGGGCTGTGATCTAGGGTCTTCTGATTACCGGGTCGAGCAAAAGTATGATTCGGTATTTTTTCTAAAGTAAATGTAAGTGGCGTTCTATTGTTTCGGAGGCCAAGACTCGTTTCGGGTCGCTGAGCCAGTAGAGTAAGTAAATGTAATTAGACAAAGAAAGTCGACGTCGAGTGGCGAAACAGCGCCTGCGCTGGTTTTCGCCAAGTGAGTGAGGGTACTGAGGGCTCAATTGGGGGGAAATGGAGTAAAAGGTTGGCAGCAGATCAGGGGCGTTGGCAAACGTCTGGTCCTCTGCCATCTATAACATAAACAATCCTTGGTTCATATTTCTAATTATTTCGTGACAATAAGTGGAGTATGTCTTGGCTGGAGTCATAATTATTTATCGACTCGAGTGACTCGGTCCAAGTCGCATCACTACTTGTAACCCGATTCGATAATGTATGCCAATTAACATAAAGTATTTTCCTATTTGCCACGTTGATCTGACGTTGACTAATAAATGTTCCGGGTTGGGCCATTTTTAACCACCCACATGAATTTGGAAATGAGGGGTGCTATATGTTTACGTTACGACGGGTACAAAGTCGGTCACGTGACTTGGTCATTTTGTATGGGAAGTCGAAAAATTTTTCGAAGGATTTCGAAAAGTTGTTGAACAAATGTTGTTCAGAATGGATGATAGAACACGTGGTTAAAGGGATGTAAATGTCTACAGATACAACCTGTAGATATAGAGAGTTGACTCTAGCTAACGTTGACATCGAAGAGTCCGTTGACCTCCCATGGTTAAAACCGTGGACCGACCGTGAGAGAACCACGCTTCGCCACAAATACTGGCCCATGCGCGGCGCTGCTTCACGCCTGTCTTCTGTAGCACTACCATGAGTTTGAAATACTATCCTCGCTATCGAAAACTATCGCTTTGTCTCTTTCATTGTGATGCATTTGAAAGAGACAGAGCAATAGTTTACGTTATGTCAGTTTTCGATGTCAACTCATGGTAGCGCTACTGTGAGGCCGTAGTATCACTCCGGCCGAGCCGTGCCAATCATACCGAAGCGTGGCTTTCCCAAGGTGAAAAATAATAACTAATTAATTGATATTTAAAAAAAATGTAGGGTAACCGAGACAGTGATTGCCCACTTAAGAAAATGATGCAAAGTTTTATTTCAATTAAATCCTTTATTTTAACAATTGGGTAGCAGTGTGCGACTTTTATATACCATTGGTAGTTTAGCTTTGAGATAAGTAAGCAACAATTCAAATATCTAAAGAATATTTGTAAATATAATGTTTTGCAAAAAAAATCTTAAAATTTTTCTAAAAATTCAGTGATTGCCCACCCCCTCTAAATACTAAATGGAATGTTTTTATACCATGATAACAGCTTCAAATGATACATCAAAGCTTTAACTAGCTTGTTGTTTAACTTTCACATTCAAAAAATAAAATAAAAGTGACACAATCATTAAAACTACTAAGTGTATCCGATTCTCCTAAGGAATTCGAGTTTTTTGAAGAGACGAACACCTGCTGTGCAAAAACAGCCATTATAATACATATTTTTTTAAATGTTGACAAATTTCTTATTTAGAATTCTGCTAAAGAGTACTCTAGTGTTATTTAATGGATTTAATTCAAAACTACTCCTTTAAAAATAAGTTAAAATCTACGTTAACCTTAAACCTGGCAATCACTGTACCCTGGGCAATCACTGTCTCGGTTCCCCTACCTATCTACGGTATCTTTTGGTGCTAAATAAAGTATTTCTCTCATTTATTCTTTGAGAAATGCTTGAAAACCTTCTTCGTAGTAGTAGGTAATAGTAGAATAGTCTAGTTTCTTTTGAAAAATCTTAAATATTTACGTCACGTTTTCGCTAAAATACACGACAACTACAACAGTCTTATTTTATTCCCAGACATAAGACCTTGGCTTTGAAGAAGACGGTATCAAAATTAAATTATGAATACCATCGCGAGATCATCTCTTTAACACCTGTCGTATATTGGCGTTAGTAAAGTGGTAAGTAGAAATATGGCAGTGAGGCAGTTTTTCGATTTTTTCTACTATAATAATGTGGCTCTGAATGTTATAAATAAATAAGTAAACACAACATCTCATACATTGATCTGACTCCGTACTAATTGGCTTATGTACTTGTGTTACAGATATCAGACCCCCCAGATGGGTTCGATCCCCATCCTGAACAAATATTCGTGTGATGAATACTTGTGTTTATTCAGTGTCTGGGTGTAATTAATGAGTAAGTAGGTATTATTTTTGTGTTTCCTCTGTTAATAGGAACCGCGACTGATCACATCAAATTTTCTTCTCTCGTCTTGTAGCGCCGCTATATCGTTCGGGTACACTGGCCTAGACAAGGGGGTTAAAGTTTGGCAGCGCACTTGTGACTATACTGGTGATGCAGTTGTCTATGGGTGGCGGCGGTCACTTGCCATCAGGTGTTCCGTCTGCTCGTCTGCCACCTATCACATAAAAAAAGTTGGATTTTTCTTTACGTCGTATGGCCCAGACAGCAGACACAGTGGAAAATCAATTGTTTTATGCCTTTTAAAAGGCTTTTGGGTCTTACGACGTTATAATGATTTTCAATGCCCAGTCAAAGATACTTTACTGGTATTTCATTTAACTGTGAACTGGGGCACTGACCATTAGTTTTATGATGGTTGCAGTAATTTAAGATGATCTACTAATTATTACTTCTCTACGAAGAATCTCGGTTTTTATGTTTTTGAATGTTGTTCTTGTTATACATAAACATAAAACGTTATGTACAATTTATATCGAAACATATGTTTACAGCAGGTCGGCAGTAGGTAGGTACACTTCTACTCTACTGGTGTTGCAGGTGTCTAGCGCTTATTATCAGGTGATCAGTTTGCTCGTCTGCCACCTATCACAAAAAATACCTAGATAGTTAAAGAATTTATATAAAACTTACCTACTTCTTCATACTCGTAAGCACCTAGCTTGTCAAAAAATGATTTGCCTGCCATGGCAGGCTGTTTTTCTGTTGGCAGGCATGTATTTTGTGCTGTATCTGTTATGACAAAAACAAGGAATATAAAAGAACAAAAAATATAAAAGAATATAATAGGACATGTCATTGCGGTTTGTGGCCAACAAGGCCATAAACCAATTAACAAGGCAATTAACGGATAAAACTATTAAATTCACGAATTTAAATTTAATAAAGTATTTATTCATTCATTTAAAACTTTATTGCACATTTCGTACAATTGGCGAGCTTAATTGAGAGGCATATATCACTAAGTAAGTCTATTATACCTAAGTATCAAATCTTTGCTAAATATACTGTATTTTCATTCAATAAAACAATTTTCCCCGCGCACGTAAATCAGTGAGTACAATCTAGTTTCTGCCCATGTAATTAACACAGACAGACAGTCTTGTTTCCACTCGGAACAAGTTGGCTTTGGCCCAGCAGATTTCAATTTCCCTATTTTCAGTTGCAAATAAAATTGAGCTAGTATTGATGTCATAAATTGGTGGTTTACAAACTTTTATTGCACATATTTTAAACTAAATTCTTTGTTTGAATATGTTTTGTTTTGATAGACTAGATTATAATAGATATTGTCTATCCTCAAACCGACAGTGAACTGACAACCAGGGTAAACGAAATCTGAAGGGGAGACCGCGTCTTGTTAAACGTAGTGTAGGATGGTCTCAGGCCAGATGGAGTGACGATCTGCGCAAGAGGGCTGGCTGGAGCTGGATGCGAGTAGCCGAAGATCGATCAAAGTGGCGAGCATTTGGAGAGGCGTATGTCCAGCAGTGGACTGCAACAGGCTGATGATGATACTTAAACTGATATTGGGCTACGGCGGTTAATCTTAACAGTCAGCCACGTACGCAGGATATAATATTATAGTGCTCAAGTCTGTGCGCAAACACAGGTGGACTTTCTCTTTCCCACTAGTATGGCTCCACTGAAAAGAGAAGCGTAGGACCAACGGCTTAAAGGTCCAACACTACGCTAACCGAGTTGCAGTCTCCACACAAGGACTTTACGGCTCCAACGGCTGTCAGTTCTGCGGCTAATGTAACTAGCCCACTGCCACTTCAGTTTGCTAATTCGGTGATACGGTTCGGTGGACCCTGTATGTCACCGTAAAATAGTTCAAATCTTACGTTGATCAATTTCCTAGGAAGTTTATCTACTTTCGGAAAAGAACGCATTTGTGACTCTACTGGTGTTGCAGGTGTCTATGGGTGGCGGAAATCACTTACCATCAGGTGATCCGTCTGCTCGTTTACCACCTTTCACATAATAAGACGAACAAACTTCAGTAAACATTTATTGAAATTACATCTAAAATCTATCTGATACAGGGATTTAAATAGGGTAATAAAATGAAATGATCACTGCAGTTATGCGATTTCGCATTACAACACCCAATCACACAATTCCGGGCCCATCAATCGCCTCGGAACAAATCGATTTAACTACAGCTCTAGATAGACCTGGCTAACTGCCAGGACTCTATAGTTTATTTAAAAGTAGAGATGTAACAACGCTAAACTGTACAAGTGAAATTCGACTCCTTCATCGATTTTTATCAGCTACTTACATTCATCGATAGAATCTAAATACACAATTTCATACTGAAAGCTGGGTTTGCAAAAGTGATACCAACATTGTTGTCATTAAGTACCTCTGGATTTTTCAAATCTATGTCCGTATTTCTACCATTATCTCGGCGCTCTCGTTAAAACATCGTGAGTAAACCTGAACGTTTCGGATAGTCCATTTATGTTTTTTTTTTAGTTAGTTAGCCTATAGAGTCCCACTGCTGAGCAAAGGCCTCCCCCAAGTTCCTCCATAGATCCCTGTCCAACGCCTTTGACTGCCAATCTTGGACATACTTATACAAATCGTCACATCATCTTTTTCTAGGCCTGCCTCGTGCTATTATGATTGTCTAATATTATTTAATTTCCCGCTGATTCGGAAAGCCGATATCTTTTGTTATTTTTTTTCTTCTATCGAGAAGAACCAGCAAGAAACCCAGTACTCTTTTCAAATTATGATATTTACAAATTTTATTTTGAAATAAATATTTTATTTACGTATTTTGTATTTGTCGATTATTTTGTCCCATCTCTATTCACATACAGTCGATGGTTGAACGACTGAGACAGTTGGGGAACTGCTTATCTGAGAATTTGATTGGGTTTAAAAGTTCAATAGAGTTTACAGTGTAACTGTTATATTTACCGTGACCATATCACATTTAATTCCACCAACCGATCCGCGGTTGGTGGAATAAAATAACCAATCTCCGTTTTTGGATTTTATACGGGTATGACTCCCGGGTAATTCAAGCAAAAATTTAAAAACAATATCATAATTTCTTTCCTTTCGATTGTTACTAATATTAATATGGATTTTACTTATCTGAATTAAATGTTATTTTATTTTATTTTTTACTAGTGGCCCTCACTTCGCTTCGGGACCGTAATTCAGAAATGAACCGATAGATGGCGTTGTGTCCAATTACATCGCGCAAGCGTTTCGTGTTTTCGATTTACCTAAAAGCCTTGTCGTTGTCTATAGAAGTTATCTCTTTATAAATAGTATAGAAAATAATCTGCACTCCTGGTATAGCTGATGTCCATAGACGGCGGTGTTTACTTACCATCAGATGACCCGCATGCTCGTTTGCTATCCTATATCATAAAAAAATAGTTTGGGCGTTCAACCATAAATAAAATAAATAAAATTTATTTAAAGAAAAATCATGTTACAATCAATACTTATAATCTACTTATACTAAGGAAGCAATTTTTAGTTGGGTGCCTGAACTAAGAAAACCATAATTAAATTCCATTACTTGATGAGTTACAAGTATGGATGTGTACCGACCGCCCGCTCAGTCAAAGAGTTCTTGTTAACGGCTGTATGATCATTGCGGTACTGATATAACTTCCAAAGATACACTAGCATTCAATAGTTTATCACGTTCGTTTGACAGAACTTCGCCGACAAGAAAGTTCGAAGCGGAGCTGGCATACATGACTAGCGATGAGGAACTAAACGCTGAACACATTTGTACGGGAAGATCAAAGTTTATGTTACGTTGAGACCAAGAGGATAGATAAATAAATGAATTCACACAAAAACAAAAAAAAATCAACCATTTTGAACCACGTTTGTTCTATGACTTCGAAATTCGTTCAAAAATGTTTTGACTCTTCATACAAAACGACAAAAACTTTGTATGATGAAACAAAAGTAAAAAAAAAAGTTGAAGTTTCTAAAGTCATAGAACAAAATATGTTGTTTAAAATTAAATAGTTGGTACGTGGTTAAAGGGATGTAAATGTTTACAGATACACCTTTTTTTTGTATTAGGTGCAGACGAGGCAGACGGATCACCTGATGGTTAGCGATTACGCGGCCTGAAATCATCTGCACCTACACTCGTCCACAAGCTGGACATAGGTCTCCCTCTAATGCACGCCACCGGCTCCCGATCCTTACGGCCACTTTTCATCCAGCCCTGACACCAGCAGCCTTGCAAATGTCAATCATCCCATCTTGCCGCAGGGCGTCCCAACACTACGCTTACCGAGTCGCGGTCTCCACTCAAGGACTTTACGGCTCCAACGTGTTGTCAGGTTCTGGGCCTTAATGTGACCAGCCCACTGCCACTTCAGTTTGCTAATTCTGTGGGCTATGTCGGTGACTCTGGTTCTGGTTGGAATTTGTAAATGTTGCCCTTTAATTTATATTTAGTATCGTGACACTAAATTCGAGGTAGTTTCTGCTCAACCAGCTGGTGTGACGTCACTGCGCGCGCGCCGCTTGGCACACTCCTCCTATGAATGAACGGATACAAGCCCTCCATTAGCGTTATTTTGGATTGAGTGACATCACTGTTCGATGGGTTGGCTAGTGTTGGGTGAATGTCGATAGATTTCAGTCGATGATAATTCTTCCCCACCTTTTTGGCAGTAGTAGGTAATCGACATTGCGAAACCGTCGATAGATTATATAAAATTTATTGTGTTATTCTATTTTAAAATCCTTAAATGTGCTGTGTGAACTAAACTTGAATAGACCATTTTCTAATTCTTAAATCTGCGTTGTGATTCGTCGTGTGAATGAGGGTACCGGAGGCCCAATTGGGGGAAAGGGGGTTATAGGTTGGCAGCGCAATGGTGACTCTACTGGCGTTGGAGATCTGTGTCTATGGGAGGCGGCAATCGCTTACGATCATGTGATACTCTGCTTTTCTGCCACCTATCACATAAATAAAATACGCTGCCAGCATTTAACCCCCTTTACCCCAATTGGGCTACCAGTGCCCTCATACACTCAGCACTGCTTCACGCCGGTTTTCTGTGAGGCCGTGGTATCACTCCAATCGAGCCGGCCCATTCATGCCGAAGCGTGACTCTCCCACGGTTTAAATGAATGAAGCATAGGTTTTGCCACACCCTAAAAATATTCAGCCGTGAGTGCTTGCAGTTTCTGATGATGATGGTTTAGAATTTTGCATTTTTGAGTAAAGCATCAAAACTATCGACAATTAAATACAACACTAGTAGAAACAATTTATATTAACCGGAGCTAATTTGGCGAATTTTTAGTATCTACATGAAAATTTTACAGCTTCCTTCAGTTCAAAGAGCACGACGACATATCAATATGTTTTCAGAAATAAATATAAACTAATTGAATAGATTCTTACGTGGAATTGTTTGGCAGACATTTTTATAGTCTAATAAATAAGAAATGTTGATTTTTAAATACGCCATGCTAGTGGGTAAAAACATGCGTCTTCTTAAGTAGAGGTCGAAGGTTCGAATCCGCATGCGTGATTCGTCTGCTTGTCCACTACCTATCTCATAAAATAAAAACAAAACGAACCTCCGGACGGAACGGAGCGTACTCCTTCTTAAAAGGCCGGCAACGTATCAGCGACCTCTCTGATCTCGCAGATGTTCAAGGGCGGCGGTGATTACTTACCAGCAGGTGACCCGTTTGCTCGTTTGCCGCCTCTAGAATAAAAAAAAACCATTAAAAACTAGTAAATACTTCATTTATATTATTATACTAGTGGCCTCACTCTCACTTCGCTTCGGGACCGTAATTCAGAAATGAACCAATAGATGGCGCTGTGTCCAATTACATCGCGCAAGCGTTTCGTGTTTTCGGTTTACCTATAAGCCTTGTCGTTGTCTATGGAAGTTGTCTCTTTATAAATAGTATAGATAGATAGAAGAAGATATAGATACTATAGTCGAGCCGTTGTATCATGCCCGATTTGACAATACCTTTTTTTTAATTTTGCACTTATCCTTGTTATGAGGAACACATTTCGCGAATCATAAAGAACTACTTTTAAATCATAAAGTTCTTTATGATTCGCGAAATGTGTTCCTCATAACAAGGATAAGTGCAAAATTAAAAAAAAGGTATTGTCAAATCGGGCATGATACAACGGCCCGACTATAGTGGCCTGCCCCACTTTGCTTCAGGACACTTCCAAACTGAAGCGATTGATGGCGCTGGGTGTTATGACATCGCGCTAGCGTTTCGTATTTTTGGTTTACTTAAAGCCTGATCGTTGTCTATAGAAGTTATCTCTTTATAAATAGTATGTACCTAGATATAGATTGTGATATGATAATTATGTGTGTTATGTAGTAGGTATATATCTAATATGTTATAAGTTATTTTATATTTTGTAATTTGTAATTATTATCTTTAATTAAAGCTAGAATCCGCTACGTAGTTTTTAAGATATTGCTGTGGTCTAAATGGTTCATCATGTTGAACCGTTATTAGATACAACACCTGTAATTCACAACACGAATGCAGGATGAAACAGCTGTCCACATCCTACTGGAGTACAGAGGGGTGGCCAGCTGCTGGGCGCACTACCTGGGGAACCCAGGTAGTCTCCGGGAAATCTTCATTTGTATAGTTGAGTGTTGATCATAATAATAACCTATTGTCAAAAAGACTAAGTCTCGCTACTCAGTTGTTATAGGACCGTAAAAAATTGTGAGATCTATATAATACCAAGTCGGTTATTCATTTATTCAGGACAGTCCCTTTAACGTTAATAATTTAAGTTTGCACTAGTAAGTTAAACCACAAGCAAGTGTCAACGGAGCGCGCAACCCGGCACCTCGCGAGAGAGCTAAACATTGCAGACAGCTCATGCAAAGTGCCGCTGATTACACTGCTGGCCAAGAAAAGTACGTACAGCCACACATCAAAGTTTTTTTTTATGTGATAGGTAGCAGACGAGCAGGCGGATCACCTGATGGTAAGCAATTGCCGCCGCTCATGGACACCTGCAACACCAGTGGAGTTACAAGTGCGCTGCCAACCTTTTATCCCCTTCCCCCCGGGTGGGCCTCACTCACTCGGCGAAACACAGCACAGAGCTGCTTCACGCCGGTTTTCTGTGAGGCAGTGGTATCACTCCAAAGTATACAAAACTGTCAAATTTCTTATCATCTCATCTTACTGTCATACACGAGTCGCTTGTGCAGTGGTGTTTCACGCCCCATTTGGGGAGAAGTGACATTGAGGTAAATATTAGATAATATGAGATAAATATTGAGCCAAAGACACAGACTTTGTAGGGAGTGAAGAAACGCACTGGGGAAAGAGCCCTTAGCAAGTAACTAAAGGTTAACTGGTAGAGAATGCCCCTGGGCATTAAGTTCGCCTATTGTTACAAATTTTGTGCAATAAGTTGAAATAAATAAATAATTAAGTACATACATGGTGAGCGTCTCCCAAGATTCGGTCCGTATGCCGAGACGGTAGGAAGGACCTTGTGCTGGTGGAGGTACCTTTGTCTACTCATATACATTAGTTTGAATATCAGTTGAGGAAATTTAACAGGTTGTGGTAACCTGATTCCCAGCTCGACCTGATACCACGGCCTCACAGAAGACCGGCGTGAAGTAGCGACTGCGCTGTGTTTCGAGTGAGTGAGGGTATACGAGGCTCCATTGGAGGAAAGGGAGTTAAAGATTGGCAGCGCACTTGTGACTCTACTGGTGTTGCTGGTGTCTATGGGCGGCGGCAATCACTTGCCTTCTGTAGGCCTAACATGCGCACCGCGACAAAATTTTGTCGACTCACGTTCGCGAGAGCGCATCCTTCTATCCCGCTCATCGCTCAGCATGATGCTGCAGCCGCCGCAAACAGTTGCTGCAGTGCTGGTTTTCAGGCTGTACCTTGGGTGACGCCATAAGACAATACTAAAAAAAGACTAGACATGCACAAAACAACAGATACAAAAAAATATATATTTAAATAAATAAATAAATAAATTGAGACAACATCACATACATTGTTCTGGTCCCAAACTAAGGTTTTCCTTGTGTTATGGAAACCAGAAACAACGAAGGTATCACAAACACCCAGACCCAACACAAATATCTGTTTCATCAACAAATATTTGTGTCGGTGCGGGAATCGAACCCGCGACCCTTACGTCTCAACCGGCGCTCAAACCATTGCGCTAAACGGGTCGTCAATTTAAAAATAGAGAAAAAAAAATAATAAATTACTTAAGTACAAAACAAACAGGATCACATGTAGGTACTACCCGTGCGGATATGCAAGCGTTTGTCTATCTATTTTGTGAGATAAATCACAACCAAACGTAAGATATATCTGGAGCGCATTTACTGCACCGCCTTGTACTATTTCTACCGGTTTTTTCCCTGACAAATGTCTCTGCGATTGTTCGGCGGATATCAATCTTGCCAAACGAAAGGTTTTTTCAGTCGGCCATCAATTAGCTGGGCGAGTTTAATCTGATCGGGAATCTTTTTCGAGTAAGGTTGCCAGGTGTAAAAGCAAAAGCCGGACAATCCAATCATTTTAGCCGGACAATCCGAGCAGTATAGCCGGACAGTCCAACCAGTTTAGCCGAACAGTCCAATCAGTTTAGCCGGACTGTTCAACCAGTTTATATGTACAGTCCAACCAGTTTAGACGGTCAGTCCAACAGCTTAGCCTAGCTGGACAATCCAACCACTTTAGCCAGACATTTTTGTAAAGTACTCTTTCTCCTCTTTGGCGATGCGCTCTGCCAAGGAGTGGAACACCCATCCTGCGTATGTTTCCCAAAGGAGTACAACTTTGAAATTTTTAAAGGTAGAGTAGGCTACTCCTAAGTAAGCTTGCTCCATCGTAGGCTTCTTCTCAACCAATTTTTTTAATAATAAATAAAAAAATAGTCTTCTACTGTGTGGAATGGAAGCTCGTCGTGGGTCCCATGCACATTATAGGTACAATTTGGATAGGCCGCATGCCGGACATCATTTAACTTAGCCGAACATCATCTAATTTAGCCGGACATGCAACCAAAAGTCCAACTATGTCCGGCTGTACCCGGACACCTAGCAACCCTATTTGCGAGCGATAATAGTCTGCAAAGAAACCCTTGGTCGAATAACTTTTTTATATGCACAGTGATTTTTCAGTGCCAGAAACTTTGGTGGAATTAACCTAAAACCGATTGATTGATTGACTGGCGCGATGGCGCAGTTCATAGTTAATTTCCTAATATGACAAACATTTCATTCTATTGCCATTCTGGGCAACCTAAAAATAAAAAAAAACATATGGACAACACGAGACTAAAGTCACATATGAAATGAAATAACGAATATCTACAGCTTGTATCTGTGAACTTTTACATCCCTTCAACCACGCGTTTTATCGACAAAATCTGAACTTTACGAAATTCATCAATTTTGACTTCCCTGGATACAAAATGAACAAGTCCCGTGACCATTTTGTAGAGAATAATGTTGTTTTTTAATGCGAATATTAAAAAGACATAAAATTAAATATTATTAAGTATGGTTGGCAGAACACTTTGTTAAAGGGATGTAAATTATTACAGATAAGATTTATTGCTATGAAAAGTCACAAATTAAATAATTGACAACATCAATTAAAACTCATACTAACTTTCAACCATGATTTGTTATAAGAAAAGTTCAAAAGAGTTGGACCAAGTTTTATTCGGGGCCTATTTTTTAAATCGCCTTTTGTTAAAGGGAGATAAAATTTACTAAACGGTTTTTCTAACAAATCTCTAATTTGTTACAAAAACTAAAACAATGTAACCTTTAAACTGTATGTATAATTTGGTATAATTGGGTTTCTTTGCCGACTTTGTTTAAAATTTGTAAAGTTTTTTCTCAGATTGACTTTCTTGATTTTTAATTACTTCGTGAACAAGTCAAGAACTAGTTTTCAATGTTCCGTTCACAAAGACTAAAAATCCTATTATTCATATACATAGGTACAACCCTGACCCTGGATGGTACCCAGCCTCATACGCCAAAAGTCATGGGTTCGATCGACTCTGGACTCATTCGTCTGATAAATACGTGATTGTTCAGTGTCTGGGTGTTTTATTATGTATTTAAGAATTATGTTTTTGAATCTCTGTTGTCTGATATCTGTAACAATAGTGGTTAGTACGGAGTCAGGTCAATGTATGAGATGTTGTGTGAATGAATGAATGAATGTACTTTTTTATTGCACACAAAACAGAGGTATAAAACTTAAAAACTAGTTATTACAGGAGTAATGTACAACAAAGTCAGCCATTATATGATTTATTTTAACTAGCTGTTACCCGCGACTTCGTCCGCATATCGTAGGGTAGTATCTTTGCTGCAACCCTTTTTTCGCAATAAAAAGTACCCTATGTCCTTTCTCAGGGTCTAGAACATCTGTATATCAAATTTCATTTCAAGTCCGTTCAGTAGTTTTGGCGTGAAAGAGTGACATAAACAGACAGACAGAGTTACTTTCGCATTTATAATATTAGATAGGAGTTAGGAAGGATTTCAATATATTTT
The DNA here is from genome assembly GCA_014851415.1 of Cnaphalocrocis medinalis. Taxonomy (NCBI): domain Eukaryota; kingdom Metazoa; phylum Arthropoda; class Insecta; order Lepidoptera; family Crambidae; genus Cnaphalocrocis; species Cnaphalocrocis medinalis. The sequence continues at coordinate 1,062,184 of CM026297.1, forward strand.
ACTTTTACCTAGTTATGATACTTAAAGCTTAAAAGATGTATGAGCCAAAGGCCGATTTTACCATCGAGCCAGTCAAAACGGGAGTTCTCCATGGTTTTAAATATCTATGGTTTATCCTTCAATCTTTGCATACCAAACGGAAGATTCTTAAACGAATCCTTATTTAAGAGGGGCGGGGGAGCTACCGTCACCTGATGCTAATTAATCACCCCCATTGATACCTTTTAAAACAGAGGGCTGTTTTTAGTAGATTTACGAAAATTGCTGTTTCAAAGGTAAAATTTTCTGATTTCTTGTAAGAATTCATAATTTTCACGTACAGGAGTAAGTTTAAATTTTATTGCACAGACATGTGTTAGGTACCTATAATAGGCGAACTTAATGGCCAGAAGCATTCTCTACCAGTTAAGATAGCAGCCTATCTCATTGTAATTCTCGGTTGCGTGCTCCCGGTGCAGTGTCAATTTCAAATTTCAATTATGGAAGGGCTTCAGCATGAATGGGCCCGGCTCGACTGGAGTGATGCCACTGCCTCACAGAAAACCGGCGTGAAGCAGCATCGGGACTGTGATTAGCCGAGTGAATGAGGGTACCGGAGGCCCAGGGGAAGGGGATAAAAGGTTGGCAGCGCACTTGTGACTCCACTGGTATTGCAGGTGACGGCAATTGCTTACCATCAGGTGATCCGCCTGCTCGTCTGCTACCTATCACATAAAAAAAAAGGTGACACAGTACCCTTGTTATTTCAAGAAAAACAGCAGACAGACTAATTTTCAAGTCATATCATTACTATGATATCTTTCAAAACCCGCTTTATACTTCAAACAAATAGTTCTCACGGTAAACGATAAAAATAACTCAATAAATCGAAAAAACTAATTTACGATTCTTTATATCTTTTTACGAAGTCATGTGTAGAGGTGTGCTTCGTAAGAGTATTTTATCGATAAAATGTTCAGGTGAACAATCCATGTTTTAACATAAGCCGACCTCTACAGGGTGCATTCTTGACCATTTACATCCGTTTAACCACGTCTTCTGCTTAGCATTTAAAACAAAAAAAAAACCATGACTTTTGGAAATTCGCATAATATAATTTAAACTTTCGTAGAAAATCGATCACCGTGACTTGTTAATTTTGTGTGGGGAGTCAAAAAGAAATTTTGGAAAAGTTGTAGGTAGAGCAAAAATGTTTTCTACCAACCATTCTGTAAGTGTGACAAGAAAACATGGACAATTTGAACAAAAATTATATGTCCACACGAACATTTAATTCTCTTTAACCTTGTCTTGGACTTTAAAACATTATAGTTATTACACATTAAAAGCCCATTTACGTAAAAAAAAACATTAAGCATTAAAAGCCTTAAAAAAATTTTTTGAAGTCTTTTTTTTTCATTCCAAAGAACGTCGGCGGTTTTCATAGAAGTGGTGACTTGAACTAAAATCTCCGCTACCCTTAACGACCTAGGTATCAATGGATTGCTCATTAAGTAAATAATCTAAAACAGCATCACTGTTTTCTTGTAAAAGCGGGAATTTCTTATATTACCGATGTTTTGTTTAGAGGTTATGTTGTATATTTACAAGAATACCATTCCTTAAAATGTAAATAACGAGAATACCATCCTTTGACAGTAGGTCTAGGATAGTCTGTGGTTGGCGGCGCTAGTTTCATTCGTATTGCTTCTTTCATGGGCTTCTTTCAACCACAGACTATCCTAGACCTACTGTCAAAGGATGGTATTCTCGTTATTTACATTTTAAGGAATGGTATTCTTGTAAATATACAACATAACCTAAGAAGTAGTAAGAAGCTTTTTTTTTAATTTTTGCTAAAGTAGGCAGACTAGCGGCTTAGATTGGAGATAATTATTTTGTTACTCAGTGTTATTATATATACAGTTACTTGGTGTTAAAATAAATAGATTCAAGCACAATTAGTACTTTTATTAAAGGCCAAACCAAACAGGTTAGAATAGAATAAATACCTATCTACGTCCCTAAGAAATGACTTAAACCGTTATTTGATTAGCTGTCACTGTCTTTATCTAGCGTCAAACGCGCTACGTTTTGTTTCATCAAATTAAATCAAAATACTTTTTTGATGAAACGAAACGTATTTTCGTTTCATCAAAAAAGTATTTTGATTCACCAAAAAATATATTTCGAATTCTACGAATTAACTTGACAAAGTAGTTCTTTTTAACAAAAAATAAATGTTCTAAGTGTAGGTAATGAATGACGTGGTAAATGGCGATTAATATGAGAGACTACACCTGTAAACGAGAACAAAACCACAAAAAAGTAATTACGTGAAATAGGTAAATAAAAACAATTTGATAATAGTCAGACGACAACCATTTGACACCTCGAAAAAGCATAGATAAAAAATTAGGTTGCACCATGGTTGCACAGGTTGACAGCCAGTCGCCAACAAACAGTAAGATTAAAGCGTGGTTTGAACTGATTTTATGAGATACTCCCGCTTTATCATATTATAAAAATATTTTGATATAAATGTCCTTTTAATCAGCTATATTGTCATATTTTTTTCATCAAGGGTAATTGTTAAGTCTTATCCCGCCGTAGTTCTTTGGTTCTTAAGTGGTTAGTGTTTTGTCTTTTTTATACATAGTACATTATAGATTAAACGTTGTCTCTACTACCAAAAGATTCCTAACCAAACAAAACTTTCAAATACCAAAATGACACATCATTATGTAGGCAAAGTTATAGGCGCGACGAGCAAACAACAAGGCGAAATTATCCGGTCACCTTCAAAGATAAATTATTATAACAACTTCGCTGAAAACCGTAAATAAACGAGAAAAGGTTTTTGTCTGATCACTTATTTATTGGGCTTTTTTATCGTACTGTGAAATGACTTAGCTGGTTTTTATAGAGTTGGGTTCGTCTATAAATTATGTAGGTGCCAATCAAATTCTTTTTTTATTATAGCTCTACCCTCCACTATGAGGATAACTTTGCCAATGTCAAGTCCTAATATACTATCTATAGGTTTTTTCATGTGATAGGTGGCAGACGAGTATACGGATTACCTGATGGTAAGCAATGGCCGTCTATAGAAACCTGCAACACCAGTAGAGTCACAAGTGCGCTCCCAACCTTAACCCACTTTCCCCCAATTGGGCCTCCGGTACCCTCACTCGCAACACAGCGTAGGCGCTGCTTCGCGCTGGTCTTAAAGTTATAATATTATAGTAACATTTGCGTATGTTTTTCCCTGTACAATAAATAAATAAATGCGCCAGACAATCACACCAATCAATCTGGTTTCAAACTAGGGCAACCCCTAAACTATGAGTACCAGGTGACGTCAATTAGAAAATTTAGTTTTCTAAATTGACTTGACCGGGAATCGAATCCGGGACCTTTCGCAACACCTGAAATGGCGATGATTTGGTTAAATGTGAACACAGACGTGCGTGACAAACCAGCGTGAAGCAGCCCCTGTGCTGTGTTTCGCCGAGTGAGTGAGGGTACCGGAGACCCACCCGGAGGAGAAGGGGATAAAAGGTTGGCAGCGCATTTGTAACTCCACTGGTGTTGCAAGTGTCCATGAGCGGCGGCAATTGCGTACCATCAGGTGATCCGCCTGCTCGTCTGCTTTTTTTTATGTGATAGCACATAAAAAAAAAATGTACGTGACTCGTACACTACCTAATACCTTTTTTACAATAGTAATTTTTAACAATATGTACCTAATATTGTTTCTTAACAGACGCAACACACTATACTCTCACGGAAAAAATAAATGGCCGACACCACATGACCGTAACAGCTTTTATGAATGACACACGCCTCTGTACTAAAAATACCCGCCATCTTGTCTCGCCGAGCGCTGTAATAACCGCTTGTCTTACAGCAGATGAGCTACGCACAATAATAAAAGAATTAGGTAAATAAGTAGCTGGGTGTTGCCAAGATAGACTCGGGGATAGGGAGCATATCATTTTAGTAGAGAGCCACGCTTCGGCATGAATGGGTTGGCTCGACCGGAATACCGATACTTTTTATAACTCCTCTGTTTCAACTGTGTATTATGCAATTAAATAATGTTTCTGTGTCTGTGATACCACGGCCTCACAGAAGACTGGCGTGAAGCAGCGACTGCGCTGTGTTTCATCGAATTAGTAGGGATACTGGAGGCTCAATTGGGAAGAAAGCGCTTGTGACTCTACTGGTGTTGCAAGTGTCTAATGGTCGGCGGCAATCGCTTACTATCAGGTGATCCGTCTACTCTACTGCCACCTATCACATAGTAAAATAATAATAGGTTGGTGCTTATTGCAACATGTTAAACCCTGGTTGATCATGTAACCTTAAATTATGGTATATTTTTTAAATTAAAGATGAGTTACGCGCAATAGTAGAAACTAAAACCGAAATGAATTACAGTATTATCAACTAGCAAAGCGGGTGAGATCACTTGTTGCGGTCGAGAGATTAAAAAAAACTGAATTTCGGATGTTGAACGAAAATCAATAGATATCAAAAGCATAGCTCCTGATTGTACTACAAGCTCCCGTTTGCAGAAGATGGATTGCACGCGATAATGAAAGAAGCGATAACGAATACAATAGAAGCACAATAGAAGGCTTGTGAGAGATAGGCCTGGAGATAAAGAATAAACATACTCTGTTATTTGTATGCTGAAGAATTCGAGTACAAAACTTCAATAGACTTTTTTTGCTGTGGAAGGAGGAAGGAGCGATGGAAGCTCAATGTTATGGATAAGAAGCTTTTGATACGGGAAGTCACATCTGATCACGAAACTCTAGATTTTTCAAAGCAAAGTGCTAATTTTACCATTAACTTGGCTAGGAACATAAGAAACCTGCAAGTTACGAATTAGTCTTTGAAATGTTTAAACATGATTCAGGTAATTTACAGTTAGTATTTCACCTAACTTAGGGTTACGACGAGCAAATAGTAGTCGCGTCATTGTAATTGACTCCTTAAACCCTGGATCATGGTTTAAGCTTAATCCGGGCTCTAAATACATAGCTTTGGATGCAACCGGAATTTAAGTACATGCTGAGATGAGGGCATTTATAATAAATTAAAGAATTTCACAAAATTTAGTTACGTGGTGTGTGGCGGTTTGTATGTACATTTAATAGAACCAATCCAATTTATTTAATTTCTTAGAGTTTGGCGCAAACGAGGTAGGTATAAGTATTACGCGTGTGTTATATTTGGCTTCGCAACAATCTTATTTTAATATGATTCATATTATAACAAAACAAGTGTAAACACGTGTTTTGTTATTATAAGAATCATATTACTCCAGAATTTATCGACTTAAACAAGGAGTAAAATCTTATTAACAGCGCCCCGAGGACACCTTTCTCGAATTTTATTACACGGATTATATCCGAAATCTAATGATTACTAATCGCTTTTTGCGGTAAACAAGAACATTAAAAACTTCCCCCAAACTTTCTCTTTGTACTAAATTCCCTTTCATCTAGAAGAATTTATTATTCCCATAATACAATTTTTCATATTTAATGACGAGTCAAATCATAAAAAAAAATCACGCACGCACTTCAAAATTAGAGATTACACGTAAATTATAATCATGTTAGAATATTTTACGACGTTGTTTTATTGACTTTCTGACTTTATCGCCCCAAATGCGTGATTTATAAATAGTTTTCTATTTTTTATTTTCTCGCCCGCCGCCATTTGCATTTTATTATCTATGGCTCCCGGCCTATTCCGACATCTGTAAAAATAGTGGCCAAGGAACTAAACGCAGTCAGTATTGCACGGCGCGCAACGAAAACAACCGTTTAATATTCGAACGCGGGATTCCCAATTTGAATATAGAACGCGTTTCGCAAATTACCGCCGGGTTTTTGAACGTATTTTCTCGGATTGCGAAAGCGTTGACAGGAATGCGATGTTTTTAAATTTTAAATTATCGAGTGTTGAAAGTGGCCAGTGCGACGGAAATTCGAAATTTGAAGACCTTTTTGTTTGTTTATAGTTTGGTTCTGTGAGTGACATACAACTTCATTAGTATCGGACAAAGCAGGTTTGTTGTAGTTTTATACAATGTTCCAGGAAAAATATGAATTAATAACTAAGGCAATTAATAGGTTTTTCTGTAAAAAAATTACTAGTCATGCCGAACTTGCGCAGAAGCTAAAGTGCATCCAATAACTAAAATAGGTTCGAAACCTGGTGAGAACATTTCTTAATGAAATGGGAATTAATGAATCGGAAATTTAATTTATACAATTCTACACCTGGGGGTCTACTCCGCCAAACGACAACGAACTATTCGTAACGATACGACATTGGTTCGAATTATTCGCATGTACCCTACTATAAGAAATGTTCGTAATCAGTGTCGATTATCGTAAGTATAGACAATTTACTTTTGTTTTGTTCGGATGTTCGTGAACGAATGATTGTGAAATTAAAAAAAAGTTTGGCTGTTTGGTTTATTATTCTTCAGTGTGGACCATAAATGGCTAAAAAAAATGACACAAAAGAGCTATGACAGCTTCCACCACAGAGTACATTGTATTATATGCTTCCACCAAAGAGAATAATATAATCACTCCGTTTTGCTTCCACATTTTATTCAAAAATATAATGAATGAAATATACGTTGATTAAAAGAGCATGTAATGCTGATTAATAAGAAAATTAAATCGTAATTCAAGGAGGCTAGGTTTTTGAGTAATTTTACATAGAAGTTTAACAGGTTATGCCTTTATTAACCATATTATTTTGCGCAACAACAACAAAAACTCATTCCAAATGCAGGCAGCGCTTGGGTTTCATAACCCATAGCCCTTTATTGTGTGGATAAGGTAGAGAAAACATTGAAAACAACAAGATATAATTTAACAATAGGTGCTTTTATTATCATTCTTCATCATCCTCAATAACTAAGACATTGTCTAAGAAAGCAAGGCAACTGCAGCACTATTCATCAATTCCCATCCCAAAATCAATATCACGCTAGTCCGAGTCGTATTATAAGTGGCGAAAGCAAGAGTCCTTAGGCAGTTCGGGTCAAAAATTATAAAGAAAACAGGGGTAAAGCAGCGAAAACACACAGAACACACTCGAGGGTTCGCGCCAAAAATACTTTGATTTATGTAAATCAAAATCCAATCGTCATCACAACCGAAATCTATTGAAACAGAGCTGGGGTCAATGGTAAAGGAAGATACTAGTCCGGAGAACAGTAATATGGGTCTTTAAATGCAAAATCACAACGAAACGATAATCTTTACGACACCATCAGACATGTCGTAGGAATGTTCGTCGATTTGACGTTTGTGAAGCTGTCAAATTCAATTATTCGTATCGTTTTATGGTGTATTAGAGTAGGGTTTTTGTAAGAACTGTCAAAGCAATATCGTTCGTATATTCGTATCAACGACAGTCGATACGATGGCACTTAGAGTAGGCTCCGACACGATTATTGGCACGATATATCGTTTATCGTTCGGCGGAGTAGACCCCCTGGGCCACACTTTTACGCCATTACACCATTTTTTAATAGATTATCGAATTATTTTTTAATTTGCCATAGACAATTCAAAATTAACATTATGAGCATTTTATTTAATCTAGGTACTTTGAGTTCAGGGGGTCTACTCCGCCGAACGATAAACGATATATCGTGCCAATAATCGTGTCGGAGCCTACTCTAAGTGCCATCGTATCGACTGTCGTTGATACGAATATACGAACGATATTGCTTTGACAGTTCTTACAAAAACCCTACTCTAATACACCATAAAACGATACGAATAATTGAATTTGACAGCTTCACAAACGTCAAATCGACGAACATTCCTACGACATGTCTGATGGTGTCGTAAAGATTATCGTTTCGTTGTGATTTTGCATTTAAAGACCCATATTACTGTTCTCCGGACTAGTATCTTCCTTTACCATTGACCCCAGCTTTGTTTAATAGATTTCGGTTGTGATGACGATTGGATTTTGATTTACATAAATCAAAGTATTTTTGGCGCGAACCCTCGAGTGTGTTCTGTGTGTTTTCGCTGCTTTACCCCTGTTTTCTTTATAATTTTTGACCCGAACTGCCTAAGGACTCTTGCTTTCGCCACTTATAATACGACTCGGACTAAGCTGTGATATTGATTTTGGGATGGGAATTGATGAAAAGTGCTGCAGTTGCCTTGCTTTCTTAGACAATGTCTTAGTTATTGAGGATGATGAGAGAATGATAATAAAAGCACCTATTGTTAATTATATCTTGTTGTTTTCAATGTTTTCTCTACCTTATCCACACAATAAAGGGCTATGGTTATGAACCCAAGCGCTGCCTGCATTTGGAATGATTTTTTGTTGTTGTTGCGCAAAATAATATGGTTAATAAAGGCATAACCTGTTAAACTTCTATGTAAAATTACTCAAAAAACCTAGCCTCCTTGAATTACGATTTAATTTTCTTATTAATCAGCATTACATGCTCTTTTAATCAACGTATATTTCATTCATTATATTTTGTGAATAAAATGTGGAAGCAAAACGGAGTGATTATATTCTCTTTGGTGGAAGCAGATATACAATGTACTCTGTGGTGGAAGCTGTCACAGCTCTTTTGTGTCATTTTGTTTTAGCCATTTATGGTCCACACTGAAGAATAATAAACCAAACAGCCAAACTTTTTTTAATTTCACAATCATTCGTTCACGAACATCCGACCAAACAAGGAGTAAAATCTTATTAACAGCGCCCCGAGGACACCTTTCTCGAATTTTATTACACGGATTATATCCCGCGATATCTAATGATTACTAATCGCTTTTTGCGGTAAACAAGAACATTAAAACTTCCCCCAAACTTTCTCTTTGTACTTAATTCCCTTTCATCTAGAAGAATTTATTATTCCCCTAATACAATTTTTCATATTTAATGACGAGTCAAATCATAAAAAAAATCACGCACGCACTTCAAAATTAGAGATTACACGTAAATCATAATCATGTTAGACTATTTTACGACGTTGTTTTATTGACTTTCTGACTTTATCGCCCCAAATGCGTGATTTATAAATAGTTTTCTATTTTTTATTTTCCCGCCCGCCGCCATTTGCATTTTATTATCTATGGCTCCCGGCCTATTCCGACATCTGTAAAAATAGTGGCCAAGGAACTAAACGCAGTCAGTATTGCACGGCGCGCAACGAAAACAACCGTTTAATATTCGAACGCGGGATTCCCAATTTGAATATAGAACGCGTTTCGCAAATTACCGCCGGGTTTTTGAACGTATTTTCTCGGATTGCGAAAGCGTTGACAGGAATGCGATGTTTTTAAATTTTAAATTATCGAGTGTTGAAAGTGGCCAGTGCGACGGAAATTCGAAATTTGAAGACCTTTTTGTTTGTTTATAGTTTGGTTTTGTGAGTGACATACAACTTCATTAGTATCGGACAAAGCAGGTTTGTTTTAGTTTTTTTATACAATTTTTTAAATAAAAAAGATGTGGATTATCTTAACAGGTACAGGTCGATTCACGAAAGATGACCACAAATGACGATCGTCTACGCGTGTAATCTCATGAAGAAATGGCTCATTCTCTATTTGACACATTACAAGGGCTTAGACTAAACACATTATATGTTTAATTGCCCATGTATTTTGTCTTGAGTCTTTACTTCATGAGATATTAAGCGTAGAAGATCGTAATTTGTGGTCATCTTTCGTGAATCGACCTATAATTATTTCAGTCAGTTCAGTTTTTCTGTAGAAAAATTACTAGTAATGCCGAACTTGCGCAGAAGCTAAAGTGCATCCAAGCACTAAAATAAGTCCGATACCTGGTGAGAACATTTTTTTAGATAAATTGGAGTTAATAAATTGGAAACTTAATTTATAAAATTCCACACCTGGGCCACTTCTACGCCATTACACCATTTTTTTTATAGATTATCAAATTATTTTTTTAATTTGCCATAGACAATTCAAAATTAACATCATGAGCATAGTTCAGGTATCTAGATCTATGCGATATTTATCTCACGAATAAATGGACTTATAAAAACAATCCAAATGACACTGTAAACATCGTGAATTCCAACTTCCCCGGAATACTCCAAAATGCTTCGAAATGTCCCGAATGTGGGTGCGTACCTAATTCCGGTGGGTTTGCGGTTCCTCTCTCTGGGAACGTGCTAATTTAGGTGCTGGCGGTAGGCGAAGGAAATAGTGACCGGAAAAAATACGATCTTTGTTCAAATTAGTGTAGAAAACACTTTTAGGAATTAAGTATTCGAAGTCATCTAGACTTCCGAATTTCAGTAAACACGAATGTTCAGGGCAGACGAAAAAAAGAAGAAAAATTAAACTAGTTGTTCTGTAATTTTGTTAAAATTTGTAATTTATGCCCTAGTTTTTTTGTTATTGCCTGAGAAACAGGATGTTTCTTCAAATGATTTCGTTAGTTCGAGTATGTAAGTAACATTATTTTACGTCTTTTGTAGCTCTTTTAGCGATAAAGGTTTGTTTTTTTTATTAGACAATGCAATAAGAGAATTACTTCAATACAATCCATATTATGGTTGTTTGACTCCCGGAAAAATAAATCCTCCCGTAATTTATGCTAATTAGAGATGTTTAGCAGGTGTACATGGTACATGTAACAGGTAGGCATGTGACTTTGACTAGCTTTGACTGACTTTGACAGTTGGGTAGTCAACTGTCAAAGTCAGTCAAAGCTTTACATAGTACTTGTTCTGAGATATCAATTATTTAACTTGACATTGGCGAAGTAGTAGTAGAAGAAGAATCATCATTTTAAAGTCGCGTTATAATTTATAAATAAAAAACAAACAGATAAAAAGCGTGAAATAAATCATAATTTATTAATGTCAACTTATGAAATTTAATATGAAATAGGCGACGCCAGCCATAACCGCAGAGGCTCACACTGTCGGCCGCTTTGATCTCTTATTTACTTTGAAAATTTTGATTTATTTAGCGACGAAATGCTAAAATTGTAACTTATGAAGCTTTTATAAAAAGCATTGTGGAAGTCGCGGTAGAGATCGCTTCCAGCGATAAGACCGTCTCAACCGTCACTGAATATCGTATATCTTCTAAAAAACTGTCACGATAGCACAAAAAAACCGTATGTTTTGTATGTGATAGGTGGCAGGTGAGCTGACGGATCACCTGATGAAGCGATTGCCGCCTTGCAACAACAGTAGTCAAAAGTGCGCTGCCACCTTTTAACCCCCTTTCTCTCTGACCTCCGATACTCGAATGCTTAACGCCGCTCTTTTGACGGGCCATGGTATCACTTCATTCGAGCTGACCCATGCATACCGAAGTGAGGCTCTCCCACGGTAAAATATTGTATGACAGGTCAAATTTCAAGCACCTGCACCAATTCTCTTCATAATATTGACGATTTACATTTCACGTTGAGCCATGGATTACGCCAGGCGGTCGTGGCTGACCACGGTGTGGGGAGGGGTAGAGGGGGGGGGAGGTAACCGCAGGCGCAACTGGAATCACCTTCTACCTATCGGGATATTCGAGAGGTGAATGAGAAATTACGGCTTAAGATCTTCTCATAATAATACAATTTAATGAGAGATTTGACATAGAAATTAGATACTCGTTTCGTACTATTATATAAAAAACAACACAAATGTACACAAACCTTATTTATTACTAAACTAGATTACTGCTCTCATTTTCTTTCGGCACACCGTACCAATAGATGGCGTTAGGCGTCGCTTATATCGCGCAAGTGTTTTGCTTTTTTGGTTTACCTATAAGTGAGCCGGTTGTTGTCTAGAAGCTACCTTTTTATAAATGGCATAGAAGAACATAAAAGATCAGACTCACTTAATCCTGCATCATGGTCCAAACATACCCTGTAGGCCTAACATGCGCACCGCGACAAAATTTGTCGACTCTCGTTCGCGAGAGCGCATCCTTCTATCCCGCTTATCGCTCAGTCAGGTGAGCGAGACGAAACTTGCGCCGACAAAATACGAGTGTCGACAAATTATCTCGTGGTGCGCATGTTAGCCCGTATGGACTCCATCCAAAGCAACAAAAAAGCAGAGATGATAAAAAAATGCAAAAAAAGTCTAGACCCTTGGGTAAAGAACTAAAGAACCCTAAAAAGACGATACTAATTCCAAATCTCCTCTTTCCAGGTACAAAGTGAAGTGAAGTGAAGTGTCAAGTGATGTCAGAGTGACGTGAGTGACGTCATGGAGCCGACCCTGCCCCTGGAGGTGGACGAGGAGGGCAGGCCCCCCCCAGGGCTCCTCCACTGGCAGTGGGTCCTCTTCAGGGACTGGTTACTACGGACATAAGAACGGTTAGTGCTTTATCGTCTTTACAAAATGAATGAATGAGCGAATGAAAACAAAAGTAACTGCTAGATGTATGTACCTAAATTTATATATACAATAAACTTCATTCATTCTTTCAGCCGAAATAAACATAGAAAAATCTTTTCTCAAATTAGGTCCGTACCGAGTTCTCATGAATGTCAAAACATAAGTAAGTAGGTATAATCTTCCGCTCGATGAACTGCTGGACTTACCTAGGCTTTTCTTTTGTTTTCCCAAGGGAAACCGTCAAGGTGGTGTGTGGGACTAGGGTCCCCACTAAAATCCCTAGGGTGTCCATTACAAAGCGATTGCAGTCGGATACTCCACAGCCTCCATTTCGGAGCAATTTTTGACACTTTCTTTTTGAGTCTTGGCAACTTCGTCCCTACAGCGATATTTTGGACGCCCCTTCTCTCCACTAGCAAAACCAGCGTAGCGTAAAAGCACTAAACGTACAGACAGCCACACATCAGGTTACCACAAACTGTCAAATTTCCTCAATTGATAATCAACCTAATTTGTTCGACAGTAAGATAAGAGTCGATTGAAGAAATTTGACAGTTTTGTTAACTTTGATGTGAGGCTGTACGTACATGATTGGTCAGAATTGACACAGACGGAATTTTGACGTCGGAGACCAATGTCAACCTTAGTTCGCTGAGTCAGCGTAGTAAGTAGTAACATCTTTCTCTACCCCTCTACTAAATTCCGAAGGTTGTGGCATTTGATACCCACTTTATTGACTTACGACTATACGATGTAAGTGCTCACGAAGTTCAAGTAAACACACTTAATCTTACAACCACGAAATCAAACATAGGAAACTACCCTATCGCCCGACATATTTAACTGCCAAAACTCAAACACGAAGGTAATAAAGCATACGGCTCTAAATAACAGAAAGTCAACTGAAGTTACGCACAAGGCTTATCAGATTATGCTCTAGCCGTTATGCCGCCTCCTTTGTAATTATATTTGTAGCTCGGTGTCATTACGGTTGTAGCAATTGCGTGAATTTGACAAAAATTTGGAAGAAGTAGGAAAATAACAATTTTGTGCTATATTTAAGTTTATCTTCATTTTAGTGTGTAATTCCCAGTTGGATCCAAAGCTGTCACATGGTGTAGCGTGGATATCTACCGCCTGGGGCGGAAAACTATTTTTCCGCCCCCTTTTCAACTTCGCCCCCTCTCTTAAAGATGAAGCCTAGGTTGCCGCCCCTTAAAAGTGCCGCCCCACCAGTGTAGTGGTGTAAAGGCATTGATGACATCCATGTTTCTTTCTTCGACTTCGACAGGAGCCCCTCTCTCCTAGCATTTAGCAGATTTTTCCGCCCTCCTAAAAGCATCGCCCGAGGCGGACCGTATCCTCCGCATCCACTACGTTACAATGCTTGAACCTACTTCCCCGCCCAAGAATCTTCAACAACCACAACTTTAAAAAAAAACCGACTTCAAGACTACATCCACAAATATACCATTGATTTTTTTTTGGTTTTTTGTTGTTTTTTTTTTCAAAACCACTGAGTCAATTTTGATAAAATGTACTCGTATATGGGACCATGAATCATAAAAATCCATTCATAATTGGCTGAGAAATCGAGTAACATAACATACAAAAAAAACATACGGGTCGAATTGAGAACCTTCCTCCTTTTTGAAGTCAGTTAAAAAGACTTCTAGTGCTTACCGGTTACCAACTGGTGGGTGCGCTACATGGGCTAAAGTCACACAAATATCTATACAAATGAGTCACAAAATGACGTGTTATTAATGTTGTATTTCCAGTGAAAGAAATACGAAACACTTCGTCATTATTTAGCACTTAGCTTCGGCTTGACATTAGGCGAAAGGGTGACTTCGATTATGTAAATCTAACGAATAGAGGGTAATTTATTTAGTTTTTACGATTCCTTGATAAAACAGTAGGTTTCTATGTTTCACGGTGTTAATGTAGCAAACAAACTTGACGTAGAGGTTCCACCACGCCTTGTGCTAAGCATTCTGAATAACATTATCCAACCACACAAACCCGAGCTATGTTCGAAAAGTTCACATACGTATACACATAATTTTTGCTCGAATCGGATGCTGAACCCGAGAGCACGTCCATATTTAAACCAACGGGTTGTTAAAAAACTGTTGTTTAATTCAAAACAAAGGATTTCCAAAATTATCATTTTCAGCATCGGAAGTACCTACTGACTGCTAAGTATAGGCCTCCTTTCTTTTTTCGCCAAAGTACCCGGTCCTGAGCTGCTCAGATCTAAGTAGGGTCCTACTTGGTCATATCCTATTTTGGTCATATCATCGACCCATCGTGACGTTAGATGACCAATATTTCGTTCACCTATCCTAGGGCACAATTTGGTAAGGGGCTTACCAAATTGGAGCTTACTCCACCTGTCATCACCACAGATCCTTGCCCAATTCCACTTGAGTTCCATCACTCTAAATCCATTATGGACTTTTTTCTTTTGTTCTTCTTAATTTCCCTAACCCCAGCGGCGGCGCTCGATTCTCCTGCTGCAAATATGGACGTAAGGTTCTTTCCCACATAGGACTGTATAGCCCCGAGCCACAAAATAATTACACACAGAAGTTAGACTTTGACCTGATTTTGAATTTAGAAGAGTTCGTTGACATATGCTAGGGTTGTTGCCCGGCATGAGTACATAAGCGCGCGGCCTCTACCATAGACCTCGACAGTTTGACAATTTTATGTCATAAGTTAGGATTAATGTGGTCGAAAAGGCGTTTTTGCCCGTTAGTGCGCATGCGTGAGTACATGACATATTTTTAGCTCTTAGTAGGCAGTCAGCCTTCTGTGTCAATATGTATTTTGTGCCCGAGCGCAGATGTAAAGTCACATCGCGCAATGCGGCTTGACATCTGCCACAGATGTGAAGGCCTATTGATGATTTTCCAACAACGGAAAAAAACACCCAATAAAATATTAACACCTCCACATAGCAGAAGTATTAAACCTTTTCTGGTGTACAAAATTTTATTCACCCGCTGCGTTTATAATCAGATAAACTTGGTCAATAATATGACCTCATGAATAATGATGAGGTCGGGGTTACAGATTGTAGTACAGTCTATGGCTATTTTATTTTATGGAAATTGGCCCAAATTAGGGACCTACTTGTTTTAATCTGGCTTGGACTTAGTTAATTATGTAAAATTTTTGTGAGAAGAAAAAATCTTAGGCTGCGTTTTTCTGATAATTATGACAATTTGAATGTGTTGTTGCTGCTTCAGCGGTAAGTTATCAATAGGGCGTATCGCGTGTGAGAAAACCTTTGACTCCCTTTCCCCCTAATTGGGCCTCTGGTGCCCTCACTCACTCGACGAAACACAGCGCAGGCGCTGCTTTCTTACAACAACAGACTGGTTCAGAAGTCATTCAGTGGAGTCGCAAGTGAGTTTTATTCTTTTTTTTATGTGATAGGTAGCAGACGAGCAGGCGGATCACCTGATGGTAAGCAATTGCCGCCGCTCATGGACACTTGCAACACTAGTGGAGTTACAAGTGCGCTGCCAACCTTTTATCCCCTTCCCCCCGGGTGGGCCTCCTATTCTTTTTTTATGTCATAAGTCGAGAGACAAGCAGACGTATCACCTGATGGTAAACAATTGCCGCCATTCAAAGACACCTACCACGCCAGTATAGTCACAAGTGCGGCTACTAACTTTTAACCCCCTTTCCTCTCAATTGGGCCTCCGTTACCCTCACTCACTCGACAAACAGATGCTGTTTCATGCCGGTCTACTGTGAGGCCGTGGTATCTTTCCGGTCGGAGGTTGGCGCTAACCTTTTAACCCCATTTTATCATTTACTACACCACCTACATAGATTTGAAGAACTCATTTACTATCCCTTAATCTCTCATAAATTTTTGCTCCCTGTTCATTCGAAAACGATTACGAACAGGTGCTGGCTCCAGCACGGTACATTAAGCCCTTTGTCCTGGTTGTCTATGGTTAATGATCCGCCGCCTATTATGCCTAAGTCCTTTTTAAGAAGGAAATCTGGTTTTAATTGCGACCCAGGTTTAATTATAAACTTGACTAGATGTTACCTGTGGTTACGCTTTGTTGAGAAAGGGTTAAAAGCTAAAAACACAGCATTTTTGGTAGCAAACGAGCTGACGGATCACCTGATGATAAGCGATGCTGCAGTCTATAGTCACAAGTGCACTGGCAACTTTGAAATCGCATTAAAAATCTATTGTGTCAATTACTGTAAACCGGCAATACGCAGTATCCTAATATGACATCTTTAAATTACAACCTTAAATAAAAGGAGATACGACGCTACGAAATGTAATTTTGACTCTTTTTAAACCAATTTTGGAGATAGGACGTATTGCCAATTAGGTTCATAGTCGAGAGTCTTCGACCAGTGCGTCCTTCCGCTCATGGCTTGCGGTGCCGAGACGTGGACACTCACGGCTGGACTAATCCACCGGTTCAAAGTCGCTCAAAGAGCTATGGAAAGGGCTATGCTCGGAGTATTTTTGAAGGACCGCATCAGAAATGATGTAATTAGACAGAGAACCATAGTCACCGAATCCCAGTATGCACTTCTGGATTTATGATTTAAATCTACGTGTATCTGTACCATTCGCAGAAAAAAAAACAATTAAACTTAACTGAACTCCGTACTAAGCCGATGACTTGTGTACGAGTAAGTGCTTCGGCATGAGCTGACGATAGTCTCATCAATATTAATTAGTATGGTTAGTTTAATTGGTAGAACAGCCACCCGGTGTATGGAAGGTTGTGGGTTTGAGTCCCTCCTGAACCCTTCGATGAAATTTTTACTTGATTTTAAAGAAGGATTAATTCCCGATAAATACAATCAGGTACCGCAGGCGTGACTGCGTGACGCCGCCGAACACATTTCACTACAACCACATGGTGCGGTAAACCGACACATTACTAAATAATAGAGAATTAAAGGTAGTTACAACGTTTATAGGCTGTAACTTGACTTACAGTGGTTGGATAAATTTAGAACGCTTTATGTGGCTTTATTTTGTTTATCACTGTATCGATGTCACTCTCTTTTTTTTTAATAGCTGGCCGTTTTTATGAGGATAGCTTCGCCAATGTCAATAGTATTTTATACAGGGTGTATCTGTGAACATTTACATCCCTTTAACCACGTGTTCTACCAACCATTCTGAACAATATTTGTTTTATGGCTTTTGAAAATTCGCATAAAAAATTTTCATCTTTCCATACAAAGTCGTTCACGTGACTTGGTCATTTTGTATGTAATTTTGTACGCGTCTAGTAAATTTTGTACGCGTCTAGTAAATTTTGTTTGGTAGCTATATCAAATGTTTCGTTTACATAAATGGTTTTTAATAAAAGTTGGTGGAAAATGTACGGGTAGTTCAATGATATATATATTTTTTTAATTTTTTACTGAAAATGTATTCCATTGTTTCTTATTAACCAATATTTTGATAGAGTATCAATATTTTTAACAATATCGAGATAAGTCAAATACCCAATTCAACAAATCTTATACTCATACTTATATCACTCTTATTCCTATCTCTATCGCATGGCCTATCCTCTAACATTCGGTTTCCTCTACACTATTCCACCAAAGCCGTGATTATTGGACAAATCAATCCAGCCTTGTTGACGACATTCCTGGCCCCCAATCACGCGTGTGTCCAGCCCGGGACGTGCCGGGAATTCTCGGGCACTTGTTGTGACAACTTTGTTTCCGAACAACAGCAATTTCTTGGAGAAATATTGGTATATTTCGCCTATGTTTTTGGGGACTGTTTAATGGTCGGCTTATATAACTCATTAAGATTCATTAAAGGAACCTATATGAAATGAGGAAATATCGTGAAATAAACTTTAAACATTATTATTTAAAATACTGACATTTCTAAGGCAAGAGTGAACAGGCATATTCTAGGTAACCACTTTCCATCGGGTGCGATTGTGGTCAAGTATAATAAAAAAGAACTGATATACATTGTCTACTGCCTACCTCTATAGAGCCCGTCGCCTATAGTGCCTGTTGCTTATAGAGCCCGTCGCCTATAGTGTCCGTTGCTATTAGGGCCCGTCGCCTATAGTGTCCGTTGCTATTAGGGCCCGTCGCCTATAGTGCCTGTTGCTGTATAGAGCCCGTCAGCCTATAGTGCCTGTTGTGCTTATAAAGCCCGTCGCGTATAGTGCCCGTTGCTTATAGGGCCTGTCGCCTATAGTGTCCGTTGCTATTAGGGCCCGTCGCCTATAGTGTCCGTTGCTATTAGGGCCCGTCGCCTATAGTGCCTGTTGCTTATAGAGCCCGTCGCGTATAGTGCCCGTTGCTTATAGGGCCTGTCGCCTATAGTGTCCGTTGCTATTAGGGCCCGTCGCCTATAGTGTCCGGTTGCTTATTGAGGGCCGTCGCCTATAGTGCCTGTGTTGCTTATAGAGCCCGTCGCGTATAGTGCCCGTTGCTTTATAGGCCTGTCGCGCTATAGTGTCCGTTGCTATTAGGGTCCCGTTCGCCTATATGTGTCCGTTGCTATTAGGGCCCGTCGCCTAAGTGCCTGTTGCTTATAGAGCCCGTCGCGTATAGTGCCCGTTGCTTATAGGGCCTGTCGCCTATAGTGTCCGTTGCTTATAGGGCCTGTCGCCTATAGTGTCCGTTGCTATTAGGGCCCGTCGCCTATAGTGTCCGTTGCTATTAGGGCCCGTCGCCTATAGTCATCATCATCATCAGCCTGTTGCAGTCCACTGCTGGACATAGGCCTCTCCAAATCTTCGGACTTCAGATAACCCTAGAATGTGCCACCTAATCTTCCCAAGTTCCACCTCAAGTTGCGCCAGATGCGAGTCAAGCCGTAACGTGCGTCCGTTGTACGTAGCCAGGGTCAGTTGGTTTTGGTGGTTGCCGATCTTCTCCCGGAGATTCCTTTGCACCCCCCGTCCCGCCGTTACCATAGTCACCACCACAACTAGGAATAGCGGGACTACCGGGAACTGGGGCCGTGGTCCTTGTTGTCTTATCATTTGGAGGGTTTGCCCATAATCGCCACGCTGGGCAAGCGGGTTGGCGATCGCAGAACGTAGCTATTGCCCTGGTGACGCTGCTGCCCGTCACCGGGCTGTTGATTTGTTTTGGATGGATATACCGCCATCAGTCGGTCGCCAGAGCCTCGTTCGCTATTCGGCAGGATGCACCGCGGGCAGGTGAGGTTGGCTTTTGGGGCGGAATGGTGTTGGTTCACCCCCTTACATCCCTATAGTGCCTGTTGCTTATAGAGCCCGTCGCGTATAGTGCCCGTTGCTTATAGGGCCTGTCGCCTATAGTGTCCGTTGCTATTAGGGCCCGTCGCCTATTGTGTCCGTTGCTATTAGGGCCCGTCGCCTATAGTGTCCGTTGCTAATAGGGCCTGTCGCCTATAGTGTCCGTTGCTATTAGGGCCCGTCGCCTATAGTGTCCGTTGCTATTAGGGCCCGTCGCCTATAGTGTTTGTTGCTATTAGGGCCCGTCGCCTATAGTGTCCGTTGCTATTAGGGCCCGTCGCCTATAGTGTCCGTTGTTATTAGGGCCCGTCGCCTATAGTGTCCGTTGCTATTAGGGCCCGTCGCCTATAGTGTCCGTTTCTATTAGGGCCCGTCGCCTATAGTGTCCGTTTCTATTAGGGCCCGTCGCCTATAGTGTCCGTTGCTAATAGGGACCGTCGCCTTCGCCTATAGTGCTCGTTGCTTATAGGGCCCGTCGCCTATAGAGCCCGTCGTCTATAGAGCTTGTCGCCCATATAATATAGCCTATCTTCTATACTATTAATAAAGAGGTAACGCCTCGGCCTGTGACTGACTGACTGACTGATCTATCAACGCACAGCCAAAACTACTGGACCTAAAACCATGAAATTTGAAACATAGGTAGTTCATACTATGTAGGGCGCCTAAGAAGGGGTTTTGGCGAAATTCACCCCCTAAAGGGGTGAAAGGGTGGGTTTAAGTTAGTATGAAAAGTCTTTCAATTTAGATAGTAGAGATTGAAAATTTGGATTATGGTTGATGATCAAAATAAAAAATTGACCTGTTTCAGTTTTTTTTTTAAAATTCAAGCCATAAAGGGGTGAAATGGGGGTTAAAACAATGTATGGGAGAGTTATTATTTTTAAAGCTAGAGTCTTGAAAATTGGTATTTGGGTTTTTCATACAAATTAAATGAATATGATTTTCAGCATTTTTTTTTCTTCAGCTTACAAAGGGGTGAAAGGGGGTTAAAAGGTCGTATGGAAGATTCGTCATCTTTAAAGCTAGAGCTTTGAAAATTGGTATTTGGGCTTTGCATGCAAATGTAATGAAACTCAATTCGGCATTTTTTTCTTCAACCTAAAAAGGGGAGAAAGGGGGATGAAACGCCGTATTATCAATTTTAAAGCTAGAGTCTTGAAACTTGGTATTTGGGCTTTGCATACAAATGTAATGAAAGTGAATTTGTTATTTTTTTCTTCAACCTAAAAAGGGGGGAAAAGGGGGTTGAAACGAAGTATTGACATTTTTTGAAGCTTTGCATAGAAATTTTATAAAACTGATTTTGGTATTGTTTTTTCTTCAATCTTTAAAGGGGTGCTTTCAGTTTCTATATTCATCCCCTATAAGCGTTAACGGGGGAACTGATTAAATTTGACAAAGTAAAGTTATAGAGTTTCCAGCAATTTTTAAATCAAATCTTTTTGAGATTCCTTCATTAAGGTTTACGATCACCAAAATTGATTGTTGTGAATTCTACTTCGTTCAAAAATTTAAATACCGAAGCGAAGCGAGGGCGGGCCACTAGTCGCATATAAAGACCTATAGAGCCTATTGCCTATATATAGTCTATAGCCAAATAGAGACTATTAACGTTTTGGAAATACCGGTAAAATGGTACTTTTTGATATTTACCGGCGGGATGTATATAGGGTTAAAAGCGGGCCATTTTAATGCATCGTCCAGCGGAAACTGCTGTTGCATCGAAAGCGCAGCCGGCGCATTAACAATTCGTGGCCGCACGCCGCAATCACAGGCAGGATGTAGGCCACGCAGGCCTTTTAATTAACCACACTCTACCCCAATGGCCTGTGTGTATGTGCCAGTAGGCCGCCCCGCTGACTTGTGTGTATGTGCCGATATCAAACACAAAATAAGCGTGCGTTTGACCACAATATATCCACAGAGCCCTATAAAGGAACCCATATGAAATGATAAAAAACCATTATGTGAACTGTAAACATAATTTTATTACGTTACTGATATCCAGAGACTGTCGCCTATATAGAGCCTATTCGCCTAATAGAGTCTATAGCCAATAGAGCCTATCGCCTACAGAGACTTTTGTGCCTATTAATGGTAGAAATGGCGATCAAAAGGTGCCCTTTGATATTTACCTGCTTGATGTTTGCCACCGCACGCCTCAATCACAGGCAGGATGTAGGCCACGCACTGCAGGCCTATTAATTAACCACAGGCTACCCCAATGGCCTGTGTGTATGTGCCAGTATCAAACACAAAATAAGCGTGCGTTCGACCGTGGAAGAGACACGCTTTAGCATGAATAGATCGTATCACAGAAAAACGGAACAACTATGTGTATTACTGTTACCATTATAATGTGAAACGGAACGCGTCTATCAGGGAAAAAGTAAAATGTCACCCAACTGATGACCATAAATGTGCTACATTAACATGGGAAGAAAAACACAATTGTTATACTTAATTACATATATTACACGGATCATACCCAGACACTGAACTAGCACAAGTGTTCAGCATAATGTTTGCCCAGGATGAGGAACTAGCCCACGACCTTTGGCTGATGAGGCAGGGTCACTACTAAAAGCGCTACGCTTCGGCATGAATGGGCCGGCTCGACCGGAGTGATACCACTGCCTCACAGAAAATCGGCGTGAAGCAGCCCCTGTGCTGTGTTTCGCCGAGTGAGTGACGGTACCGGAGGCCCACCCGGGGGGGGGGGGGGGGGGGGAGGGGGATAAAAGGTTGGCAGCGCACTTGTAACTACTGGTGTTGCAGGTGTCCATGAGCGGCGGCATTGCTTACCATCAGGTGATCCGCCTGCTCGTCTGCTACCTATGACATATATAAAAAAAAAAGCGCCATCCGGCCTTAATTACATATATTACACCCAGACACTGAACTAACACGTGCATCATACGAATGTTTGTCCAGGATGAGGATCGAACCCACTACCACCACGACCTTTGGCGTATGAGTCAGGGTCACTACCAAAAGCGCCATCCGGCCAGTCATTATGTAATGCGTATACCAACAAACAACAACATACATGAGTAACATGAGTGCAATAAATAATTTGATTTGATTTGATTTTGATGTATACTGTGACGTGACGAAGTCAAATATGTCCTGCAGCCGGTCACTCCAATCACCGACAGGCAGTATATAGGCCACTCGAAACGCCATTTAATTAACCACAGTGCAGGCCTCTTCATTGATAAAGCGTAACAGCTGACACCGGAGTGTACGTTGCGTATATGTGTGCGTGTTTGTTTCTGTATGCGTGTGTGTATGTGTGTGTGGTGTGTGTGTGGTGTGTGTGTGTGTGTGTGTATGAATGTGTGTGGTGTATGTGTGGTGTGTGTGTATGTGGTGTGTGTGTGTGTGTGTGTGTGTCTGTGTGTGTCTGTGTATGTCTGTGTGTGTAATTTTATTCATATTCAATCAAGGTAAGAGATTAAAACGCCCCGTTGGTCTAGTGGTTTAAGTATCTACTAGTAAGTAACTTCTGAGTTTCTTGCTGGTTCTTCTCGGTAGAAATTTACTTTCCGAACCAATGGTAGCTTACAAAATATTTGACATTCATACACGTTCTGTATGGACTTAATTAAATTGAATAAATAATATTTCATTGGGGTCTTGATCATGGGGTCCCGGGTTCGAATCTCGAGTCGAGCAAAACTACGTTTCGAATTTTTCGAACATAGCTCGGGTTTCTGATACCACAGCAGGAATCGAACCTGAGACCCTTCGCGCTTCGGGCGAACACCTTAGCCACTGCGCCATTGAGGCCGTCAAGATAGAAATAACATTTGTTACTACAGTATCTACCGAGTTTAGTAACAAACAGTTCACCCAACTTTTTCTTATCTAAAATCTCATTAGGAACCAAAAAACCTGGTTCAGTTTCATTCCAAACCATTCTAGGTAATCTTTACTTAATCACCGTTTTTGCTTGGATTAATAGCTCCGATGAATGAAACTGAGCTTGATACGAAACAAAGGTTTAAGGTAAAACTTTTGTTAAAATAAAAGGTGGTTCCGCCACTCATCTTAGTAATTTGTCTTCATCCTATTTTCTATCTAGATAATAAAATTTTGAAAAAAAAGCAAAACCAGCTTCAAGACTACATCATCAGTATATTATACCATTGAATTTCTTGTTTTTTTTTCAAAATCATTGAGTTAATTTTGATAAAATTTATATGGGACCACTTTTGAATGATTATTACCTAACAAACCAAAAAAGATTTATAAAAATCTATTCATAATTGACGGACAAAAAAAACATACTGGTCAAATTGAGAACCTTCCTCGTTTTTGAAATCTTTTAAAATATATTTTATTACACGTTGTCTTACACCCAGGCACTGACCAAACATAAGTGTTTAATCTTTATTCTTGCCTTAAAGGTCCAAATTATAGTGGTCGGGAAAAACAGACCTTGGCCGGGAGTTCAACATTAGCATTAGTTTGAAAAAGTAATCCCAATGGCGCGGTCATTAGTAATTACAGCTATAGATTCGTATTTGAAATTTTGAAAATGGTAAAACTTTTGTTAAAATAGTAGGTGGTTCCGCCACTCATCTTAGTAATTTGTCATCATATTTTTTCTATCTAGAAAATATATTTTATTTCACGTTGTCTTACACCCAGGCACTGACCAAACACAAGTGTTTACTCTTTATTCTTGCCTTAAAGCAGTGGTTCTCAACCTTTAAGTCATGAGGGACCATTTAACAAAATTCTATCGTGTCAGGGACCACACACTTCGGACATGCGTCGCGGCGCCGTTTGCGTTGTGTTGACTCGACTCATCACGTGACTTCACTTGTTTATTACGATGTCTTCGCGGACCACTTGGAATGCCTCCAGGGACCACCAGTGGTTAAGAACCACTGCCTTAAAGGGACCGTTCAATTATGACGTAAGCATCGATGGGGGAATGGTGGGGTCTTGTCTCTGCTTACTTTTGATAAATTCATATTTTATTGACCATTATTGCTGACAAGGGGGGGAGGGGGGTAAATTTTCCCAATATGTGTAATGCTTACGTAATACTTGAATGGTTTTTAATGTTCCGTACATAGACCCAACCTATAATGGGACAACTCCTTTCTCGTTACGTGAACCATAGTAAAAAATATTCTTTCTACGCCACCAGTAGCGAAAAAGAAAAATCTATCGAAGTCGGGACACTTGGTTGGTAAGCAAGAAAATGTAAGATCTTTGGCAACTGGTTGTGAAACTTGGTTGCCAATGCGGCCGGAAGGGTATATTATCCATAATATCGTGCAACGTCGCCATGACGATGAAATATGGCCAATAACATTGGAAAGCGGGTAAATTATGAAAAAGCTACTTACCGCGCATCAATCACCCGTGGCGCCATCTATAACGCCACCTGACATCTGGGAACATTCCTGTCTATTTTGATTTGAGGAAGCTTTTATGAGATGTGGCAGACGAGCAAACGGATCATCTGATGGTAAGCCATGCCGCCCGTACACACCTGTAACACCAGTATAGTGGCCCGCCCTTACTTCGCTTCGGGACCGTAATTCAGAAATGAACCAATAGATGGCGTTATGTCCAATTACATCGCGCAAGCGTTTCGTGTTTTCGGTTTACCTATAAGCCTTGTCGTTGTCTATTGAAGTTATCTCTTTATAAATAGTATAGAAGACGTAGAAGAAGATATAGTAGATATAGATTAAAATGTTATCGTTGGTGTATGTTTTTATGGAGTCCAACTAGCACTTCACCTGATTTTTTCATTTCTAATATGTTTTCGTGTAGAATATACGTATCAGCCCATAATAAAGGTTCATGAATTAATTAGTCACGGAAGTATGGCGTTAATGAATGAAACTCAAGTTTTATCGTTCACTCCAAAATGGCGGCGCTTTCCGAACAAAAGATTTACGGTTATCGAACTAAGTAATTGCCTGCTAACGCTTTGTGAAATACAAACAAATATTTTGTGTAAATACTATGCGTGTTACAAGGGTAATGAAACTGTATGAAAGGGTATCAGGGGGTAAGGTACTATATCTTTCATTCAGAGAGTTACGAATTAGTAAAATAGTGAAACGTTGGCAGCGCACTTGTATCTGTATGTGTGTGTGTGTGTGATTGCATTCATGCCGGCGTGAAGCAGCCCCTGTGCTGTGTTTCGCCAAGGTGAGTGAGTGCCAAAGTGAGTGAGGGTACCGGAGGCCCACCCGGGGGGAAGGGGATAAAAGGTGGCAGCGCACTTGTAACTCCACTGGTGTTGCAGGTGTCCATGAGCGGCGGCAATTGCTTACCATCAGGTGATCCGCCTGCTCGTCTGCTAGCTATCACATAAAAAAAGGGAAATAAGCGCCCCGTTGCTCTAGTGGTTTAAGTAGGTACTGGTCCTCTGGTCTGTTCGATTGTGCGTTTTTTTACACACGCCAAGTAACAATAATTCCACCAAAACATTCTGTAAAAAAACTAGCCAAGTCTCGATGAAGCATCTCTAAAAAGTAATGAAATCTAGACAGAATCGTGCCAAGTCTGAGGTTCCTTACTGCGATTTCTTCATTATTATAGTAAGTGTTGTGTGACTTGGCCGTTGAAGATTTTCATAATTGCGAAAAGTGTCTACTTTTAGCAATTATTTTTAATGAAAATTATTGTGATTTGTAGGAAGAAAGTATTACATAAGTGTGCCCAAAAAAAAATTAATACTTTCGGATTCGCTCGCGCCGCCCACTTCCCTAAAATGGGGGGTTGGAAAGGGGCAAGAAGTAGCCTATGTTACTCTCCATCCCTACAACTATCTTCAGTAAAAAATCACATCAATTCGTCGCTCCGTTTTGCCGTGCAAGAACGACAAATACAGACAGACAGACACACTTTCCCATTTATAATACTAGTATGGATAGCTGGATTTATTAAAAAGGGTACTATAAAATAAACGAGCTTCTTTTTAATAGGCATTTTGGCCTCAGGAACACACGCACTATGTTAGCTTCTAAATACTAAGGTCCAGCCACAACCAATTGCGCATCTGAATAACAGTATATCAGCCACTAGATATCTTTTATGTAAGCCACTGTAAATATAACTCAGCATGGCAGTTATTTTTTAGCATCTAAATTTGTGGTATGCATTCAAATAGCAACCTTCTAAATTATTAATATATGACACCAAAATAGTAATTATATTAGCTTCTAATTTCATAACTTAGTATGAATAAAATGTAACTCAGCCTACATTTATTCGATCGTTAAATTTACCTAAAATTGTCATCGAATATTATATTAAAGCCACTATTATTATTACACATGAACTATTTAAGGCAACAACGCAACGATACTAACCGCCAATTAATTTATATTAATTGTGAGGATTATGAGAAACATTAAAAAAACAATCCAGCTATGAAAACAAAAAGGAAAGTATTCATATTTTTTACTTATGTAATAATTTCTTCCCACAAATCACAATGATTTTTATTGCAAAATTATTGTTGTTTGGCGCGTGTAAAAAATATTATTACGCATTTCAAAAAATTGTTAATGCATTCCTTTATGTTTCCAAAGCTGGATTTTTTTAAATATATCTCATAATCCTCACAATTAAAATAAATCAATTTTATTGTTATCGTTTTTAGTAAGTAATAAATTTAAATTAGCACGTATATGTATGTAATTCCGAAATTATAAGAAAAAGAAAATATGTATTACTGGATTATTAATGCCGCTCGCGCTTAAGTTGGCCTTCCACGCTTTCTTTTCAGTCCAAGCACTGTGCTTTTACCTCCAATGGCGCCATTACGAATTTCAGTCTGATTGCTAGGCCGATCAGATGCTTGCCGGTTGCTGTCATGTCACGCACTGGCGCCAAATCGTAGGTACAGTGGCTATTTTCTCGATAAAAAGAATATGAAGTATTATTTTAGATGTTAAGTTATAATATTTTGATGTTGAGTATTGAAGCTTGAAATGTATTATTTTTGAGGGCATTGTATTGAAGCTGTAAAACTTAATATGGTGATGAGTTACAAATTCCGTGGCTGAGTTAGTAAATTAGTTTGCCGTATATAAATCAGAAGGACAAGTTAAATTAATTGTGGATATTCACTTGACGCTTTCTTTACATTTTTAGTGGCCGTTGTAAAGAAGATGAATCAGTTATTTAAAGGCTAAGTAATTTTCCCGATGCTTAGTTATTAAATGAGAAGTTTGGGCGCGTGGCCAAATAAAAATTTTGTGGCCATGTTTATTATTTCTCTTATTAAATATATCTCATAATCCTCACAATTAGTATCATCGCGGTGTCGCCTTAAAGGACTGTGAAGACGTACATTACTTTTTAAATATTGTTATCAAAATTGGGTCCAAGAACAACAAATATTTGCGTCCACCCTGCCAACAGTCTTACCTCATTTTCTCTCTAAAACCGAAGAATGCTTTAGGAGCAAAATTTCTAATGCAAATATTTAGATGATCGCCGCCGGGCAACCACTCTGCCGTCAAAACACTCACAGATTGTCTATCTCCTTTAGTCATAGTGTTGCCATGATTAGAGAAAATCTGGGGACATTTTAGCTCTACCTAGTTTAGTTTTATCTAAAAGGCCGGCCTACTACCTACCAACGACCTATACTGATGTACGGCTGTGAGGCTTGGACGCTAACTTTAAAAGAAGAACAAAAGCTACTCGTTGCGGAAAGAAAGGTCCTCCGCAAAATTCAGGGTCCAGTGAAACTACAAGACAATGGCTGGAGAATACGCACAAATGCCGAAATAGAGAGGATTGTGGACACGCCTAACATCATCGGCGAGACCAAGGCGCATCGTCTGCGCTGGCTTGGCCACCTCGAGAGACTCGAGGGACGAGGATCGTCTCGTGAAGAAAGCATACCGAAGCCGACCGATAGGCCGACTCCCGGTAGGCCGACCTAGGTATCGCTGGAAAGACGTCGTCGAGAGTGATCTGCGAGAACTTCAGGCCAAGGACTGGCAACAAGTGGTACAGGATCGACCGAAGTGGCGTTCTCTTTGTTTCGGAGGCCAAGACTCGTTTCGGGGCGAGCCAGTGGAGTAAGTAAGTATAAATAGTATGGAAGATATTAAGATCTGTCGAAAACATTATTGTGGACTCGCTAATTTGTAGACTTATCCATAGGAAACTTGTCTCCTAGCTATCCTAGGACTAATTTCCATAATCCATCCCCCGGATGAATATTTACAAAGCGTTGTCACCCCTCATAATATTCAAATAAGACACTTGTTACGGTGTAACGGAGTGCCTAGCTTGTTTTAATCTAATGCTAGAAATATTTTTCATTTGATTAAAATGTTATCAAGTACAACTCTTGCTGCGGCTTCCTGTACGCAGTGGAACCGGCCCATTTATGCTTATAGTGGCTCTCCCTCGGTGATATTAGATTTGATGATGATAATTGGGTATTTGTCTAATCTCGATATAGTAAAAAATATTGATACTCTATCAAAATATTGGTGAATAAGAACCAATGGCCAACATTTTCAGTTAAAAATAAAACTTCTAGCTAGTTTTGTGAGCATTCAAAGTTTCATGGGCAAGTCCATTTTTAAAGTATAATTTTTTAAAGAAAAAAATAATTATTTTTTAAAAATTACGTACTTTTTTAAAAATTATGTACGGGTAATTCAATGATATAATTATTATATGTATCATTGAATTACCCGTACATTTTCCACCAACTTCTATTATTAAACCATTTACTTAAGCAAAACATTTAATTTTGATATAGCTACCAAACAAAATTTACTAGACGCGCACACAGAAGTTTGAGTTGTGACGTCACAATTCAATAGCCATTTGTATAGCGTTTTTGGGCTTGACCAAATATGTTAAATAAATAATAAATGTGCTCTTAAATTTATATATCTCAGGTAATTCAAATGAGAATCAAGTGATTCTTTCAACGATGTTTCTTAAATTAAAGCGTCTTTTGATTAAACACATAAAAAAATTTAGCCAAATACCCAATTGTAGAGGTGCGCTCGCACTTTTATCAAGGAATTTCCAGATATTTACTTATATTTTTATTTTATTTTTGCAACTACTGACCATCATGCGTATTCAAGTAATGTTTTATTTTCAGTCCGATAAATCAATGTGTTATCAGTCAGAATAATTGGTATAAATTAATTTAAAGTATTCGAAAACATCCACATTTAATTACTTAAAATCTTCGTAAAACATTTCCAGTGCTATCATATCTCACGTACTGCCAATTGCATTAATTCATACGTTTAAAATTCACATCCTCAATACCACGTTAATTAACAGAAAATTCATTTAAGTTGAGCTCTGACAAACAACATTAATGTCGCGTAAATTAAACCAGCCATTGAATTATTTGCGTGTCATATTTACATAATGCCGTCCATCCATGTGATGACGTCGCTGCAATAGCGCACGCTAATTGGCGAATCACGGAATGTCGAGCATTATGCAAGAGGTAACACAGTTATGCAATGTAATTTGAATATTGTAGGTCATAGGGTGAAGTCTGTTTTGACATGAGGATGACCCGTTTAGCGCTGTGGTATGAGCGTAGGTGACGCAAGGGTCGGGTTCGATTCTCGCACTTACACAAATGTTCGTTGATGTATGTATTGTTATATCATTTTTTATTATTTTTTTCGTATTATTATGATCTTAGTCTGATATCTATAACACAAGTGCTCCTTCTACTTTGTACGAAGTCAGGTCAATACAGGGTGTATCTGTGAACTTTAGCGAAGACCCGTTTTAATGGTTTGAGTGCCGGTTGAGACGCAAGGGTCACGGGTTCGATTCCCGCATCAACACAAATGTTTGTTGATGAAACAGATATTTGTGTTGAGTCTGGGTGTTTGTGGCTCCTTCGTTGTTTCTGGTTTCCAAAGCACAATGGAAAACCTTAGCTTGGAACCAGGACAATGTATGTGATGTTGTCTCAAGTTATTTATTAATTATTTATTTAACTTTAAACACGCATTGTCCATCTCAGGCTCTCAGCGCACTCGCCGTCGGATACCCCCCAGCCGGTACTGGACCGTACCGTACTTTATGCCAAATTGTTTGGCGCAATGTACCCTTCTAGTTGCACGACCTACCAGGACACCCAGTAGGATTTTCCCTCGCGGAGTCGTGACACTGAGCAAGCCACTCCCCAGTTGTGGGTATGCTCAATTGCTCACGTACTCCGAAGGCCCGATGTCGCCTCTTACAGGCCGGGAATACCTTGTCAGTATTCTTGACGCCCCTAGCCCCAGGGTACAGCCAGCCAAGAAAGTGGTATACCACTTTTAACAAAAGTTTCTGCGAGATGTAACGATTGCTAAGGTTGACTTTTCTAATCAAACTTGACACTTGGCATGACGTTATACCATAAATAAAAAACCGGCCAAGAGCGTGTCGGACACGCACATGAATGGGTTCCGTAGCCATGAGATGGGCCGACCTTATTTTCATAGTTTGTAGGTAGTTATCTACTATCTACCTACAAACCTAAATTTTTTTCATTAACCCTAATCATACATTTCCATTTAGTTAGGGCAACTGCACGTCATAAGTTGGTCGAGTTGTACTGTAAAAAACTATGTAGACTACAGAGGTCCCGCTATAGTTTTCATTGAAAGTACTTACATGGAGGTGTGCAGCAAAACGGCGGAGAACAAGCCAGGACGGACAGACGGAGAGACAGACAGACATGACGAAACTATAAGGGTTCCTAGTTGACTACGGAAGCCTAAAAAGAGAGCAGTCACTGACACAATCTTATTGCCAGTTAAAATGGACCTTGTTGTTTCATGTAGTTCAAACGAATCTCAACCGTAGGGTGGAAGACCACATTTTTGACTGTACGTTGCGCAGTGTATGCCCTAAGTTCCAACAAGGTCGCCTGAGCGCTCATATGCGAGGTAATTTGAATATTGTAGGTCATAGGGTGAAGTCTGTTTTGACATGAGGATGACCCGTTTAGCGCTGTGGTTTGAGCGCAGGTTCAGACGCTAGTTCGATTCTCGCACGAACACAAATGATCGTTGATATATGTATTGTTATATCATTTTTTCCGTTTTTTCGTATTACATGTCATATTATGATCTTAGCCTGATATCTATAACACAAGTGCTCCTTCTAATTGGTATGAAGTCAGGTCAATACAGAGTGTATCTGTTAACTTAACCCACAAATTGTCCATCTCAGCGCACTCGCCACTTTACGCCAAATTGTTTGGCGCAATGCAGCCCCTCTAGTTGCACGACCTACCAGGACACCCAGTAGGATTTTCTCTCGCGGAGTCGTGACACTGAGCAAGCCACTCTCCAGTTGTGGGTTTGCTCACGTAGGTACTCCGAAGGCCCGATGTCGCGTCTTACGACAGGCCGGGAATACCTTGTCAGTATTCTTGACGCCCCTAGCCCCAGGGTACAGTCAGCCAAGAAAGTGGTCAACCACTTTTGGCAAAAAATTCTGCGAGATGTAACGATTGCTAAGGTTGACTTTTCTAATCAAACTTGACACTTGGCATGACGTTATACTTACCATAAATAAAAAACCGGCCAAGAGCGTGTCGGACACGCACATGAAAGGGTTCCGTAGCCATGAGATGGGCCGACCTTATTTTCATAGTTATTTCCATACATTGCCTTTTAGTTAGGGCAACTGCACGTCATAAGTTGGTCGAGTTGTACTGTAAAAACTATGTATGATACAGAGTCCGCTATAGTTTTCATTGAAAGTACTTACATGGAGGTGTGCAGCAAAAACGGCGGAGAACAAGCCAGGACAGACGGACGGACAGACGGAGAGACAGACAGACATGACGAAACTATAAGGGTTCCTAGTTGACTACGGAAGCCTAAAAAGAGAGCAGTCACTGACACAATCTTATTGCCAGTTAAAATGGACCTTGTTGTTTCATGTCGTTCAAACGAATCTCAACCGTAGGGTGAAAGACCACATTTTTGACTGTACGTAGCGCAGTGTATGCCCTAAGTTCCAACAAGGTCGCCTGAGCGCTCATATGCGAGGTAATTTGAATATTGTGGTCATAGGGTGAAGTCTGTTTTTGACATGAGGATGACCCGTTTAGCGCTGTGGTTTGAGCGCAGGTTCAGGACGCTAGTTCGATTTCTCGCCACGAACACAAATGATCGTTGATATATGTATTGTTATATCATTTTTTCCGTTTTTTCGTATTACATGTCATATTATGATCTTAGCCTGATAATCTATACAACAAGTGCTCCTTCTAATTGGTATGAAGTCAGGTCAATACAGAGTGTATCTGTTAACTTAACCCACAAATTGTCCATCTCAGCGCACTCGCCACTTTACGCCAAATTGTTTGGCGCAATGCAGCCCCTCTAGTTGCACGACCTACCAGGACACCCAGTAGGATTTTCTCTCGCGGAGTCGTGACACTGAGCCAAGCCACTCTCCAGTTGGGGTTTGCTCACGTAGTGTACTCCGAAGGCCCGATGTCGCGTTCTTACGACAGGCCGGGAATACCTGTCAGTATTCTTGACGCCCCTAGCCCCAGGGTACAGTCAGCCAAGAAAGTGGTCAACCACTTTTGGCAAAAAATTCTGCGAGATGTAACGATTGCTAAGGTTGACTTTTCTAATCAAACTTGACACTTGGCATGACGTTATACTTACCATAAATAAAAAAAACCGGCCAAGAGCGTGTTGGACACGCACATGAAAGGGTTCCGTAGCCATAAGATGCGCCAAACCTACTTATTTTCATAGTTATTTCCATACATTGCCTTTTAGTTAGGGCAACTGCACGTCATAAGTTGGTCGAGTTGTACTGTAAAAACTATGTATGATACAGAGTCCGCTATAGTTTTCATTGAAAGTACTTACTTACATGGAGGTGTGCAGCAAAAACGGCGGAGAACAAGCCAGGACAGACGGACGGACAGACGGAGAGACAGACAGACATGACGAAACTATAAGGGTTCCTAGTTGACTACGGAAGCCTAAAAAGAGAGCAGTCACTGACACAATCTTATTGCCAGTTAAAATGGACCTTGTTGTTTCATGTCGTTCAAACGAATCTCAACCGTAGGGTGGAAGACCACATTTTTGACTGTACGTAGCGCAGTGTATGCCCTAAGTTCCAACAAGGTCGCCTGAGCGCTCATATGCGAGGTAATTTGAATATTATAGGTCAGGGCGTGTTTTGATATGAGCGCGCGCCGAACACCACTCAGTGTATTAATCAAGTATTCAAATTTGGCAAGTCATGTGTGAAATTTGGCTCTAAAGTTATACTAAGGTTAGTGCTGAAATTGGGTTAAAGCACCAGCAGTAATTGTGGGAGAGCCACGCTTCGGCATGAATGGGCCGGCTCGACCGGAGTGACACCACTGGCTTACAGAAAACCGATGTAAAGCAGTTCCTGTGCTGTTTGAGTGAGGGTACTTCCACTAATTGTAATTCCACTGTTGGTTCTGATATCTGTAACACAGGTGCTTGAGCTACCTATCTCAGAGTCAGACCAATGTATGTGATGTAGTGAAATTTATTATTTATTATTATTACTATACTTAATACATAATTATATTACAACTAGACTCTAAACAAACACAAATGTTCATCACACAAATATTTGTCTGGAGTGGGGATCGAACCCACGACCTTTGGCGTACGAAGCCGGATACTAATAGGTACTAGTTTTATACCAAACTGGTAAAATGTCCCAAAAATAGCCTAAAACTTCACCCATAATACCAGTTTTACTAAAAACATTATAGGGGCCCACAAATCCTGCTATTTTATTCATTAGTCCCTAACTTTAAACCCACTAAGGGCTGCTTATTAATTCATACGCAGGTACCGAAGTCGCTAAGTGACGTACAGTCAAAATACATCCTCTTTAATATGAACCTTATCACCATGGAATAAAAGTCAGGTGTATACAGTGTTATAAAGATGTTTTGGCCGAAAAATGTAGTTACTCCAATCTGTTATTGATTTTGAATCAAATGTATTTGACATTAAGTTGAGATTTTATGTGTGTAGTATTTCCAAAGTTGTAGAACAAATGTTGATCAGAACATTGATAGAAGTAGTTAAAAGGATGCAACTATTTACAATGTCAACTCGTAAGGCCCAGAAGCAGACACAATAGAAAATCAACTGTTTTCCCATCCATCCATCCATTTTTCATCATATAATATTATGATCAATGCCCTGCAGTGGGACAGTATATAGGCTGTTACTTTGATGTTTGCTTGTACAAGCACTATCACGGACATTTAACTCTGTCTCCATGCAACGTGCTTACAAAGGTGCGTAAGGTTGATGGGTCAGCCTTTCGCGCCGTTTAATAGCATTGACTGGCTGGATAGCGCATTTGGTAGTGACTCTGCCTGATACGCCAATGGTCGTGGGTTCTATCCTCACCCTGGACAAACATTCATTTGATGAACACTTGGCACAGGTCCCACCGGCCCATGGTTCTTCCTACCGTCTCGGCATACGGACCAAATCTAGGGGGACGCTCACCAGGTACTTGCTAAGGTGTGATGAACACTCTTTGCATTTAAGTTTTATATTTGTGATCCTCCGGATTCTAATATCTGTAACACAAGTTGCAGTCCTGCTTAAGTAACTAAATTGGGAGCACAGGTCCCTCCACCAGCCCATGGTCCTTCCTACCGTCTCGGCATACGGACCGAATATTGGGAGACGCTCACCAGGTACTTGCTAAGGGCTCTTTCCCCGGTGCGTTTCTTCACTCCCTACAAAGTCTGTGTCTTTAGCCCATCTCAATGTTACTTCTCCCCAAATGGGGCGTGAAACACCACAGCACAAGCGACTCGCGCTCGGGCAGTTCCACATCAATCGAACTCCTTCCTAATGTCAAGCCTTTTGTGTGCAAACGCACGCAACCGTTGAAAACCTTCTCCAGAGTTGACCATCTCTTGATGGTATACTGGTCCTATCTCGTTCCTGTTCTAGTCATTCAGCATCTGTTGCCGTTCCTTTTCATACAACTGACATTCTCACAGCGCATGGTCTCGAGTTTCAACAGCATCTCCACAGGGGCATGCAGGTGACTCACTGAGAGTCATCGCGTGCAGCGTGCAGTAAATTGGGAGCAGTACAAATGTACGTACGTGATTTAATCTCAATGTTTGCTTGTACAAGTACTATCACGGACATTTAACACTGTCTCCATGCAACGTGCCTACAAAGGTAAGTTACCTATTGATGGGTGACCCTTCCGCCCTAGTTCAGTAGCATTGACTGGCTAGATGGCGCATTTGGTATTGACCCTGCCCCATGCGCCAAAGGTCGTGGATTCGATCCCCACTCTGGACAAACATTCGTGTGATGAACACTTGTTTGTTCAGTGTCTGGGAGCTATCTATGTATTTAAGTATTATATTTGTGATCCTCTGTTGTCTAATATTTGTAACACAACTCGCCGTAGGCTTGTGCAGTCCTGCTTGAAGAACTAAATTGGGAGCAGCGCCTACAAATGTACGTGAATTTGTCTCAATATTTGCTTGTACAAGTACTATCACGGACATTTAACACTGTCCCCATGCAACGTGCCTCCAAAGGTAAGGTACCTATTGATGGGTGACCCTTCCGCCCTAGTTCAGTAGCATTTATCACGACATCTCCGTGCTGAAGGCACGTATCTCAGGCAATTAATCACTATAATGTCGGACGCCATAAACTGAGTCGCCGTAGGCTTGTGTTGTGCTTGAGGAACTAGATCCGACAGTTCCCGTCAGATGAACCAGCGATTTAGAATCTTCTTCTATACTATTTATAAACAGGTTAATCTCATATTCCATGCCAGGGCTTATAGTTATAGGTAAACCGAAAACACGAAACACTTGCGCGATACAATCAACGCATAACGCCATCTATTGGTTGACTGTGGAACTACTGTCCCGAAACGAAGTGATACACACGACAATAAACAAGAAATATTTCAAAAAATTCAAGACCCCCCCTGATGGTAAACGATTGCTGCCGCACATAGACATCAACAACAATAGAGTAACAAATGCGCTATCTATATAAGTGCAGGACTATCTATGTTCTTTAGTTAATACAAAGGTATTGAATTTAACTCTTAATTAATCTTATTCTTATTTATTCGGCACAAAAAGTATTCAATCGGTTCAGTTTCGAAGAAGGAATCGATATTTTGACGAAACGTAGTTTTCTATACTTACTTTTAGTAGAATTCGGTAGGATTTCTCTGTCGCCTAGTCTATCCTTTTAAAAAGTTCCATTCTTCAATATTTTCTTTTATATTTTGTTTTATTCCACTTGGTACTGGCAAACTACCGCCAAAAAGAAAAAAATAACACTATTTAGTGTCCCATTTCTATTGCAAAACTCGTTCTACTTTTAAAATTCAAAGGAACTGTCATTACTTCCAGTTGAGTGAACTGTTTCGCACTTGTCTATGGGTAATAATAGCCTCACAAACAAGTAGATGGCGCTGGCGTCGTTTTATTGCGGACCTAGAGGAAATACTACTGTTGTTCTGCAATTAATATGTTTTATGACGAGTCTTGTTTGTGTGGAAATAGATAATGGGTCGTTTAGGTACAGTAGGATATCTAAGAGGATGTGGCTGGACATAATATTATGTGCTTTCGAAGGCCATCATCCATACTTAACTAATAACTATATGTCTGTGTGTCTGTCTGTATGTTTGTCTTTCTTTCACGGCAAAACGGAGCGACGAATTGACGTGATTTTTAAGTGGAGATAGTTGAAAGGATGGGGAGTAACATAAGATACTTTTAGCCCCTTTGTATAGCTGGCGCCACGAAAGTATAGCGATGACCGTTATTTTGCGCACTAAAAAAGAAGACTTTCTATCAAAATTGGTTTCTGCGCACTCAAGGTCATAACTACCTCTACACTTTCTTGCCTCGGACTATAACCCCCATATAAGGAAATTGGGGGGGCGAAAGCGAAGCCATGGGCAAAAGCTAGTTAGCCTTTATTCGTGCTAAAATTAGGCATCTCCTCACCCCTTAGGCTTTCCCCCCAATTGGGTCCATAGTACCGTACCTCACTCGACGACACAACGCGCGTGCTGCTTCAAGCCTGTTTCTGTGAGACCGTGGTATCACTCCGGCCGAGCCGTCACATTCATGCCGAAGCGTGGCTCTCCCATGGTTTTGTGCTTTCTCATCAATTTAATACCCATTTACTTAGCAAAACCCATGCAATTATAAAATCCATTAAAAACCAATTAATTCAGCTGCAGCCTCTTTAACGCAATCAATTACTGTACTTTAAAATAAAACGTTGAATTCAAAAACAAAACGAATATAAATTAACTTCGTAGCAACTTATTTCAAAAGGAGTTGAGCAATTCGTGATAAAGTTTCTTTGTATATCAAATTGAGCGAGTTTCATAAGAGACTAACAAAAAAGTTTAGGAGAGAATTAATAAGAATAAAAATAACGCTTAAAATAAGCTGTTTCTGTGCTTTGCCAAAAGGTTGATTGGAAGAAATCACTGCAGTGGATAAGACCGCCTTACTAATTATGTACTATCTTTTTTTGACTGGCCCGATGGTGCATTTGGTAGTAACCCCTGCCACCCAAACGTCGTTGATTAGATCCCCAACCTGGACAAACATTAGTGTAATGAACGCTTGTTTGTTAGGTATCTGTGTGTAATATAATATGGATTCAAATATTATATTTGTGTTTCTTCTGTTGCCTGATATCTGTAATACTAGGGCTTAAGCTACTTAGTACTCAGTAATCAGGTAAATGTATGAAATGTTGTGAACATTTATTTATCAGATACCAAATGTTGGAACGCGTGGCCACCACCATTTTGCAGTCTTTGGCTTCCATAGAGGTGAGGATTTCTGAATGCGTCAGTTTTATCATTCTATGACGTCAAGCCAATCTCTATTGCCCGCTAAACGTTCAATGCAAACATCAAAAGTAATTAATTATATTTGAGAACATTAAGTCTGATTGTAATTTGCCATTTAATCGCGAACCTTTGAAATCGATGTGCTAATATTCGTTTAGTGTTGTAACTTCGACCGCATCGATATATCGATGTCGTCAGACATTTGCTCACGCATTTGACTTGAAATACTTTGAAAATAATTCATAGTGGTAGAGTCACGTTTGGGCTCAACCGGAGTGATACGATCTCACAGAAAACCGTCGTGACGCAGCAGCGCTTGAGTTATTTCGCCGAGTGAATGAAGGTAACGAAGTCCCAATAATAAATAGGCGGACGGGGTAAACGTAGACAGCGCACTCGTGACTCAGCTGTTTCTCGTGTTCAGCGGACATTGACATTGACATTGCTTTAGAAGATTTTTAAATGTTATTCGGATCATCTGTAGCGCTACCATGAGTTGACATCAAAAACTGACATAACGTAAACTATTGCTCTGTCCCTTTCAAATGCATCACAATGAAAGAGACAAAGCGATAGTTTTCGATAGCGAGGATAGTATTTCAAACTCATGGTAGTGCTACTGATGATAAAGAATTGCTGCCGCCGATGGACACCCTCAACACCAATAGAACTTCAAATGCGCCGCCGACCTTTTAAAAAGGAATACGCTATTGTTTTGAGCTAATAGTAGAAATATGCACACAAAGTTGAAAAAAATCATAGACTCTGGGATTCGAACCTCGTCCCCTCGAATGGAAGGCGCACTCTTATCCACTCAGCTACCATCATCTTCGTGCCCAATTCTCAGATTGACTGATACGCAAAAATATAGCAATAAAACGTTTTATTTTTTAATATACAAAGCCGTGATATGAGCACGTTAATATGAAAACTAGGCAGGCAGTCTTTTTTGACACCAGAAGTAGTATCGATAAAAAATATTGATGTCCATCTATCTCTATTCCTGTCGCCCACTTTGTCGCCAAATAACGACGCTTTGAAGTCGAGCAATTAGCTATAAAGTGGCGGTCACGATTAATTTTGATTAAAATATTTAATTAAACGGCTATCTCCACTTTAGTTGCTTCCGGGGGCGTGACTTGTGATATTCCTGAGTGAGTGGCTCAATTTTACTAGTTCAAAGTGGTAGATTAACCATGGCCTACTATACTCTGATTTTTAATCATGTGGTGTAAACTGACAGATGCAAATGACGAGTTTATATACACTAAGACATTTTTCATGTGTCAAATCGAGTGATAATTTATGGGGATAACACATTGACATGTGTCAGTTTACTCCATGTTAGGGTCCTAACTAAAGGACTATGAAATGAAAGTGGACTGTATAAATTATTAAGTTTAATCTGGTCTAAAGAGCGACGCGCCTACTGCCTAGCTCGTCGGATCGCGGAGTGTGAGGCTGTGGCCGATGCGTAGGCGCCGCGCGTCCCCGCGCGCTCCCCGCAGTCCCCGCTGCAGTCCCCGCAGCGCGTTGGTTGAGACGATGTTAGCTGAGGGTCGTAGATTCGACCGCTCGCGCGCCAACACTCCACATGATTAAAAATCAGAGTTTAGCGGCCGCCCGCGACTTTGTGGAGTTAGTTATATCGTCATATTTTGGACAATGCTCACAATATATTTGTATAAATTGTAGCCTATGTGTTATTCTGATGTATAAGCTATATTATTGTAAAGTTTCACTATCCCTTCGGTAGCTTTTGCGTGAAAGAGAAGCGAACACATCCATCCATCCATATTTACTTTCACGTTTATAATATAAGTGGGAAGTAGATTATAGGGGGCGGCAAATTTTAGGACCCATTACCATCAGGTGATCCGTCTGCTCAATTGCCACTTAACTAAAAAAAACACTCTTTTCAGTTTAGTGAACTGTTGCTGATTCTCTCGAATGTTTAAAGAGAATAGCAAATTGGCGATCCCGTATTGATGATAAAAGGTCTTTCACTGCAATACTCTTAAACAGATTCCAATTACAGTTTATTGGTGAACGACGAAATTGGTTTGCCATTTTGATGTTTTGTCAAATTCACAAACAAGGCTTAATTTTATTTTCTTCTTATTAATTATCTCGTTATTCCAAGCCCATTGGTTGCCCTGTTGGTCTAGTGATTTTCTGTCCTGAGTCGAGCAAAAAAAACCATGTTTCGAATTTTTCAAACACAGAGTTTGTGATCACCAATCCGCATTAAGTAAGCAGCTCAGGCGCTGCTTCAAGTCGGCTTTATATGCAGCCGATTTATAGTTAAGCCGATCTATTAATAACGAGGCGTGTTTAAAAATTACCCTACAATGTTTAATTCAGACATTTTCTTTCTTTTGCAGGTACATAATAACACTTTTTTCGTCATGAAGACTGCTGTATCGGTAAATAAACATATTTTCTTATACGGTTAACGCACAGATAAAAAACCAGGTTGGTAGGATTCCCGGGTCGAGCAAAAGTATGTACCGAATTTTTCGAACATAGCTGCTCGGGTTTGCGATCACCAATCCGCATTAGGCAAGCGTGGTGATTAAGCCTAAACGCATCATAGTAGTGATAGCTTGATTTCTATGATAGAGGCCTTTACCCTGCTGTGGGACAGTTAATAGGCTGATACATTACTTTTTTATAGGGTAATTTTGACCAACTCAAAAGAGCAATGATTAAAGTATTGCGCCAAAGTTGATACGGGTTTGATTCCCAGTCAGCTTCGAAAACAAACTTTTCTAAATTATCAAAAGTCTCTGGTTTCGTTCTCTAGTACCTACTCATAGTAGATTAAGTTATGGAAATAAATGTGGCGGACATCTTAAAATATTACCTACATGAAATAAATACATTTCCTGTAACCAAACCGAAAATAACATTATTTCATCTAAATAATATCACAATAAAATAACTCACGAATCAGCTTCAACATTTACGTCACGAAACTCAACAATCAAAATTAAAACCGACTTTTTTGGCAGCCATCTTGTATATTTTCCCGCTAATTCTGCATCAGTCTAAAACAAAAGTGGATCGCAATATCAGATATCAAAAGATGTCGTTCCTTCATTAGAGAGGCGGCGAGAAAACTATCAATAATATGCTTGTATTTTGAACTACGCAATTAACACTGTCTAGAGCGGGG
The DNA here is from genome assembly GCA_014851415.1 of Cnaphalocrocis medinalis. Classification (NCBI taxonomy): domain Eukaryota; kingdom Metazoa; phylum Arthropoda; class Insecta; order Lepidoptera; family Crambidae; genus Cnaphalocrocis; species Cnaphalocrocis medinalis. The sequence continues at coordinate 1,103,921 of CM026297.1, forward strand.
ACATTCTTCATCATCATCATAATTTCAGCCAATAGACGTCCACTGCTGGATATAGGCCTCCCCCAATGTTCTCCACACAGATCGGTCCAGTGCCGCCTGCATCCTAGGAACTCCCGCGACCTTTACCATATCGTCAGTTACGATTACTTGACACTCGAGAACCTTTTTTTTGTGATATCTGGCAGGTGAGCAAACGAATCACCTGCTGGTAAGCAATGTTCGCCGCCCATAGACACCTGAAACACAAGTTTTGTTTCTTTATGTGATAGGTAGCAGGCGAGCAGGCTGATCACCTGATGGTAAGCGATTGCCGCCGCCCATGGACACTTGCAACACCAGTGGAGGTACAAGTGCGCTGCCAACCTTCCAAGTAGAGTCACAAGTACGCTTCCAACCTTTAGGGTGCGTTTCCACAGAAGCGGAGCTGTGCGGAGTTGAGCGGAGACTTATAAAAATTGACCAATCACATCGCTCTTCAGAGATGAGTTGTGTATTTTGAGCAACGTGATATAAATTTTTACCAGTCTTCACTCAACTCCCCGCAGTTTCGCTTCTGTGGAAAGAATAGAATAGAATTGAATAAAATGATAATGCTTAAACTGTACAGAGTCTTGGTGTTAAAGTTAGGTAGACATATTTCATTAGTTTCAACAGTTTCGTCCTTGTTGAACATTGTCAATGTGGAAACGCAGCCTTAACGTTTAACCCCCTTTCCACCCAATTGGTCCTCACTCACTAGATGAAACTGGGCGTAGGCGCAGCTTTACGCCGGTTCTTCTGTAAGGCAGTAGTATCACTCTGGTCGAGCCAACCCATTCAGGTCTTAGCGTTGCTTTGCCACGGATAAATATATTAATAATATCGATATCAATTCTATCGATCTATCCCCACCACTAGTCCTGACAACTCCAACGTTTGATTTATATAATATTTCATACGCGTTTGATGTCGTCAGGGAGGCCGTAACTCTTTTATTATTTACTATTGCACGTTAGTTATTCCCGAATCCCTTTATACTAAGTGGGGTTTACTTTGTGTTGGATTGTAAGGGTGAATCAAAGGGTTTGTTATTGAATATTTTTCCCAAATTAAGCGGGAATACTGAAGGGAGTTTTTGAGTTATAGCGAAAATGTTTGATTTGATGGGTTGAACAAAGTTTTTATTTACGTTGGAAGAAAGAAAGATAGAAAATACAATTATTCATTTGGACTTTTCGATTTGCATTTAAGGTTTGTCAATGTCTATAGAATTTTATATCTTTAATAAAAAAATTAGAAAATATACAGGGTGTACCCTTTCTACTATCCATCCTGAGACACATTTTTCTATCCCTACGACCTTTTCCGAAATTCGTTTTGCAAAGTTTTTCGACCTCCCTCATACAAAATGACCGGTCCCACGCGGGACGGATTTTGTATGAAAAACTTTTTTTCGCGAATATTACAAAAGTCCAATTTCTTTTTTTTTTTATACTAGAGGCGGAAAGAGCAGGCGGGTCCCTGCCTGGTAAGTAATCACCGCCGCCAATGAACATCCTGCCGAGATCAGAGAGATCGCTGATGCCGTTTTGCTTCCGGGCCTTTGAATTCTTGGCCGGATAGGCGCATTTTGGTAGTGGATTCAAATCCCCCACCCTGGCCAAACATTTGTGGGAGTGAACACTTGTCTTTGCTCAATGTTATAGGTGTAAAATATGTATTTAAGTATTATATATGTGTTTCCTCTGTTGTTTGATATCTGTAATGCAAGTGCTTAAGCCACTCAGGTCTATATATGAGAATCCTAACTATTTACAAATGCGAAAGTAACTCTGTCTGTTTGTCTGTCTGTCACTCTTTCACGCCAAAACTACTGAACGGATTTGAATGAGGTATAGAGATGGTCTAGACCAAAGATTAGGTATTATAGTAATATATCAAAAGGTCTACACCCTGAGATAGGATATAGGCTACTATTTATTGCGAAAATGGGGTAGTAAAGCTACCTCTAAGCTCTTCTATTACAGGTACTAAGTAGCTTATAGCACGCGGATGACGCCACGGGTAACAGCTAGTCTATACTATTTATAAAGAGATAACTTCTATGGACAACGACAAGGCTTATAGGTAAACCGAAAACACGAAACGCTTGCGCGATGTAATTGGACACAGCTCCATCTATTGGTTCATTTTTGAATTACGGTCCCGAAGCGAAGTGAGGGCGGGCCACTAGTAATTTATAATTTAAAAATCATATCTCTTGACATGGCAAGCCCGCTGCCACTTTAGCGTGCTAATTCTAACATTGTGCGTGATAGCAAAAATACCACTCATAATTTATGAATTTTATTTGATATATCGTCGACAAGTTTTCGCTATTATGTCTGACCTATTTTTGTGACATATTTATCACTTTCCCTAGACGCAAGACTAAACAAGCAAACAGTAGTCTGGCATTAACGAGAGTCTAATTTTAGTACTAGCTGCGCCCCGTGGTTTTATCCGTGTTGTGTTAGAATTCTCGTTATATTTTGAATAATATACAGGATGTATCTGTGAATATTTATATCCCTTTAACCACGTCTTCTACCAATGATACTGAACAACAGATGTTGTGTTGAAAAACTTTTCTAAGGTAGTAGGTACGTATAGTCTCATCTGAAATATATATATCGTGCATAAGTATGCCATGAATTTCAATAGATGACTGGAAGCCCTTCCTCACTTCGCTTCTGGGCATCAGTTCCACTCTGAACCAATAGATGGCGCTGGGCGTCGATTGCATCGCATTAGTTTTTCGACTATTCGGTTTGTAAATAAGGTTTGTCGACATCTATAGAATGTCTCTTCTTGAAAAGAAGATTCTACGACGTTCAAAAAGTAGTAATATATAATGTGTATTTAAGTAATATATTTGTGATCCTCTGTTGTCTCATATCTATAACACAAGTGCTTAAGCTACTTAGTACGGAGTCAGCTCAAAATATTAATTTTTTATAATTTACACTGTCAAAGGTATCTTCTTCTATCTTCTATACTATTTATAAAGAGATTACTTCTATAGACAACGACAAGGCTTATAGGTAAACCGAAAACACGAAACACTTGCGCGATGTTATTAGACAAAGCGCCATCTATTGGTTCATTTCTGAATTACGGTCCCGAAGCGAAGTGAGGGCGTCCCATTAGTTTATTTATAATTTACACAGTCAAAGGTATAGTAAATAAAATAATTGTAACATAAATAAACCTTTAAATACTCTAGTGTATAAAAAGACATAAAACTACACAAGTGCGTTTCCCAGATTGAGTGGCAATAAAGTGAGGGGCCTGACGGAGACTTTACGTCTTGTAGCTTCGAAGCCGTAAAACGGAACGCAAGAACACGCCCTGTCCAATTAGAAGCGTGTGTAGACTGCCCTGTGGTATCTTAATGTAGGGTGGTGGAATGACCAATTTTTTTTTATGTGATAGGTGGCAAACGAGCATATGGATCACCTGATGGTAAAAGATTTTCGCCGTCCATTAGACACCTGCAACACGAGTATAGTCGTTAGTAATCTGCCAATCTTTAAATTCCATTTCCCCCGTTTGGGCCTCCTGACGGAGACTTTACGTCTTGTAGCTTCGAAGCCGTAAAACGGAACGCAAGAACACGCCCCGTCCAATTAGAAGCGTGTATAGACTGCCCTGTGGTATCTTAATGTAGGGTGGAAGTTTACTATACTCTGATTCATAATCATGTAAAGTACCTAAACTGACCGATGTCAATGATAAGTTTCTATGCATTTTGACATTTTGCATGTGTCAAATTGAGTGATAATGTATGGGGATGACACATTGGCATCTGTCAATTTACTTCACATGATTATATAGTGAATGACCAATGTAGTTTTATGTCACTAACATATATAGTGAATGACCAACTTTTTTTATGTGATAGTGGCAGACGAGCAGACGGATCACCTGATGGTAAGCAAAACCAGAATACGTACCTTTTACAAACTAGTAGCTCGTGTCTTTACCCCTACATGGCATAATACAGCCTATATAGTGAACCTCTGTAGACGAGGTGTCACTTTTCCATAGAGGCCGTCCGACGACTTTGTGTGTGTATGTTGTTGTGTGAGTGCGTGTTGTGTGTGAGTTGTGTATTGTGTATGTTGTGTGTGAGCTGTGTGTGTGTGTGAGTGTTGTGGTGTGTGTGGGTGTGGGTATGTGTGCGTGTGTGATTGAGCGAGTGCGTGCGCTTAAATAGGTACTCATTGTCACGTATTACGCTAAACTTACTATGGAGTCAGTTTAATTTATGTGCTATCTATTGTATAGTTAAGCATCTTTCAAGACGGTCAGCCCATAAAGCAATAGATCGGTGGTAACAACATAAAGCTCCAGGGCTGCCACTAAAACTTTATTGGATGTTGGGTTCTGATTAAATTAGATTTGCTGAGGTGAGATTTTATTGCTTTTGTTTGGACTCATTTAGCTTGAATATCTCAATGGCTCTGTGTTTTATTGATACTTACAAAGGTCAGTGACCAAAGTATCTTTGTCTGCTACAAGATTCAGCTATTATGGCCGTGATATAGGAGAGATGTCATAACCATCATCATCATCAGCCTATATCTTGATCCCATTGCAGGGAATAAGCCTCCTCCTGTGCTCGCATTTCACAACAGTCCTTTTTTTTGTTGACCGTGGAGAAATGCGTTACCGAACCCACCCCGCCGGGGTGCGGACGGGTTATGTCGGACTTCCTCCGCATGATGGCGGGGGCCTATCGACTAAAAACTCCTGGGGCACCCTCTCATCGTCCGTGGTAGGGGATCATGTTGACAGGCACGCAGCCTGGTGCCCGATCCCCGGACGGACCCCGCCTATGCGGCGGGCAGGACGATAAACAGACACACATCAGGTTATCACTATCTGTCAAATTTCCTCTATTGGTTTTGAACTAATGTGTTTAACAGTAAGAGGAGAGTCGATTTATGAAATTTGACAGTTTTGTATTACTTTGATGTGTTGCTGTACGCAGTTCGAAGACCCATTTAGTGGTGACTAAATGGGTCTGTCATAAGAGGTGTCTTATGACAGGCCGAGAATACCATTGCAGTATTTTTAACGCCCCAAGCCACAAGGCATACCACCTAACAGTTGGGAGAGCCACGCTTCGGCATGAATAGGCCGGCTCGACCGGAGTAATATTACGTCCTCACAGAAAAACCGGCGTGAAGCAGTGCCTGTGCTGTGTTTCGCTGCGTGAGGGAGCGCACCGGAGGCCCAAGCGAGGGGAAAGGAGGTTAAAGCAGTTCACTTGTGGTGCAGGTGTCCATGTGCGGCGGTCATCGCTTACCATCAGGTGATTCGTCGGCTCGTCTGCCACCTATATCATAAAAAAACATGTTAATGGGCCGTGCCGTGGACTACAAAAGGACGAATATGGATGCAACTGAAAATAACAAGCTGAGATGATATATATATTTAGAGTGAGGTAAATTACATAATAGCAAGTTTCCGTATTTACCTCTCCTTTTATTAAAAGTTGTGACCCTCGGTAGGGCTTATTATAGAAACCATTTACCCCTTCCGCCTAAAGTTGGGTAATTTGGTAATTTCTTCATGATAATAATTGCTGACGTCACGAGCTAAGAACCCTGTAATTACTGACTTCAGTCACGGAAGGGACTTTACACGGGACGACTTTCTACAAAAGCTTCTTAGTGGAAGAGCCACGCTTCGGCATGAATGGGCCGTCTCGACCAGAGTAATACCAGGTCCCACGTCCTCACAGAAAACCGGCGTGAAGCAGTGTATGCCTGAGTGAGGGTACCGGAGGCCTAATCCAGGGGAAGGGGGTTAAAAGGTAAGCAGCGCACTTGTGACAACCAGAGGTGGCACAAGTGCGCTGCTTACCTTTTAATCGGCATATTGCAGATAGAGCATCGAGAAACTTCTACAGATCACTAGATATTTCTAGAAACTTCTATTACTATCTAGTATTTACTCGGCCAATTGGCGTATACGACACATTGTAACGGAAGATAAATTGTAATGTATCCATTAGCGATAAGGTCTATTTCTGATTGCAGGGGTTACCATAGCCGTAACAATATATTGTGCCATGTGGCTAGGGGCGTTAAGAATACTGCCAAGGCATTCCCGGCCTGTCGTAAGAGGCGACTAAACGGGCTTCGGAGTACGTGAGCATGCCACTACTGGGGAGTGGCTTGCTCAGTATCACGACTCCGCGAGGGAAAAAATCCTACTGGGTGTCCTGGTAGGTCGCGCATACGGGAAGAGCTGCATTGCGCCAAACAATTTGGCTCAAAGTGGCGAGCGCGATTTGCGGTACTAATTTGAAATCGTAGCTTGTAAAGTCATCCAGCCCACTAAGCGACCAATGTTTACAAAACATTTCCCAGGAATAAAGGCATTTTCACAAGAAAATTGTTCTTGATATTGATCAAGTAGGCTGAGTGTGGCTGCGTAGCGTACGCAGTTCGATTTCCGGTCAGGTCGATTTGAAAAGCAAATGTTTTGGAGCGGAATTCCCCGCAATCTAATTTCCTACCTTCAGTCATCATTCATCTAAACTAAAAATTGCTCCCTTTATAAGTAGACTTTTTATTTGATTTGATTGTTCTGACGATTTGTCAATGAAGTTTATTTATTATTTCTTTATCTTTGTTAAAAAGGTTTTTAACTATTAATAGGTATTACAGGTAATTTCCGGAGAGCAAAATGCCAAATAAAAAATCACATCATGATTATTGGACAGCCCCTTATTCAAAAAAAAACCGGCCAAGTGCGAGTCGGGCTCGCGCACAAAGGGTTCCGTAGCAGCAACGGATTTTTAAAGGTGTACAATACTGTAGTATATTTTTTGATCTATCTTATAAGGTTCAGCCATCGTTTTCAGTGTTAGCACAATAACTTAACCAAAATTACAGTTAAATCAACCTATCTCAAAAACTATAAGAGATACTTTGATCAAACCAAAAATCGTTGAAAGAGTTAATTAGCATGCATCACCTCTATTTTTTTAGAATTTTATACCCCCGTAGTTATAAAAATAGAGGGGGGGGGACATACTTTTTACGACTTTGAGAGCTGATATCTCAAAAAACCGTTCACTTTAAGAAAAATGTTTTTTAGAAAACTTTATATCATTTTAAAAGACCTTTCCATTGATACCCCACACGGGTATGTACATCGAAAAAAAAAATTTCATCCCTCAGTTACATGTATGGGGGGCCCCACCCCCAATTCTTTTTTTTACTATTTAGTGTCATATTTTTGTAGCGGTTCATACAACACATATTCCCATCAAATTTCATCACTGTAGTACTTATAGTTTCCGAGTAAATCGGCTGTGACAGACGGACAGACGGACAGACGGACAGACGGACAGACGGACAGACGGACATGACGAAACTATAAGGGTTCCGTTTTTGCCATTTTGGCTACGGAACCCTAAAAAGGACCAATGTGCCTATACCCACATTTTTTTTCAACAACTTTTTCAACTATATCTTTATAATTTCTTCGTTTTTCGGTACAACAAGAAAAACAAATAAAATTAGCTACATATCAATACAGAACAGCAAAAACCATCATGGCGGGAATGACATTTTGGTCATTCTTCTGTCAGGGTTGACAATACAAACATTATAGTTGAACTACGGTTATTTAGCCCCCGGAAAAGTCGGAACTAAGAATGCTGTTTCCCTTACGTAAGTTGACATTAACGTGTTGTAAATGTAAATGTATATTTTTCTTGACTTTTTGAAATATGTACTGTATAATATTCTAGCCAAGTTTGGAACATTCCCTTTATTTAACACAATAATTTTCCCGTTTTTCTCAAAAAATGGCTTTGTGGCTTAGCGGCCTTCTTTTATATTACAGAAGTTTTGCAATACTCAAAAAAGCATTTTTTTTTTATGGTGTAGGTAGCAGACGAGCAGGCGGATCACCTGATGGTAAGCAATTGCCGCCGCTCATGGACACTACAACACCAGTGGAGTTACAAGTGCGCTGCCACCTTTTATCCCCTTCCCCCCGGGTGGGCCTCCGGTACCCTCACTCACTCGGCGAAACACAGCACAGGGGCTGCTTCACGCCGGTTTTCTGTGAGGCAGTGGTATCACTCCGGTAGAGCCGGCCCATTCATGCCAAAGCGTGGCTCTCCCACAGTTGCATAAATACGTACCTCTGAATCCAGAAATCATATCTGAATAGCAAACAGGAGCAAGCATCTGACTTATCTAATAACTCCCTTTATTCGTTTCGTACGCATCCAACTCAGCAAATAAATAAATAATCTTTCCGTATACGCGTTGCTAAGATACATTAGTGATGTGATCTGACCTCAAATCATATTAAGGTAGTTTTAAGTTTTATACCGTGTGCAATAAAGAGTATATTCATGAAAACAGAACATAAAAAAAAACTTCTAAAAAAATCTATAAAAATAATTTAGATTGCGATAAATTATTTTTTCCTAAAAAGAAATTGTTTATAAACAAATTATAATTTATAACTATCGCATTTATAAGCGAATTTGTACTCAAAAAATAAACATTTACTACCGGTCCACCCCGGCTTCGCCCGTGGTACATACATAGCCTATAGCAATGAGGAATAACGTACCTTTCCAACAAAATATGACAAGATTAATGAAAGGTTTAAAACCACGGAAAAACAGAGCGCGTCTAAGTCACATTTTTTTTATTAAAAGGCAGATTAATTTTTTGTCAGTCTGTACCCACGTGTGCGAGTATAGACGCAAATAGTGTGCGAGCGAGAAGTGAATAGTTGCGCCGCCATTTCTAATCCCAATGTTTATTCGCACGGGTAGTATACAGGCTGATACTTAAGGCTTTTAGATAAATGGTTGGACCTCCGGCACCCTGAACCACTCAATGAAACTTTGAGGCCGTGGTATCATTCCAGTTAAGCCGGCCCATATTTGTCGAAACGTAGCTCTCCCGCGGTCATCACAAAAATGTTTACCCAAAGTAGAAATGGAATGAACCTTTGACTTATAAGTCAAAGTTACTACGACCAAATGCGCCAATGGATCAGGCAAGTGAACTCATATCACTTTCAAATGACATTGAGTTCACTGAGTACGAGTGAACTCATTTCACTTTCAAGTGATATGAGTTCTCTCACTCAGGAGTGAACTAGATCCCATCACTAATCCAGGTATTCATTGGACAGCATGATTTGTAGGACCCGAGAGGACCATATATTTTAATACCATCAAGATGAGTGAAGTCAAGTGTGAATGTATGTATGGGATGTCAGAGAGTGAGTGGAGTTAAATAAATTGGATTGTGATAAGATATTTATTTATGGGAAGATCTGAAGGTTGGTCTGTTGGACTTGTAACAAAGTATTATAGGTACAGTCAGCCACACATCACGTAACCACGACCTGTCAAATTTGTACAATTGATATTCAACCTAATTTGTTTGGCAGTAAGAGGAGAGTCGATTCAAGAAATTGGACAGTTTTGTATACTTTGATGTGTGGCTGTACGTACCTTTTTTTTATGTGATAGGTGGCAGAGGAGCAGACGGATCACCTGATTGTAAGCGGAAATGACGAGCTGCTGGGGCACTACCCTATGTGATATGACCCCCCCACCTCCGTAGTATAGTTATTTATATGCTAGAGGTCGACGGCAATATTTTTTTATTATATAGGTATAGCCAGACGTTTGGCCTCCATCTCAACTGGCTGTAAGTGATGATGTGGCCAAGGGTGTAGAATTATCTATCTATTCACTCTTCTTTTGAAATATGGGCAAGGACACCTAATTATTATGTAATGTTATGAGATACATTTACATACATTAAATCAGCCGTCGTCACACTTTATTGTTCAAGGGCCGCACATAACAATGTGAGCACCAGGGCCCGGGCCGCAGTATAAATGTGAATGCGTTTCAAGAGCTTTTGCATCTATTATAACTATTGCGTCTATTACTTCTCTACTCAAAAACCTATAAACTAATTTACATGGAATTTGATATAAGTACATATATGTTGTCGACTATTAAATAAAGAAATCTACTTTATCGCGGGCCGCACAAAGTCCACGGGCCGCAGTTTGACGACCACGGCATTAAATTATACACAAAAAGACATTACATTGACAATTACATAACATACTTACATTCGAACCAGGACCCTCATATGGAAGGCGCGTTCTAATCCACTGAACTACTACGCTCGGTTTAATTATTCAATACGCCCTTAATCGCAATATCTTAAGCCCTAAAAAGGTCCCAGCCCAAGGTCAGGCGCTTAATTCAGAATCAACGGAATATAGCTTTGAAAGCGCACAAACCAAGATTTATCGTTATAAATTGTTTCCCCACAAGCGGACGACATTTAATATTTCCTGGAAATATGGCCGGCAGAAAAAGTTCGCTGTTCCACCACGAAGACTGTGGACTTAGGTTTTTGGTTTCGTTGGTATTTGGCAACTTGATTCTCTTCTCGCTTCGGTTTCACACCGTTGTGATACTCGCAAAAGTCGAATCGTCGTATGAGAGGAAGTACTGGAGGCCAATTCTCGGTTTACGCCTTCTATGTCGAGTCGACTTCACGCAACCTAGACCAATAAGAGAACAAGATAAAGAATGTCGACTATAATCTGTGTCCTCCTATTGGTTGTGCGTTCCATGAAGTCGACTCGACAAAGAAGGCGAAAACCGAGAATATACCTCCTGCGGGTCAATTCTCGTGCACTCGACATTGCAGTCGAATTAGAAATTTGTATAGACAAATGTAAGAATTCTCTAAATTTGACTTTAAGGTCGACTGCACGATTGCCCCCCAGGGGAGCAATCCGTATGCATTCCACATTAAAGTAGATTCCATACTGAAAGCGTTTATAGATTACTAGTGGCCCGCCCTCACTTCGCTTCGGGATCGTAATTCAGAAATGAACCAATAGATGGCGCTGTGTCCAATTAAATCGCGCAAGCGTTTCGTGTTTTCGGTTTACCTATAAGCCTTGTCGTTGTATATAGAAGTGATCTCTTTATAAATAGTATAGATAGAAGATTTATTCCTCCTACATATTTTTACGTAAACATTAATCAAAAGCTTAGTAAAGTATTTTCCACCCCGGTTAATGTCTCACTTACAAGCTTCCGTTTAAAAACCAAATGGGCTGTTAAAAGGCAGCAATTTTAAACCGCTTTCCCCTAATTATAGCCTGAATAATCCTGAAATAGCTCAATGAGTTGTTATCAGCGTAAACAATCTTCAAATTAACGGAGTTAAATTCCTTCAAGGTATTTATTTATTTATTCAACTAGCTTGTTTTTGATTTGCATAATTATGATTATCTCTACTTAAGGGGCTACACGAATGAAACTAGCTCCGCCAACCTATTTACACTGATTGTGGCGAAAATACATATATTTTTTAAGAAAGCAAAACATTACAGACTTCGATAAAAGTAAATTGAATTTTTCAAGATGCAATACAATATATAAAACACGCGACCAGTAACAATAATGTCAAATATTGCTAAAAAGTGGCCGTTTCTAGCAAAAATTAACATTATTGTTACTTGTCGCGTGTTAGAAATATTGTATTGCATCTTGAAAAATCTAATTTACTTGGATCTAAGTCTGTAATGTTTCATTTTCTTCAAAAATATAATATTTTCGCCACAATCAGTGTAAATAGGTTGGCGGCGTTAGTTTCATTCGTATAGCCCCTTAAAGGTGCTTCAACATTATGTCTCTCTCTCGCACACACACACTATCTCTCTCTCCTTCTCTCACTCTTTCGTTATCTCTTATCTTAGTGTGTAATTACAGGTTCCGGATAAATAAGCTGTCCTTTGGACGGAACTGGTAATCACATGATAGCATGAACCAGACTCCCCAAGTCCACGATTACGTATAGACGTGAATTTGGGAGTCTGGTTCTAATCTCTCTCTCTCTCACACACACTATCTCTTTACCTCTCATCTTAGCGTGTATAGTCCGAGGCAAGAAAGTGTTGTTATGACCTTGAGTGCGCAGAATCCAATTTTGTCAGAAAGTCTTCTTTTTTACAAGTGCGCAAAATAACGGCCATCGCTATACTTTCGTGCCTTCAGCCATAATTACCGTTTCTGGAGCAGCTGGAGCTTCGTTGAGGGAAGCCATGATCAGCATAATGGGGCGCCGGCTATTCCCCGTTTCGTTGAGTAAGCCAATGTGGGTAAAAGGGGGTTAAACGTTAGCAGCGCATTTGTGACTCTACTGCTATTGCAAGTGTCAACGGTCGGCGGCAATCGATTACCATCAGATTATCCATTTGCTCGTCTGCCACCTATCTTAACTGTGGGAGAGCCACGCTTCGGCATGAATGGCCCGACTCGACCGGAGTGATACCACTGCCTCACAGAAAACCGGCGTGAAGCAGCCCCTGTGCTGTGTTTCGCCGAGTGAGTGAGGGTACCGGAGGCCCACCCGGGGAGGGAAAGGGATAAAAGGTTGGCAGCGCACTTGTAACTCCACTGGTGTTGCAAGTGTCCATGAGCGGCGGCAATTGCTTACCATCAGGTGATCCGCCTGCTCGTCTGCTACCTATACCTAACATAAAAAAAAATCACATAAAAAACCAGATCTAAGATTTTAAACACTATAATAATCGGTAAGCTCACAGCCGGATCTTCTTAAGTCCCCCATTAAAGCTAAAGTAGCCATCTGCAGCTACGGAGGCTGCCAACTCTGTAATGGCAAAAGTTCGCCAACCAGCGCCAACGCATGTAGAATATCAAACAGTAAGATATTAAAATCTAAAAACGTTATATTCTTAACTAGTGAAAGCCCGTGGCACCGTTATAGGGAAATAACACCTCTTCACAATAATGTACGGACAGCCGCACATCAGATTACTACAATCTGTCAAATTTCCTCAGTTGATATTGAACCAAACACGTTTGACATAAAGGTGAGGTTCGATTGAAGAAACTTGACAAATTGTAGTAACCTGATGTGCGGCTGTCTGTACATCTATACAAACGAATAGTTGGAGTAGTTGGGGCCAGGGGTGGCTCTAGCCTATACAGTCATGGAATAAATGTTGTTCTGAATGGTTAGTTGGTCCAATAGGTTTAGCTCCTCGTTCTTACCCCGAGCCATCAAGTCATGGAATCCAGATCATGTGTTTCCTCCTTCTTACAATCCTGGATTTTTAGGCAGGGCGTGAAATGGCATCTCTGCAGGCCTTCAAGGTGAGGATGACAGACTCAATAGGTAACTTAGTATGTTCTTTTGTGCCTGTCAACCTCTTATTTGGATCTCATGGCCGTTTACCATCCATCAGGCGGAGTGAGGTCATCTTGATTGTTCTCAATATAAAAAAAATAACGCCTCTTCACAAAATAATGAACATATTACAAACGAATAGTTGGAGTTGTTGAAGCCAGGGGTGGCTCTAGCCCATATAGAGTGTGCAATCATAACTAGCGCCCCCACCAATTGGTGGTCACTAGGGCCATTTTGAGAGTTGTAAATATTGAAGGGGGCCTGACTCTCGGGGCCCTACACCCGACGCCCGGGTGCACCGCGCCCTGCACTATAGGCAAAGCCGCCCCTGGTTGGAACTAATCAGGGCTGTCAATAGCAGATCAATTGGTTGATGGAAACCCAACCGGGTAATCAGAGGACAATTAGACGCTGATTATCGTCGAAATAGCCCTAATTTCATGCACTAATTAGGTATGCATTAGTTCCTAATTAAATACATTTGAAATTGCTATTCAACTAATTGACTTTAAGAACGGAGGGAGAGTAATAATAAGGGCTATATGATCAGGTTTCTCTAGTCAAAATCAAATTAATATTTTTTGCAAAAACCTACAAAACTCTCATAAGTCTCTTTTTACTGTTTTTAATCGCCATAATATTTATCACAATGTTTTCTGACCTAATCTTTAATCTCACCATGTAGTTATCAGGATCAGTAAAAGTGGTTACCGAGAGGCTGAAGCTAAAATAATATTTTTGTTGGGCAAAATAAAATTAATACACAAGAACACAACAACTGAAATCTAAAGCTAAAAAAACTACCAAAAAGAAAAATTAAAACAGAGTGGCAATATCTCCAAAATGTTCCTCGTTGAGATTTGCTGGGAGAAATAGCTTAAAAATAGTTCAAAATAGGGTGCGGCTTAATTGTAAAATAATGTATTGGTGAGCAACAATGTGATTTTTATTATTTTTCTTTAGCTTAGTAGCTAAACTTTAAATCCATTAACACCGTCAATCTACCCTACAGGTCGCCTTAAAACGTTCAAAGTCTCGATACTTACAAATTCCTAGTGAAACTTCAATTTCGTAAGCTAAATTAATCCTTCGAGATTTGAAGTCTTACGTGATTCTGGAAGCTAGAGTGCAAGCATCTGCATAATATCGGTTTTACAAGCCAATGACGTTTAGCGACGTTTTATTCATGCACCAGCTTGGATCTCGGTTTTAGCGCTTTACGGTTTATTGCAGTTTAGTTTTGAACCCTTTGAGGAGGGAATCTGCACGTTTCGGAACGTCTCTCGAACTGTGGATACCCAAAATGCTTAGATTATGATTATAAATTCACACATCTCATTGACCTGACTCCGTACTTAGCTTAAGCACTTGTGTTACAGATATCAGACAATAGATGAAACACAATGATCATCATCAATACTTACTATTTATAGAGAAGCCTTATATACAAATCGATAAGACGAAACGAGAGCGATACAATCAACACCCTACGCCATCTATTGGCACTTTGGCAGACAATGGAACTACTATTCCGAAACGAACTGAAGACAGGCTACTAGTATTATAATGAACAAACACAAGTGTTCATCACACGAATGTTTGTCCAGGGTAAGGATCGAACCCACGTCCTTTGTCGTATGACGCTGGGTCACTACCAAATGCGTCATCAGGCTAGTATAATAAAAAAATTATTTAAAACTAAGTATGTACTTTTTAATTAGAAACATGTGCTAAGCTAAGCTAAACTAAGCATGTAAGTACAAATAACTATGACTCTACTGCAGATATTGATGCAACCTTATGCTTGTATTTTTTATTGTTTCAAATAAAGAGTTATTTATTATTAATTTACTTATTACAGTGGTCATGCTGGCTTACAGGCAAAATGTCAGCATGCTGAATGTTACACTAATATGAATGAATTAATACATGTAAATAAAGAGTTGTGTTATTATTAACTTAGATATTTCGTTTCTATTGGCCGTCATAACAGATATATGGCTAGATCTAACATAGTACTTTCGGATCGGACCTTTAGTATATTCGTATTCCAATACCATTTACGACGACCTATCCGCTGTATCGTGGATGAATTTCATACTTATGCAAGGTGCCGTAAAAATGTGCCCTACACTGTATCTTCTATCTCCTAAGTCTTGAGAGTCGGAGTGTGCCTAGGTAATAGTTGTGGTCTGGTATCCCCGTGGCGTATATAAATGTATCCAGTATTTCTTTCGGCTTTTTATTTGTTTTGGCTAAATATTGCTGAGGCGTGAGTGTGTTATAGTTCTGCAGGGACATCAAATCCAATTTCAAAAAGCTACTTACTGTAACTCGTCCTTACTCACTTTCGGACGATATTTTGAGAAAACCTGTATCTTTTCTTATCTTGCTGACATTCGGAAACAATGCTGCATATATCGGATTTAGGTTAGGTTTGATCTCCACTGGTGATTACTAATCAACAGACCCGCTTGTTCGTTTGACATTTTTTATATGATAGGTGGCATACGAGCAGACGGATCACCTGATGGTAAGCGATTGCCGCCGCCCATAGATACCTGCAACGCCAGTAGAGTCACGTGCGCTGACAACTTTTAACCCCCTTTCTCCCCTTGGGCCTCCGGTACCCTCACTTGACGAAGCACAGCGCAGGCGGTACTTCACGCCGATCGTCTGTGAGGCCGTGGTATATACCCATCGAGCCAGCCCCTTCATGCCGAAGCGTGACTCTCCCACGTTTAAATCAATAGCGGGCTGCCAACTTTGGCATCTATTTTTAAACCATGATCAAGTTTTAATTGAGTTAAAAGGCTGACTGGCAATATTTAAATTAGTTCTTTCGTGAAAAAGAAAAACTTAGCTCTTTTTAAGTTCATAAGATAGTTAAATAGGTACTTTGAAGTTTTACATTACTCATCCTCTTAGTTTTTGTTGCTAAGTATTCATAAGTTATTATGAAGGAAAATGTAGTCTAGATTTCTGATCATAAAAGTTTGTGAATTTCTTAAAAGTTGATCCAAGACTATTTTACGGAAGTTAACACTCTCTTTATAAAAATACTAGTGGCCCGCCCTTACTTTGTTTCGGGACTCGGTCCTTTCTGTAGTAGTTCCAAACTGTACCCAATAGATGGAATTGAGCATCGATTACATCGCGTTATTATTTTGTTTTTTCGGTTTTGCTAAAGCTATGTCGTTGCGAAACATAACATTGATGATTGACCTCACTCCGTGCTAAGTAGTTTAAGACTTGAGTTACATATATCAGACAACAGAGGATCACAAATATAATACTTTAAAACATACACCCAGACACTGAACAAACACAAGTGTTCATCACACGAATGTTTGTCCAGGGTGGGGTAACCGAACCGATCTTTGGCATATCAGGCAGGGTCACTACCAAATTCTCGGTAGAAATTGACCTTACGAATCAGCGGTAGATTATAAAATTTGATATTCATAAATGTTCTGTAAAGGACTTAAGTTGAATAAAGGTATTTTGATTCGATTGATTTATTTGATCCGGCCAGTCAATTGATCAACAATCCTTCTCGATTATAAAAGTTTTTATGTTGGGAATGAACAATTAAGGTAGGACCATATTGCTACAAGACATATGACCAGTATTTTGATGGCTACAAACATTACACTTCACACCCTTTAAGGTTTAGGTCTGGGGTTAAAATACTTAAAATACAAGTGAAAACTCCACTGTATGAAAGCGCATTCAGTACGACTCATCTTTTCAGCCATTCAGTCATGTTTATTTGGCGAAAGAGAAGGCTGTATTTTTAGTATGAAATTTGGGACAGAAGTTTTTTTTATGTTACACGTTTTTATAATTGGAATTTCGTACATTTGAATAATAAATAAATAACATCCTCCAACCGATATTCGGCTACGCGGTCAATATTAAAGATCAGTAACGTAACCCGGATACTTATTATGAAAGTGCTCAAGTGTGCATGAACATGTATGTTTTATTGGTCTGGGTGTTTTCTATATATCTATAAGTATGTATTTACAAAAGAAAAGTATTATATGTATATATTTGTAATCCCACTGTTGGTTCTGATATCTGTAACATAGGTGCTTGAGCTACCTATCTCAGAGTCAGATCAATGTATGTGATGTAGTGAAATATTATTATTATTATTAAGTATGTGCGTAAACATAGGTGCACTCTCTTTTCTCTTACCCTCTTAATTCGTGGTACCCTCTTAATTACTGGTACCCCCAGTGTGATACGACCAAAGAGTCGTATACCTATCTACTCAAAAGATTTTTAGATACCGCTCTTTTTGACAAACACACATTCTCTGTGGAAAAACTACCACATCGAGGAAAATTGTTTACAATCAATATTGTTTTTCAACAAAAACATCCTTGTCGATATTTCAAGCTTCAAGATTTATTAGCCAATGCCGCATACCTGTATCCTACTCGCACTTGTTTATTTATTCATTTATTCATATCCCTTACCTTGTCACATCCATTCATCTCGGTATGCCTAACAAATATTTAAGAAGTCGAACCCACGTCGTCTGCTGCAGCCACTATTACTTATACGGCGGCCATATTTTATTGTGACGTAGCGGTTTCGCGCCAAAAGGGGCGCCATGACACCCGCCATTTGTTAAACGTTTTCCCTATTAGATACGGTTTTCACGAATGCAAAACCAATAATCGATCGATATAAAAATCTATCAAAATACATTCCTATATTTCGATCGATCGATTGTCAATCGAGAAAGGCAGACGAGCCGACGGATCACCTGATGGTAAGCGATTACCGCCGCCTATGGACACCTGCAACACCAGTGGTTTGCAAGTGCGCTGCTTACCTTTCAACCCCCTTTCCCCTGGATTGGGCCTCCGGTACCCTCACTCACGGAACACAGCGCATGCACTGCCTCACGCCAGTTTTCTGTGAGGACGTGATATATTACCTACTCCCATTGAGGTAAACCTCAATGCCTACTCCAGTCGAGCCAGCCCATTCATGCCGAAGCGTGTCTCTCCCACTGTTAAACTGTGGTCTGGTAGTTTTAATTGATTTATAGATATGTTAGGTCAGCTTAGCTGAGTAACACGCTCAAACCTGAATAGGTATCATGCACCTATGGATTTTTCAATTCTTTGTGCTTTCTTCGCTCGCAAGTGAGAGAAAAACATCGTGAGGAAACCAGTTTCGGATAATTTCTGAAACGTGTAATCGATATCGAGGTCGATAACCGAAGTCACTTATATTAACCAGACTCCTCAAATCATAGTCTATCCTTGTCTAACCCTACCCCGGGCTTCAAAGCGACAGCTTGGACGCAACCGGGAATTACAAGCTGAGATGATTAAATTGTAAAACCTACGAATGTAATACGAAACTAGGCTCCTACAACACTCACAACAAATATGATGGAACACAAACAAACTCAAAGATAACATAAGTAATCCAATCATAACAGTAACTGAGTTTCCTCACATTTCAAATTTTCGACTTGAGTGTCCGAACTCATGTTGACACCAATTTCTACCAATCATTTTGAACAACATTTGTAGTTTGACTTTTTTGAAAAGCCTAGTTTTTAGACTTGTGAATCCACTGGTGTTACGATTGCCGCCGCCCATAAACGGGTGGCTATGCTGCCCTCCTAGTCATAAACGAAAAAAAATCCACTCTTAAAACATAATCATAAGATTAAATTATTTCACTTCGCAAAATTTTATTTCGTTTACGACTAGGAGGGTAGTATGGGCGGTGGCAATCGCAACACTATCGCATACCATCAGGTGACGCGTCTGCCTGTCTGCCACCTATCATATAAAAAAGATGGAAGTCGGTCACTTGACTCGGTTATTTTGTATGGGAAGTCGAAACATTTTTCAACAAATCTTTAAAACTTGTTATAAACAGGACTGAACGCGAGGATAGGTACTTATTAAAATATCTCGTCACGTTTAGTCCCGTTCAATAATGCAACGCGAAAATTAAAACGCATGTATGATGATTTTATTATTAGCCACAATTTTAGCCATCGGCCAAAACAAAGTTGTCCTTCAAAGAAACCAATTAGAATCGAGTGCCGCACGACGCCGTCCCACAAGGAATCGTGTCAAACAACTTCACCAGTATAAACATAAAACAACAAAGTTTCCTCGATAGTTTACTCTGTAACTGTGGACTGAAGGGTTATTCTAAAACGTTACACAAAACTTCCAGTTCATGTCAGTTCCTCCTTCTTACAATCCTGGATTTTTTAGGCGGGGCGTGAAACGACATCACACAGGCCTTTAGTGTGAAAATAACAGACTTAGGTAATAGTAGATTATTATACCTGTCAATCTCATATTTGGATCTCACGGCCGCTTACCATCAGGCGGAGTGAGGTCATCTTGATTGTCCTCAGTATAAAAAAACTGTATTCGACAAGTGCACCACCAGCTCGCGCGGTAAGCGGCGAAGACAAATCGTGAGAAAACTGAGGCCTCGAACGAACCCGTCACGAACGAACGAGAATATACCTATCGCATCCCAACATAAGAAACGCACGTTGCATGTGAAATTGACGGAGAAAAAATGAATAAAATTCATACAACATCTCATACATTAACCTGATTTCAACAAAAGATGTATCTGTGAACATTTACATCCCTTTAACCACGTACTAAGTAGCTAAATAACCTAGTTGGTGGTCCCCAAATAATTTTATTTTTGCTGTAGCAATTGTTTGCAATTTATTCTTAAGTAAATAATGCACTTTAAAATTCATCGACGGGTGGGATTCGAACCCACAAACCTTCACCCCACAGTACAGCCACCCGGACATTATTTACTTATGAATGGTCTCAGAGCCAATACCACCCGGCTCAGCGGAAGACCTTTACTTCTCATGGGAATCATTCCTTTTCCAGTTTTTGAGAATTGCCCTTTTTAAGCTACGCTCCCGAACTGCAGTTACTGGCAAATATCTACATAAGTCGCATGCACGGTTGGCTCAGTCGCTTCTAGAGACGTGACGTAATAGATCTATCGATATTTTTTGTTATGTGACAGTTGGCAGACGAGCAGACGGATCACATGGTAAGCGATGGCCGCCGCCCATAGACACCTGCCACACCAGTAGTCACAAGTGCGCTGCCAACAGATATGTCGCTGATGCGTTGCAGGACTTTTGAGCCTACGCTTCTATCTTGAAGGTCCCTAAGTCATAGCCGTCAGGAAATACTGCCGCGGCTAAACTGTCCCACAAAACTGAGGTTTGTGGATATTAATAAGATATTTAAAACTTCAAACAATTTTTTTCGTTTCGTTTTGTCCCGCTCATGGTTATTATTACCTATCTATTTCATTATCATATAATATGTGTTTAATAATTGTGTTTCCTCTGTTGTGATATTTATAACACAAGCTTAGTACGGTTAATGTGTCAGATGTGTGAATTTATTATTTTTATCGATAGTGAAGTGGCATCACTATTCCTTTAGGAAATGAAAGCAACTTCGCAATATTAAAGCCCAGTACTGAAATATAATGTTACAGGATCGTGTCTCGTAGGAACGTTTTATTTTTAATTACTACAGCTTCGGTTTACAGAGGAAAGTTATGTCACAGTATTAATATTACAAGTAAAGTACCTATACTGTCTCAGCCTGTATACTGTCCCACTGCAGGGCAAAGGCCACCATCATAGAAATCAAGTCATCGCCACTATGATGGATTCGGCTTAATCATCACGCTTGCCTAATGCGGATTGATGATCTCAAACCCGAGCTATGTTCGATAACCGAAATTTGAAACATACTTTGTTTTATTCGACCCGGGAATCGAACCGGTAAGATAACGGGCCGGTATAGTCAACAGCAAAATTAGATGATCAAAATCAAAAAACTCAATTCTAACTAAGTATGTAGGAGTTCGCATTAAAACTAGAACTGTATGAATCACTTTGAGGCTATACGGAGTTTGCGTCAGAACTATATGAATTTGACCATACAGTTCTGACGCGAACTCGGCTCAAAAGTGAGTGAGAGTTATTAATTTTGATCATCTACTTTGGCTGTTCACTGCACTTAAATCACTAGAATATCGGGGTGTTAGTAATTAAATCATCATCATTAGCAACCCTCCCTCGTCCACTGCTGGACATAGGTCTCCCCCAATGCACGCCACCGCTCCCGATTTTCGGCCACTCTCATCCAGCTCACTCCAGCCAGCCTTCGAATGTCGTCATCCCATCTTGTAGCAGGGCGTCCAACTCTACGTTTACCGAGTCGCGGTCTTTACTCAAGGGACTTTATGGCTCCAACGGTTGTCAGTTCTGCGGCTAATGTGACCAGCCTACTGCCACTTCAGTTTCTCGCTCTAAAAGGCCGGCAGCGCACCTGTGAAGCCCCTGGAGTTGCAGGTGTTCATGGGCGACGGTAATCGCTTAACATCAGGTGATCCGTATGCTCGTCTGCCCCCTATCCTATAAAAAAAAAAAAAAAAAAAAAAGTTTGCTATTTCGGTGGGCTATGTCGGTGACTCTGGTTCTCTGTCGGATTACATCATTTCTGATGCGGTCCTTCAAAGATACTCCGAGCATAGCCCTTGCCATATAATAATATATAGAGCATAGTATTAAGTACCTACTTAATAATTTACCAGGCTACTACGGGCTCCAAATTACTACAAGGTCGAAACTGGGAAAAACTCGCTAGGATGACGACTCATTTAGCACAGTGGTTAGAGCGCCGGTTAAAATGCAAGGGTCGCGGGTTCCATATTATATAACCACGTTTACCATTCAGTGTAGATGAATAGAATAGAATTGAATAGAAAATATTTATTTAGCTCACAATAATAAGTATAAAAATTTATGACGTCATACGTTGCGCTCCACAAGCAAATAACTAATAAAAAGCGTAATTCCAACGATAAATATCCCGCAGATACCGTTGGTATCACCCATTAAAATTATTACAAATAGTTTTATAGCTCCTATGAGTGTTTTTATGGGCGCTAAATCTGAATTTTATTACAAAACCTTTATAGATGTTTAATAGAGTTTTGCTTAGACGGAGAATAGTGTCACAATGGAGAAAGAGACAGCAGTCAATCTCATATTACGTACAGTCACACGTCTATGAATATAAGTATTGCCTTACACCTTGATCAAGTGTCCTTTACCCAAAGGTTGTCTGGAAGAGATCGCTCATAGTGATAATGCCGCCATTGTTGTACATTACTCCTTTTATAGCTAGTTTTAAGTTTTATACCTCTGTTTTGTGTGCAATAAAAAGCATACATATTCATTCATTCATTCATTCATCAGGTTACCCCGACCTGTCAAATTTCCTCAATTGATATTCAACCTAATGTATATGCCAGTAAGTCGAGAGTCGATTGAAGAAATTTGACAGTATTGTATACTTTAATGTGTGGTTGTACATACTAGTGACACGCCCTCATTTAGTTTCGGGAATTGTTCCACTCCATACCACTAGATGGCGCTGGGTGTCGATTACAGCGCGTAAGCGTTTTGTGTTTTTGGCATAGTTTCAAACCTACTCGTAGTCTACAGAAATTACCTCTTTATAATAAGCGTAGAAATAAACTTGATACTTGCTTACTTCGACGGCACAGCGACCCAAAATGCGTCTTGGCCTTTATATAGCAGTTTACGCCGGATTTCTGTGAGGCCGTGGTATCACTGTGGTTAAACCGGCCCATTCACTTTCAGGCCACCAAAACGGGCTCATCGAAACATCCCATGTTTTGTTACTGACAATCTTTTTTGCTGTAGTTTAGTAATTTATCGAAAGAATTTACTATAAAATACCACTTACCGTATTTTATGTGAAGTAATGACCTATTTTCACCGATGTGTTTAGTAAATATATTAAGAACAACAATAGAATTGGTTTTACGACTTTTCAAATGAGATAACGTGGAAATACCAGCGAAGAGATATACGTTTGCTGGGAAATACTGACTAGCTTAAAGCTACTTTTATACTCAGTTCGCGTGTAGATGTATCTTTTCAGACAGTCAAGCGGCTCTAAAGACTTGAATCTGCTGAAATCAACTAGGTATCCAAATCTTCAAAAAACGAGCCTATACCTTCCTGAAAGGCCGGCAACGCATCCGCACTCCCTCTGGTTGTAGCTGATGTCCATGGGCGGCGGTGATCACTTACCATCAGGTGACCCGCTTGCTCGTTTGCACACAATATATTTTTTAAAGTTTTTTGTTTTGCAAAGATATTTACTCTCTTAATAAAATCGGAAAATAAATTCCTTCACTGTTATTTCTAATGTGATTACAAAACGTTTTACGATCTATAAAATAAACGCACGTTTTGCTACATTTTACAAGAATACGGGATTTAGAATGTAGCAGCTAATCCAGTGTTTAGTCAGGACAGACAAACATACTCCCGAATCACAATATTTACGAGTATAAAATTACAATAAAGATAAAATAGGGCAACACGGCGAGTTATCCTTTTTGGACTTTGGACCGTCGTTATTCACCATCTCTGAGTAAAGTGTCAACTAATTTACTTGTAAATTGAGTTCGGAGACAATTGGCCCCTGGTCCGCGGCCTAGTTTAATTTAAGAGCGTGCAGGTCAAACTTCGGGAAATGACGTTGTTTGTGAATTTTCCAAAGGTCATAACCATGACCATTATACACATATTTGATTGAAATATATTTTCCGGTAGATCTACTCTTTGACCAGTGAGCTCCAGTGAGAAACATTTTTTTTATACGCCATTTTCTTAAACGAGAGCATTGATTCCAACGCGTTTTACGAAACTCGCGAAAATGACGTTTTTTCAAGAAGGATAAAGATACTTTACCATTCCAAAAAAGGTAAAAATTTTCCAGTTTACTAATTTATCATAAAGTGATCTGGTACACTCCAGCGAGAAATTATGAACATATTTACTAAATTAGTTTGCAATCTTATAATAAAAACATGTTAAAAATGCCCAATTTCGACGCGATGTTTACCCGTGTTTTGGCAGATTCTATATCTTTTTTTTCAGTTATGAAAGAACAGTCTTTATTTAATATATTATGCAAAAAATGATTGAAGTATACATGGGTTTGTTTTTATACTTTAATTATGAAACAAACCCTTTATAAGCAACCTGCGGCCGATTTTCGTAATTCTGGGGGTCTACTCCGCCGAACGATAAACGATATATCGTGCCAATAATCGTGTCGGAGCCTACTCTAAGTGCCATCGTATCGACTGTCGTTGATACGAATCTACGAACGATATTGCTTTGACAGTTCTTACAAAAAACCCTACTCTAATACACCATAAAACGATACGAATAATTGAATTTGACAGCTTCACAAACGTCAAATCGACGAACATTCCTACGACATCTCTGATGGTGTCGTAAGATTATCGTTTCGTTGTGATTTTGCATTTAAAGACCGGACTAGTATCTTCCTTTACCATTGACCCCAGCTCTTCAATAGATTTCAGTTGTGATGACGATTGGATTTTGATATACATAAATCAAAGTATTTTGGCGCGAACCCTCGAGTGTGTTCTGTGTGTTTTCGCTGCTTTACCCCTGTTTTCTTTATATTTTTGACCCGAACTGCCTAAGGACTCTGCTTTCGCCACTATAATACGACTCGGACTGTGATATTGATTTTGGGATGGGAATGATGAATAGTGCTGCAGTTGCCTTGCTTTCTTAGACAATGTCTTAGTTATTGAGGATGATGAAGAATGATAATAAAAGCCACCTATTGTTAAATTATTCTTGTTGTTTTCAATGTTTTCTCTACCTTATCCACACAATAAAGGGCTATGGGTTATGAAACCCAAGCGCTGCCTGCATTTGGAATGTTTTTGTTGTTGTTGCGCAAAATAATATGGTTAATAAAGGCATAACCTGTTAAACTTCTATGTAAAATTACTCAAAAACCTAGCCTCCTTGAATTACGATTTTATTTTCTTATTAATCAGCATTACATGCTCTTTTAATCAACGTATATTTCATTCATTATATTTTTGAATAAAATGTGGAAGCAAACCTTACGGAGTGATTATATTCTTTGGTGGAAGCATATAATACAATGTGTACTCTGTGGTGGAAGCTGTCATAGCTCTTTTGTGTCATTTTTTTAGCCATTTATGGTCCACACTGAAAAATAATAAACCAAACAGCCAAACTTTTTTTTAATTTACAATCATTCGTTCACGAAATCCGAACAAAACAAAAGTAAATTGTCTATACTTACGATAATCGACACTGATTACGAACATTCTTATAGTAGGGTACATGCGAATAATTCGAACCAATCGTATCGTTACAATATTCGTTGTCGTTTGGCGGAGTAGACCCCCTGGTATAATTGTCGAACTCATCATAATTTCAGCCAATAGACGTCCACTGCCGGACATAGGCCTCCCCCAAAGTTCTCCACACAGATTGGTCCTGTGCCACCCACATCCAAGGGACTGACAGACAGACCTGCCACGGCTGCTGCCTCCTGCACGCGGCCTTCACTCAAGGACCTTTGCATCCCAACGGCCATCTGTTCTCCTCGCAATGTGCCCTGCCTGTTGCCACTTGAGCCACGCAATTCTTTCGGCTATGTCCGCGACCTTTGATCTACTGCGGATCACATGATTTCTGACACGATCACGCAAGGTGATTCCGAGCATAGCTCTCCCCTTTCCCTCTGAGTGACTTTGAACCTTCTTAAGCGGCCTATAGTTAGCGGCCACGTTTCAGTTTCGTATGTCATCACTGGCAAGGCAATACACACGCATTAAAGACTTTCATCTTAAGACACTGTGGTCAATGGGCCGAAAATATGCTGCGTAGCTTTCCGAACGCTGCCCAGCCGAGTTGGATTCGCCAATTGACCTCTTTCTGGAAGTTGGACTTACCAAGTTGCATTTTTTGTCTGAGGTAAATATATTCGTCTACAACTTCCAGTGGAGAGCTTCAAACTTTTACAGGAGTGGGTACGACATGAGAGTTCAACATGACTCTCTTCTTGTCCATGTTCATTTTGGGCCCACTTGTTGAGAGACTCACTGAGGTCATCGAGCATTGTCCTTAGGTCTTTATTATCCAAGGTAGGAGCATTGTCCAAGGTTTCAGCCATGACAACGATATCATCGGCAAATCTAGGTGCGTCAAGAACTCACCATTTATCTTGATGACAAGTGTCAGTCCTACCAGTGCGCTAAACATACGAAGAGACCTAAACTACCAATATCATGAAAAAATAATACTACTTTATAAGCCTCTTTTTGAAGTAATCGGCCTCCGAACGCAGCTGCGCAGATAGGCTGAAAATTTATGAAACTCAATTGAAGCAATTTTTCTACTTTTTAACATTTCAATAGAAAATAAATCTTGAAATTGCGTTAGTTTTAAAAAAGCACGCTTCGGCATGAATCGGCTCGACCGGTGTGATACCACAGAAGACCGGCGTACAGCCGGCGGAAGACTGGCGGCAGCACCTGCGCTGTGTTTCGTCGAGTGAGTGAGGGCACCGGAGGCCCAATTAGGGGAAAGGGGGTTAAAGGCAGCGCACTTGAGACTCTACTGGTATTGCAGGTGTCTATGTGCGGCGGCCGTTGCTTACCATCAGGTGATCCGTCTATTCGTCTGCCACCTATCACATAAAATAAAGTAAAAAAAAAGCGCGCGTGTTTTGTTTGCGTTATTTTCTCTCCATATTCAACTAATTACGCTATGTTAACTAGACTCTGATTATTATACTCACGTATTGGCTTAGTGAGTAACTCATAGTACTGCACAATCCAAGTCATTGAGTAACAAGCACAGGCGCAAAAAGAGGCTAATAAAGTAGTTTTTTCTTTTATGATATTGGTAGTTTAGGACCCTGATAAGTTTCTAAACTTAATCCGAAGCTATTAAAATTCCTTTTTGTACTTTAAATTGAAGTTAAATGTTTGAGTAAATCCTTCAATCGAGCAAAAATTTTTTTATTGAGTTTCATACATTTTCAGCCTATATGCGTTCGGAGGCCGATTACTTCAAAAAAGGTTCATTAAGTAGTATTTTTTTTCCATGATATTGATAGATTAGGACCCGGTGAAGTACTCAGACTACGCCAGTCCTATTGTGCCTGTTTTGAAGCGTGATGGTTCCTTACGCCTGTGTGCCGACTACTCTGTAACTATCAACAAACAGTTACTGGTGGACAAATATCCTCTTCCTAGACAGGAAGAACTCTTTTCCAAACTGCATGGCGGTAAATATTTTAGTAAATTAGACCTATCTCAAGCCTATAATCAATTGTGCTTAAACGAGACCTCGCAAATGCTCACTTGCATAAACACGCATAAAGGATTGTTCAAATATACTAGATTAGTGTTTGGGTTAGCTAGCGCACCCGCTATTTTTCAAAGAACAGTAGAATCCTTGTTGACAGGAGTGGATGGTACGCTACAATTCTTGGATGACATTTGATTTGTGGGAAAAAACAGAGATGAAATGAGTCTAGGTTAGAAGAAGTGTTCCGTAGGTTGGAGGACGCAGGGTTCGTTTAAATAGGGACAATGCTCTTTCTTCCAAGAATTCGTTTCTTATTTGGGGATTTGTAATTGATAGTAATGGAATACATAAGTCTCCAGAGAAGGTAAATTCTATATTAAACTCTCAGGTACCTACTAATGTTTCAGAGTTGAAATCATTTCTGGGCATGGTAAATTACTATAGGAATTTTATTAAGAACGCTTCGTCAATACTTAGCCCCTTACATAATTGTTGAAGAAAAATGTAGAATGGTCATGGACCAAACAGCATGAGTTAGCCGTAGAAAATATCAAACGTCAGTTAGCATCTGATAATACGTTAGCTCATTTTAACCCGGAAGCCGATTTAATTTTAACGGTAGACGCTTCACCATTCGGTCTGGGGGCTATATTGTCTCAAAGTGAAGATGGTACGGAGAGGCCCATTTCATATATGTCGCGGTCGTTAAATGAAGCTGAGAAAAAGTATAGCCAAATACAAAAAGAAGCCACGGCTATAATTTTTGGGGTAAAAAAATTTCACCAATATTTATATGGGCGAGAAAAACCATTTATTTTGAGAACGGACCATAAACCGCTAATATCTATATTTAATCCGGATAAAGGTATTCCTGAAATATCCGCTAACAGATTACAGCGATATGCTATTTTTCTCTCAGCCTATAATTATAAAATCGAATACGTCAATAGTGTTCATAATTGCGCGGATTTTTTAAGTAGGTCAGTGCGGCCACCTGCCGGGTCCTCGGGTGCAGCAGATGAATCATCGCTCGACAACTCTGCCTACGTGCGATTTGTTTACGAGGGAGAACGTTTTCTATCCTTATCTGACGTTCGGGAAGCGGTTAAGCGTGACGAGGTAATGTCGACCGTCGTAGATTACATGCTCAATGGTTGGCCGCATAACGTGCAAGATAGGTATAAAGCGTTCCATAGTCACCGAAACGAGTTATCAGTAGAAAATGGATGCATTATGAGAGGACATAGGTTAGTAATACCTGTTAGTCTTCAGTTAAAAGTGTTGAATGAATTACATAGTAGCCATTTAGGGGTATCAAAAATGAAGGAAGAAGCTCGTCATAGGTTCTGGTGGGCTGGAATGTCAGCAGCAATCGAGCGTCATGCGGGCGAGTGCGCGGCGTGTGCGGCCCAGCGCGCGGCGCCCCCCCGAGCGCCGCTCACTCCGTGGCCTTTCCCATCACGACCCTGGGCTCGGGTTCATTTAGATTTTCTGGGCCCACTTGCCGGAAAAACATTTTTAATAATTGTAGACGCCTATTCAAAATGGGTTGAATGTTATGACGTTTCTACGGGCTATAGTTCACGTGTAGTTATCGAAAAGCTTTGTGAAGTGATGTCACGATTTGGCTTGATTCAAACGATTTGCTCAGATAACGGTACCTCCTTTGTGTCTCGAGAATTCAAGCAGTTTTGTGATAGGAATAGCATCGAACACGTGACTTCTCCAACTTACAATCCGGCCAGCAATGGGCAGGCCGAGAGTTACGTTAAGATAATTAAAAAAGCTATTAAATCTATATTACTAAGTGGTTATAGTTTACGTGATATAAATATCAAATTGCAGGAATTTCTTTTAGGTTACAGGAATTCTATTCATTCAACCACAAACAGATCTCCAGCAGAGATTTTGTTTGGTCAAAAGCTGAGATGTAGATTAGATCTAGTAAGACCCTCACCATCGTCACCGTCAGATATGACACTCGATACTTACGTTAAGTCTAAACAGTGTTCGCAGAGTAAAAATTATCATGGTAATCGGAAAACTGTTTTTAAAAAAGGAGACTCAGTGTTAGTCAAACTGTATAATCAACAAAAACAATGGACGCGTGGTATAGTGGAAAAGAGGATCGGCAATGCATTGTACCTAGTACATATAGCTGATACGGATCAAACAGTAAAAAGACACGTCAACCAGCTGTTGAAATTTCAAGGGGGAGAAAAGGATGGTTGCCCGCATAAAGACGTGATGGCGGAGACGGTTCCCGCATTTATTATTCCGTCGGGTCACGACAATGCTTCCCAAGAAGCACCCGCAGACACCCAGGGGTTATTAAATGAGGACGACATCTTGCTTGTGTCAAATGGGGGTTCCCCAGTCCAGTCCAGTTCCACAGACGTGGAACCTAGTCGAAGCGAGGACAATGCTGAAAACTGGTTTGACTGCTGGCGAGGGAAGCGACGCGGCCGACTGACAACACTCCTACGTCGCCGCGCGCGCCGCAGGAAGCGACTGCCGAAACCCAGACTGGGGTGACCACGCGTTCAAAACGTGACAGGAACGTTGTTGATTACAAAAAGTATTTTTGAATTAAAGGTGGAGGAATGTTATAATTAAGGGTATCTTAATATTGTGTTTATAAAAATGTTACGAGTGTTGTAGGTAGACATATATATTTTTGAACGGCTGGCTGCGCCCAGTCGAATACACGAGCTCAAACGTACCGGTTGTTTTACTTCGACTCCCACCTAGTAGCAGATATAACATCGTGTTGAGTTTGTTGGGCGAGAATTTTTGTTCAAATAAAGTGTTTTTTTATCATAGTAAGGCTGTATATTATACAGTGTGTATCTGTTACATATACCCTTTAACCATGTTTTCTATAAACCGTTAGAAACAACTTTTAACTGTGGGAGAGCCACGATTCGGCATGAATGGCCGGCTCGACCGGAGTGATACCACCGCCTCACAGAAAACCGGCGTGAAGCAGCCACTGTGCTGTGTTTCGCTGAGTGAGTAAGGGTACCGGTAGCCCACTCGGGGGGGAAAGGGGATAAAAGGTTGGCAGCGCCCTTGTAACTCCACTGGTGTTGCAAGTGTCCATGGGCGGCGGCAATTGCTTGCCATCAGGTGATCCGCCTGCTCGCCTGCTACCTATCACATAAAAAAAACAACATGTTCGCTGCTTTGCCACGACGTTTCCATAGCAACGTTTTTCTGTACTATACGTACTTTGCCAACCTTACTGTATAAAGCATGCAAGCAGGCGGTTTGTCATTATTCCGGTAGATGGCACTATGCATTTTTACACCGCGCAAGCATTGTGTGTCACCGGAATAATGACCCCAAGAACTCAAGACAATTCAGACGGAACTGGTGTTTTCATTCAACCGTCTCCCTGCCTGGACCTTGAGGGTGCCTTGTACACTTACCGAATGGTGTACTAGAATAGGTAAACGAAATCTGGTCGTCCAGCGTCATGATGGGTCGATGATATCACCAAAATAGGAGGTCCTGCTTGGATCCGAGCAGCTCAGGACCGGGAACTTTGGCGGAAAAGAAAGGAGACCTATACTCAACAGTGGGTACTTCTGGACTGATGATGATGACTTTGCCAAAACGCTCATCAAAAAAACAACTTTCTACGCGCGTATAAAATAAAAAAATAAATAAATTGAGACAACATCACATACATTGTCCTGGTCCCAAACTAAGGTTTTCCCTTGTGCTATGGAAACCAGAAACAACGAAGGAACCACAAACACCCAGACTCAACACAAATATCTGTTTCATCAACAAACATTTGTGTTGGTGCGGGAATCGAACCCGCGACCCTTACGTCTCAACCGGCGCTCAAACCATTGCGCTAAACTAAAAAAAAAAATTCAATAATAATAATAATTAAATTACTAGTCTAAAACTGTACTTTACTAGACAAAAGAAAAAAAACAAACACCTACGTATAAAGTCGATGAAATGGAACCACCTCCTTTTTTTCTGATGTCGTTAAAAATTCACAATTTAAACTAGGGTCAGGTAATCCGCTTGCTTATTTCCCTCCCTTTCCCATTCAAAGACAAAAGCAGGACCCTCCGTCGCTATAGCAACGGGCAAGAAACAGTACAACTAGTCTCCTCCAAATACAGGGTTATCAATAAATATATACGTACGGCCGGGACTTAACAGTTTAAATCTCTCGCCGGTGCGAGTTCGGTACAAATGGTGTGTGGAGACAATAAAATTTCAGCCTTGGTCGGGGTCTGGCTGACCACTACATCACTATGTACAGAAGGTGCATTCGGAAAAGCTTGCACCATCGCTTACAAAGCAGTTAGGTAATCCATTGTTTAGTCAGGACAGACAAACATACAAAGGTTGCCTGGAAGAGATCGCTCATAGTGATAAGGCCCCCTTTGTTGTACATTACTCCTAATATAACTAGTTTTTAAGTTTTATACCTCTGTTTTGTGGGCAATAAAAAGTATATTCATTCATTCATTCATTCATACTCCCGAATCATAATATTTACCAGTCACGGTATTTACAGTCTGCACTGTGTTGCGCGGAAAGGGGGCTAAAGGTTGGCACCGCACTTCTGACTCTACTGGTATTGCAGGTCTTTATGTGTGGCGGCAATCGCTTACCAGATGATCCGTCTGCCCGTCTGCTACCTATCACATTAAACAACAAATATAGTGGGATAAAAAAATAAAAAAGGTAAATTCGGCTGCATAAATATGTTTACCTTGACAGTCGACTCCAAAAATATGTATACACTTTGGAACCTTGTCACAATACATATTTATAAGAACGACTTTTACTTTCTTATACAATACATGTGTATTGTGACAAGGTCCTAAAGTGTATACTTATTTTTGGAGTTGACTGTACATACGGCATCACGGCGTATTACAATCTTTCCAATTGAAACCTATACTTATACCCTTTCATTCCAAAAGACGAACTGCATTCTGCAAGTAAGTACCTTGTAAAAAAAATATTTCGGCATTTGTAGGATATTTTTGCGAATCATGTAATAAAGCATAACTTACTACATTTGGTCCCAAGTTTTATGTCACCTAGGAACTAAGTGACATAACTTTGTTACGACTTGGCCATACACTACTGCGGCGTGTCATGCATGGCATGTCGCAGAGTGATGAGACATTTGATGGATTCATTTATTTATGTGACATACTACGATAGAAATAATCTTAGTTTATGGGACTATTGCTACATACATTTATTTATTAGAACTTACTGATGAAATGGTGTAATGACAAGTAACAACAATGTTAATATCTGCTCAAAACGGCCATTTTTAGCAATAAATTGACATTATTGTTACTTGTCGCATGTTTTATATTATATTGTATTGCATCTTGAAAAATTCAATTTACTTTTATTTATTTATTTAAACTTTATTGCACAAAATTTGTAACAATAGGTGAACTTAATGCCCAGGGGAATTCTCTACCAGTTAACCTTTGGGTCATGCAGAAAAGACAGTGGTGCGGCGAAAAGAGTAACAGTGTAAAATAATAATAATTTATAATGATATACTTTTATCTCAGTCTGTAATGTTTTGCTTTCTTAAAAAATACCGTATTTTCGCCACAATCAGTGTAAATAGGTTGGCGGCGTAATAGCCTTAATAGCGGTATATATAGCCCCTTAAAGTAAGCTGCTTGGTTCGGCGTCAAGTCAATTATGAAAGTTGTGTGAATTTGTAAATGTTATTTAACTGTCCTTTCTGTATTCAGATAGCCTATGGAGAACTCCCTCTGCTCTCAATAAGAATATATCCGAGAGATTCGACCGAGTCGATGAAATATACATAGATACTGTTTTGGGAACGGCTAACCGTACGGAGAAACGGAAAAGGGTCGGGCAGAGCTATGTTTGTTTTTGCAATTCCCTATGCAACTGTATGTTTTACATGTTAAGAAAATAGTGTAAGGTTTGGGAAACTTTTTTTTTTTTTATGTGATAGGTAGCAGACGAGCAGGTGGATCACCTGATGGTAAGCAATGCCGCCGCTCATGGACACCTGCAACACCAGTAGAGTTACAAGTGCGCTGCCAACCTTTTATCCCCTTCCCCCCCCGGGTGGGCCTCCGGTACCCTCACTCACTCGGCGAAACACAGCACAGGGGCTGCTTCACGCCGGTTTTCTGTGAGGCAGTGGTATCACTCCGGTCGAGCCGGCCCATTCATGCCGAAGCGTGGCTCTACCACAATTAAAAAACTTGACCGAAATTAAAAAAATACAGCGTCAAATTTAAGTAATTTTAAACCCGAAGCCGTCATACCTAATAGCAAAAATATAAAGGACACAGAAAGTACATTGCCTACTAAGAGCTAAAAACGTGTCATGTACTCACGCATGCGCACATACGCTTAATACGCCTTTTCGACCACATTAATCCTAACTTATGACATAAGATTGTCGAACTGTTGAGGTCTGTGGTAGAGGCCGCGCGCTTATGTACTCATGCCGGGCAACAACCCTAGCATATGTTAACGAACTCTTCTAAATTCAAAATTAAGGCTGCGTCTCCTTTCTGTGTCCTTTATATTTTGTGCTAATAGGTAACACAAATAAAGCCCTATTGCCCTTTACTTGTGAGATCATTTAAATGCAAAATAAAATTCATCTGTTCCATTCTGTAAGGAAGAGTGCACGTAGATTGTCTGTTAGGTAAATATTTTCGTTTTATTAATTGTAATAAGTTGAGACGCAAGGGTCACGGGTTCGATTCCCGCATCAAGACAAATGTTTGTTGATGAAACAGATATTTGTCTTGGGTCTGGGTGTTGGTAGTTCCTTCGTTGTTTCTGGTTTCCATAGAACAAGGGAAAACCTTAGTTTGGGACCAGGACAATGTATGTGATGTTTGTCTCAATTTATTTATTTATTAATTCTTTTATTTTTACTTTTTTTGTTACTGTGTTTAGACACGTAATTCGGTATAAGAGCCTGTGTAATTAAATTACATAAATAAATTTAAAAAAAATAGTTTGATAACTATATTCTTTTATATGAAACAGCACATTTTTATATATCTTCTATCTATACTATTTATAAAGAGATAACTTCTATAGTCAACGACAAGGCTTAACGTAAACCGAAAACACGAAACGCTTGCGCGATATAATTAGACACAGCGCCATCTATTGGTTCATTTCTGAATTACGGTCCCGAAGCGAAGTGAGGGCGGTAAGATAAGTACTTATTTTAATAAACTAATATGCTCGTTGGAGGCTCATGGGGGTCAAAAATATGATCGCAGTAAGTAAGTACTCCGATTTTTTTTATTATTTATTCAATATAGGCGTCTC
The DNA here is from genome assembly GCA_014851415.1 of Cnaphalocrocis medinalis. Taxonomy (NCBI): domain Eukaryota; kingdom Metazoa; phylum Arthropoda; class Insecta; order Lepidoptera; family Crambidae; genus Cnaphalocrocis; species Cnaphalocrocis medinalis. The sequence continues at coordinate 1,138,802 of CM026297.1, forward strand.
ATCTTTCACCGTGTTAGCTAAATGGGTCACCTAAGTGATTTACATCGCTCTCGAAGCTCACTGGTTCACTTCCCGCCAGTGGAATAAAAATATACTGCGACCATAGACACCTAAAGACAGATAAAGTAAACCCCTTTCTACCACCTCTTTTTCTTTTTCTTTCTTGGTACGAACTGCTAAGGAATGGAACAACTTGCCGGCTTCTGTATTTCCAGAGAGCTACAATTTGGGTGTCTTTAAGTCGAGAGTGAATAGGCTTCTTCTGGGAAAGCACGCTACATATTAGACCTCATTGTCACTCTCCATCAGGTGAGATGAGGTCAAGTGCAAACCCATCTTATATAAAAAAAAAAAGAATACATTTCTTACCATTACCTCGGCCAGGGAAAAACCTGCACGTTTGTAATAGTTTTTGAATCGTGTAACTATGACTTTAAAGGTGGGACAGCCATGCTTCGGCATGAATGGGCCTGCTCGACCGGAGTGATACCACTGCCTCACAGAAAACCGGCGTGAAGCAGCTCCTGTGCTGTGTTTCGCCGAGTGAGTGAAGGTACCGGAGGCCCATCGGGGGGGGAAGGGGGATAAAAGGTTAGCAGCGCACTTGTTGCATGTGTTCATGGGCGGCGGCAATTGCTTACCATCAGGTGATCCGCCTGCTCGTCTGCTACCTATCACATAAAAAAAAATGATCCAGTTACTCCTCCGATAAAGTGTTGCGAAGGTCAGACGGTAGTCGCGTCATTGTAATTACCAGACTCACCAAATCCTGAATCATGGAAAAGCTTACTTTTTTTTATGTGTTAAGTGGCAGACAAGCAGATGGATCACCTGATGGTAAGCGATGGCACAAATGAAAGAAAGAAAGAAAGAAAATATATTTATTAATTTGGACACCACAACACATATCACATGCTACAGACAATTGACACAACACAAAAAAATAAAAAACACTAGTAAACTAAAATATATACCAAAAAAAAAAATTAAAAAATAAATGACTATCAACAAAAAAGAAACAATAAACTGTCCCTCCCCATTGTCCAGCAGTGCCGTGCAATTATATTATGCTGTGTTGTGATGAGGCATCCAGCATAAATGGCCCTCACTCAGCTTATGTCACGACCATAGGCCGTAACGCTGGTTTTCAGTGGGACCAGCTGAGTTAGTGCCACGGACGACTGCAAATGTGTAGTGTACCTATTACCTATGTGAAATGTGTGTGTAATGTTGTAAATGTGCACTTATGTAAAGAGTACCTAAGGTCTCTTTCTCGTATTCCGAAGGCACGTTTCTACATAAGTAGTCCACAAATGATATTGAATATTGTATACCCAAGGCCGGCCATCAAAGGGCAGATTCCGGACATTATCCAAAGGGTAAGATCCGATTAATCCTGTTAAGGCTGCTTGATAGGTACGCTAGCGCCGGAATTAGATTTTTAGTAAAAGTTGGCAACTACATAAATTTAACTTTGAAGTCAAAATTATTTAGCTTATTAATATTTGCGACACCCTTGCAGGGTCCATAATGCGAACTTTATTGTTTTTAAGACATGTACAGTGGCCAGCACATCAAGTTACTACAATCTGTCAAATTTCCTCAGTTGATATTGAACCAAACACGTTTGACATCAAAGTGAGGTTCGATTGAAGAAATTTGACAGTTTGTAGTAACTTGATGTGCAGGCCACCGTACATACCATTATGAAGCAATAAATATTATAATTATGAAAATTCATTATAATTAAATATTGAGAACAGGCCCCCAATTCTCGCGATTTTCGATATAAAAAAATGTGGCAGATATCGCATGAAAAGTATACTAAACCAAGTTTTTGCGGTACCTACCTATATATGTTTCGATTATACATTTTGATCATGACGAGCAGTCGGTTAACCATCGGCTAATTCTTCTGCTCGTGTGCCACTTCCTACATAAAAAACCTTTAAGTCTTAGCATTGTCGACATATAAGAATGTACTTCAATAGTATAGAATTAGATAGATAGATGGTAGAGTTAATGGTCTCGCATTTCGCTTAATTATCTGGCAATTTTTTTTTTTTTTTTCTTATGTGATAGGTAGCAGGCGAGCAGGCGGATCACCTGATGGTAAGCAATTGCCGCCGCCCATGGACACTTGCAACACCAGTGGAGTTACAAGTGCGCTGCCAACTTTTTATCCCCTTCCCCCCCGAGTGGGCCACCGGTACCCTCACTCAGCGAAACACATCACAGGGGCTGCTTCACGCCGGTTTTCTGTGAGGCAGTGGTATCACTCCTGCTACCTAATATAAGATAGATAGATGGTAGTTAATGGTCTCGCATTTCGCTTAATATCTGGCTAATTGGCGCTAGTGGGCCCAAGAAACAACCTTTAAGGAATTTTGTAAGCACCCTTAGCTACGTTTCGGTATTATTGTAAGGTCAGGGATAATTAAATGAAAGGCATTTATACGAGCTTTATATTTAAGGGTTTATTTATATTATTAGGATATACGAAGAACGTAAGTGGAGGCATGTTATCTCTGTCTATTTCCATGGGGGAAATGGCGTTAGCTAACAATCGGTACCTACACGGACGTATGTTAGCTTTGACAAGGGGGGGGGACCCCCTTGCAAAATTCCGGACATGTGCGAGTTGTTAACTTGGGGTCCCGGGTTCGATCCCAAATTTGTACCTTTTTTTTTATTGCTGAAGTAGGCAGACGAGCATGCGGCCCATCTGACCTGACCTGAGTTTTTTTTCTGCTCGGAAATTCTCAGTGTCAGCCCGAAGTCTTGAAGTTGGCAGTCTTCTACCCCGTACCTAAGAAAGCACATAAAGAGATTGGTCTTGCTGGTCCGGACGGCTAGATGGCGTATTGTAGGCAGGCGTGGCTGACACTAAGAATTTCTTAACATTATTTTAATTTTTGAACTACTCACTCACGACGGTTACGAAAAATTTACGAGAAATTTAAATGACTAATACCAGAACAATTTCAACTTGCGAACATTCTGTTGTACAGATTAAGATACCCATAAAAGTCAAAGTGGACCACACTTAGGCATATCATGTTAGAGCTTCTATATTCATGGTTGAAACTCCACTAAAATCGATCCGGCAGCAAGCGCCGACCTAAGTGCTAAGCTCACAGACTTAACCCAATGAGAATGCAAACGAATAGAATTAAGTACTCCAACCAATCTAGGAACAGATTTAGAACTAGACTAGTGACCCGCCCTCACTTTGTTTCGGAACGTTTTGCTATAATGTTGTTCATCATCATCAGCATCATCAGCAACCCACGCTCGTCCACTGCTGGACATAGGTCTCCCCCAATGCACGTCACCGCTCCCGATTTTCGGCCACTCTCATCCAGCTCACTCCCGCCAGCCTTCGAATGTCGTCATCCCATCTTGTAGCAGGGCGTCCAACACTACGTTTGCCGAGATTTATATTTTGTTAGGTAATTTTTGGCAATAGATGGCGCTGAGTATCGATTACATCGCACCAGTTTTTCGTCCTTTCGGGCAAATAAAAGGAAACAAACGAACACACCCTGTACTTAAACTCAGGTTCCTGATTTCGATTTCCGGGTCGAACAAAAACTATCTATACTCTGATTCATAATCATGTAAACTAAACTGACAGATGTCAATGTGTCATCCCCATACATTATCACTCAATTTGACACATGCAAAATGTCAAAATGCATAGAAACTTGTCATTTTCATCTGTCAGTTTACGTTACATGATTATGAATCAGAGTAGGGTGATCGAGACAGTGATTGCCCACTTAAGAAAAATGATGCAAAGTTTATTACAATTAAATCTTAATTTAACACAATTGGCTAGCAGTGTGTGACTTTTATATAACATGGTAGTTTGCTTGAGAAAGTTAGCAACAATTCAAATATCTAAAGAATATTTGTAAATATAACGTTTTGCAAAAAAAATCTAAAATTTGTTCTAAAATTCAGTGCTTGCCCACCCCCTCTAAATACTAAATGGAATGTTTTATCCATGATAACTGCTTCAAGTGTTACATCAAAGCTTAACTAGCTCGTTGTTTAGCTTTCACATTCAAAAAATAAAATAAAAGTGACACAATCATTAAAACTACTAAGTGTATCCGATTCTCCTAAGGAATTCGAGATTTTTGAAGAGACGAACACCTGCTGTGCAAAAACAGCCATTAAAATATATATTTTTTAAAATGTTGACAAATTTCTTATTTAGAATTCTGATAAAGAGTACTCTGGTGTTATTTAACGGATTTAAATCAAAACTACTCCTTTGAAAATAAGTTAAAATCTACGTTAACCTTAAACCTGGCAATCACTGTACCCTGGGCAATCACTGTCTCGGTTCCCCTATATGTTTAAACTAGCGGCCGCCCGCGACTTCGTCCGCGTGGAAAAAGTAACTTTTTACCCCCCCTTTTAACCCCTTACAACCCCCTTTTCGCAATAAAAAGTAGCCTATACTCCTTTCTCAGGGTCTAGATCATCTGTATACCAAATTTCATTTAAATCCGTTCAGTAGTTTTGGCGTGAAAGAGTAACAGACAGACAGACAGACAGACAGACAGAAGTACTTTCGCATTTATAATATTAGTATGATTTTTTGAGCTTACCTCGGGTTTGTGATCACCAATCCGCATTAGGCAAGCGTGATTGAGCCTAATCCCATCATAGTAGCGATGATTTGATTTCTATGATAAAGGTATTTGCCCTGCAATGGGGCACAATTAGATATACTATCTGATAAGTACTTCATAATATGATTTAAATATTCCACTATGTCCACGCCTACCTACGAGTACCTTTTTTGCAACCTTGTATTTTTATGGTAATTAATCTGAATTTTCTTTTTTACAGGTAAACAATATTCATCATGTTCTCTGAAAAGCTATCAAAATGGTAAATATATGCATTAGGGTTTACTTCACAAAGTTCTTTTATGATTTTATGTATAATCAATCAAGCGTGTAATTGTCCGAAACGAAGATGAAAAGAAAAATAATCTATTTTTTATTCAATGTAGTAGAATATTCGGTTTCACATAAACGTGTTTGGAGATTCATTCACAAAAATGGTTAGCAGAAAAACGTGCAACGGAACGCTGAGGTAACATTTCAAATTTCAAAATTCGAATAGTAAAGTTGGGATTCACGCTAAAAAGTAACTGGCGGGAATTGGGGACACGCGGTCGTGACCAGTTCGAAATTCAAATGTTCGGAGTTCGAATAGTTCGAATCTGAATGACCGGTCGACGAGGGCAGGAACGCATCCCGAAGGTATTTTTCAAATACTTTTTTTGATGGCCAGTTTTAATTCATTTTCTAGTTGACAGTTAACTTTTTAAAAATCCCATACAGTGCGAACGGAATGTTTGGGTGAACAAAAACCTATCGGGATAAATAAGTTACGCCGAAAACATTTTGGTGTAAAATTTTGCGAAGCCAAGCTGGCTAGATACTGTAACATTTTGAAAGTTATCTGATGTTCTGATGTTGAGGCAAACTTTTAGCTCTATACGCCCTTACTCTACAAGACCAAAAACTCTACCCCTTAGTCAAAATAAGTGGATTGGCCATTTCCTATCTATGCACGTACAGCCAACAACAAAGTATGTATAGAAAACTGTATTTTTTTTCAATCGATTCTCATCTTACTGTACACATTAGGTTGATTTCAATAATTGAGGTCTGTACATGAAATTTAATTTGCCATTTTAAAATATTTTTTTAAACATTAACATATTTCGTATGAAAAAAAAATACTATTAAAGCTCGTGTTTGGCAGCCAAAAAATATTCCAATCCATCCCAATATTTTCCATATTCATTCAATCTGCACTAACCCTTATACCAGACACTCCATTCCAGTCGAACGAAATATTCGGAAAGTTATGCATAGCAGTTTTAGCTTGAATTATTCATGTAGCAGCGTAGCAGTGTATGTTCTGAAAATGAGGCGCATTTTCGCTGTGTTGGTCAGCCGTGCTCGTGGCTCAGTGGTGATGACAGAAGAGAAGTAGTTTAAAAGTTAAGCGTGCTAAACATGATTTAGGGATGGGTGACCATTCCAATCAAGACTTGTTGTTTGTTAACTGCCTGATTTCCTTGTAGTACGGAGTAAGGCAGATAAGTGCCCCCTAAGGCCAAATAAAATATACACTTAAAATTATTATTATTAGTATTGCTCTTGGACTGTCCAAATAGCGCATTTGGTAGTGACCCTGCCTCATACGCTAAAAGTTGTGGGTTCGGTCCCCACCCTGGATAAACGTTCGTGTGATAAACCCTTGTGTTTGTTTGTTATGGTAATATTTATTCACCCAGACACTGACAATGACGATGTGTTTATGACTCAGATTATTATTATTATTTTGTTGAAATATCCATACTTCCATACTAATATTATAAATGCGAAAGTAACTCTGTCTGTCTGTCTGTCTGTCTGTCTGTCTGTCTGTCTGTCTGTCTGTCTGTTACTCTTTCACGCCAAAAACTACTGAACGGATTTAAATGAAATTTGGTATACAGATGATCTAGACCCTGAGAAAGAACATAGGCTACTTTTTATTGCGAAAAGGGGGTTGTAAGGGGTTAAAAGGGGGGTAAAAAGTTACTTTTCCACGCGGACGAAGTCGCGGGCGGCCGCTAGTAATGAATATATTCTCCTTACTACGAGGCTTTTCACAAAATTGCGGGCTTTTGGCCAAGCAAAGTTGCTAAAGAAGATGTTAAGTTAATTATTATTATTATTTTATGTGATAGGTAGCAGACGAGCAGGCGGATCACCTGATGGTTAGCAATTGCCGCCGCCCATGGACACATGCAACACCAGTGGAGTCACAAGTGCGCTGCTAACCTTTTATCCCCTTCCCCCCCGATGGGCCCCACTCACTCGGCGAAGCACAGCACAGGAGCTGCTTCACGCCAGTTTTCTGTAAAGCAGTATCACTCCGGTCGAGCCGGCCCATTCATGCCGAAGCATGGCTCTCCCACAATTAATTATTAACCCAGACACTGACAATGACAATTGTTTATGACCCAGACAATGTAAGTATTAATGTAGGTATTAATACTAGTATTTGTATTTCCTCTGTTGTCTGATATCTTTAACGCAAGTGTTTGTAACCCCCGACGCAAAAAGAGGGGTCTTATAAGTTTGACGTGTCTGTCTATCTGTGGCATCATAGCTCCCGAACGAATTAACCGATTTCAAATTAGTTTTTTAAGCTATTTAGTACGGACTTAAATTGCCATATCGATTCTATGTATCGATGCATTATTGTATTGATAGCAATACTATCGATAATTATTGTTTTTTCCCATCGATAGCCAGCACTAACTTGAACTACCTGGGGCGATTAAAAATAACAAGTTAAACTATCAGTCCCATGCTTTTGATGGTGGTCGTTACTCAACTAGGTCAAAAAGCTTAACGCGGTTTGATCCTCTGACGTCAGAGCTTATGAACGCGATAAGGAAAATATTATTAATAATTGTTTTTGGGGTTCCCTAACTAAGGTTCCTTACTTTAAACTAATAAAATAATTTTATAAACGGACCTTTTATATAATCAGTTTTTGTCAGGCTGTCAAAAACCTTTTAATCAGGTACGCGTAAATGCAATCAAAATGTATAACCGTGGGATAGCCACGCTTCGGCATGAATAGGTTGGTTTGACCGAAGTAACTGCCTCACAGAAGACTGGCTGGTTTCGACGAGTAAATGAGGGTATCAGAGGCCCAATTAGAGAGGAAAGGAGGTCAAAGATTAGCAGCGCACTTGTGAGTCCAAATAAAACTGGGAACACAATATGCTTATACAAAACCCTCGATATGAAGTCTGATTCGCACTTTACTTTTTTTTTATTAATGACCTACTACCCTCTCTTTACAAGAGGATAATTTCTGATGTCAAGTAAAGCAATTTATAAAGTAGTCAACAGTCGAATTTAATAGTCAGTCATGCAATAAAACACTTAAGCGTTTTATTGAACTACAAATTGTTCAAGACACTCTTAGCGAAATCGCAGATTTTAAAAGTATTTTTATGTCCAAAACCAACTATTAATTTGAGGTAGATAAAACAAATATCAATTACTAGCGGCCGCCCGCGACTTCGTACGCGTGGAGTTCATTATTGACACTTACCGTCATATTTTGGACAATCCACACAATATATTTTTATAAATTGTAGCCTATGTGTTATTCTGATGTATAAGCTATATTGTGGTAAAGTTTCATTCAAATCCATTCAGTAGTTTTTACGTGAAAGAGTAACAAACATCCATACATCCAAACAAACTTTCGCCTTTATAATAGTGGTAGGAAGTAGGATAGGATAATCAAAAGTGGTTATTGGAAATTTAAATATTCACAGATACACCGCGTATTTTTATCCCACTGCTGGGCTTTGCCTCCATCCAAAAAATCAAGGGTCACCAGTTAAGTAGTTATGGGGATAGGAATGTTCCCCATGAAAAGAGAAGATATTCCGCCAAGCCGGGTGGTAGTATTGGCTAGGGGAGCAAGGTCTTGTGTACAATCTTGGTTTGATTCATCGCTATGATGGGATTAGGCTTAATCACCACGCTTGTCTAATGGTGATTGGTGATCGAAAACCCGTGGTAGTACCTATGTTCGAACAGTTAGAAATTATGGATTCCATAGGTATTCCGTGAATTGTTTTTAAAAATTATGAATTTTTCTTGCACCAACATTGTGTTCACACTAGTTTATTTTGTTATTATTAAGTAAGGGAACCTGTGTACACCGGTCACTTTTCATTCAACGATTTTAAAAAAAAAACAGTTGTAACTATAGCAATTAAACAACTTAGCTGTTAGAAGAACTAATGTGGATCATAATGTAGGTATTAATACTAGTATTTGTATTTCCTCTGTTGTCTGATATCTGTAACGCAAGTGTTTTTAACCCCCAGCGCAAAAAGAAGGGTCTAAGTTTGACGTGTCTGTCTATCTGTCTGTCTGTGGCATCATAGCTCCCGAACGAATGAACCGATTTCAAATTAGTTTTTTAAGCTATTTAGTACGGACTTAAATTGCCATATCGATACATTATTGCTGTTGATAGCAATGCTATCGATAAATTATTGTTTTTTTCCCATCGATGTGAACTATCGACAGCCAGCACTAACTTGAACTACCTGGGGCGATTAAAAATAACAAGTTAAACTATCAGTCCCATGCTTTTGATGGTGGTCGTTACTCAACTAGGTCAAAAAGCTTAACGCGGTTTGATCCTCTGACGTCAGAGCTTATGAACGCGATAAGGAAAATATTATTAATAATTGTTTTTGGGGTTCCCTAACTAAGATTCCTTACTTCTAACTAATAAAATAATTTTATTAACTGACCTTTATATAATCAGTTTTTGTCAGGCTGTCAAAAACCTTTTAATCAGGTACGCGTAAATGCAATCAAAATGTATAACCGTGGGATAGCCACGCTTCGGCATGAATAGGTTGGCTTGACCGAAGTAACGGCCTCACAGAAGACTGGCTGGCTTCGACGAGTAAATGAGGGTATTAAGGCCCCAATTAGGGAGGAAAGGAGGTCAAAGATTAGCAGCGCACTTGTGAGTCCAAATAAAACTGGGAACACAATATGCTTATACAAAACCCTCGATATTGAAGTCTGATTCGCACTTTACTTTTTTTTTTATTAATGACCTACTACCCTCTCTTTACAAGAGGATAATTTCTGATGTCAAGTAAAGCAATTTATAAAGTAGTCAACAGTCGAATTTAGTAGTCAGTCATGCATGCAATAAAACACTTATAAGCGTTTTATTGGACTACAAACTGTTTAAGACACTCTTAGCGAAATCGCAAGTTTTAAAAGTCTCTTACTTGCCGCACTCAGAGTCGTTGATTAACTAAGTTGGTTACTTAAGAAAATGTATTGACACTTATTACAATACGCATAAAGACTACCGATACTTAAGTAATTGCACATTAGCTTAACTGACGTCTCCGACAGCAGCCGTTAATGTCCAAAGCAATTTTAAATTAATAATCGAGGTAGAAAAAACAATATCCATTAAAATCAGAAGTGGTTAAAGGTTGACTGGTAGAAAATGTCTCTTGGCATTAAGTTCGCCTATTGTACGAAGTTTTGTGCAATAAAGTTTTTAAATAAATAAATATAAATGTTCTGTTCGGTAAACGTAGTGTTGGATGACGACATTCGAAGGCTGGCTGGAGTGAGCTTGATGAAAGTGACCGAAAATCGGGAGCGGTGGCGTGTATTGGGGGAGACCTATGTCCAGCAGTGGACGAGCGTGAGTTGCTGTGAAATCTTCTGTTCACAGATACACCCCGTATTATTATCCCACTGCTGGGCAAAGGTTCACAAGGTTCACCAGTTATGGGTAATGACCCCATGGAAAAGAAGATCTTCCGCCGAGCCGGGTGGTATTGATTCGGGGAGCAAGGTCTGGTGTACAATGTTGGTTTGATTCATCGCTATGATGGGATTAGGCTTCACCACACTTGTCAAATGGGTGCTACTGCGTGTGGAAATTTCGTTAGATGGCGTACGTGTAGACTGAGGTCCAACTACACGGTGATTGGTTGTTTTTGATGTGAGATGTCAAAAGGTCACTAAACGACCAATGACGTTGAAGTTGGACCTAAGTCTACTCGTACGCCATCTAACGGATTTTCCACACGCGTTAGCCCTTATTGTGATTGGTGGTCGGAAACCCGTGCTACCTATGTTCAAAAAGTTAGAAATTGTATATTCCATGGGTCTTCATTATTTTTATTTTGATCTTTATCATTTTCTAAGAATACGTTTTCTTTTTTTTTATGTGATAGGTACCAGGCGAGCAGGCGGATCACCTGACCCATGGACACTTGCAACACCAGTGGAGTCACAAGTGCGCCGCCAACCCCCCATCCCCCTCCCCCCAACGATCTTTACATACACCACTTACCGATTCGTCGATTCGACCTGACGAAAGATTGTACACGGTGAACCGTACCTGCCATATATGAGATTCTCAGGTACTACTAGTCATATTTTACCATGGTGCAAAGTATCTAATCTTACAATTTTATGATCTTACTCACCCGCTTTACAAAACATCCGCTTACAACAAAACATAGTTTCCAACCAAACCTGGCCATGTGGTCAAAAGAATTCACATGCCTTCATGTTAATTGCCCATCGTAATGATTTAACATCTGTCCGTCGAAATTTTACATACACCATGCTTTTTATAAAACATTTGGTTGCCATTAGGGTTGTCAGCTAGGGCAAAAAAACGCAAGGCAGACCACCTCATCACCAGATGGGCAAATGATCTACGAAGCTACGCAGGCAACTTATGGGTCAAGAAACATACCTTTATTTATTTTTATTTAACCTTTATCGCACAAACGTTTGTTACAATAGGCGAACTTAATGCCCAGGGGCATTCAGAAAAGACAGTGGTGCGGCGAAAGGAGTGATAAAGGCCTAATTATATATTATCTATACCATTTATAATGAGATAATTTCTATAAACAACGACAAGGCTTATAGGTAAACCGAAAACACAAAACGCTTGCGCGATGTAATTGAGCACAGCGCCATCTATTAGTTCATTTCTGATTTACGGTCCCGAAGCGAAGGCGGGCCACTAGTATTATAATTTACCTTTGCTCGACTCGGGAATCGAACTCAGGACTCCGAGATCACGGCCCAGTACCTACTAAAACCACTATCGAAGATGGAATCGAAGATGGCCGCCGCCAAAAAATGCTGTATTTATTATTTTTTTTACCGTGGGAGAGTCACGCTTCGACATGATGGGTATGTTACGTCGAATGAGTGAGGGTACCGGAGCAACGCCTGCGCTATGTTACTGTCCTGTCCTGTCCGTTTAGTTAGATTATGATACTTCCGCGGCGATTTGCCGTATCGTCTAGGCTCCCTGCCTAAGCATGTTGCAGTCCACTGCTGGACATAGGCCTCTCCAAATGCTCGCCACTTTGATTGATCTCTGGCTACTCGCATCCAGCTCCAGCCAGCCCTCTTGCGCAGATCGTTACTCCACCTGGCCTAAGGTCGTCCTATACTACGTTTACCAAGACGCGGTCTCCACTCCAGAACTCGAGAACAGCTTGAGTGGTAAAATACACAAAACATGATAAATTTAAAATCGAAGATGGCCGCCGCTACGCTGTATTAAATGTCGGAGGTTTTATTACGGGCAGTAAAGAATATCTATCTATCTACGGCAGCCCTAATTATGAAGAGTGGGGGAATAAATAACGGTTATTATAGTAGGATCCTTAGATGAATGAATGCGGGCGTTATTCAGACATCTTGAGCCGCGGCGTAAGGTGTAAATAAACTAGCATTATTTTAAGACTTGTGGCAAATGGTGGCTTGGTGCAAGTTTATGATCTCTTGTAGACTGATTATGGCTAACATATTAAGGATATACCACACACAATATATGTAGGTATCTACATATTTTTAATTGCTGTTACCCGTGAATTCGTCCGCGTGGTATAGTATCTTTGGGTAGCATTTTTAATTATTTAATAATCTATTCTTAAATAATTAAAATTGCTTCCTTTATTCGCATCAAAAACACACACATACATAGCAGCATAGACAAACATACATATAAAAACCCAAAAGGGCTTATACTATAATGATGAAGCATGTGTGCAGCGGTGATGCGAAATGGTAATGGCTCAGCGAGATGTCTACTCAACGAGCAAACCACTGATTTTCAGCCATTACCAAAGCTGAGGGATGCGCGTGACGGCACTGTAAATAGAAAAATAAATATACTAAATAAAATAAAACAAATAGGGATAGACGTTAAACAAGTAGGTAATATAATACAAATGGGTTAAACAGATAAAATAAGTAGAAATAAAATTCTTGTTTACGTTTACAGACAGAACAGACTAGAGTGGTACAAGAGAATCCTTCACGATGTGGCAGTAGAATTGACGCCATGTAAGCAACCAACCGCTAAACCCAATTTTTGTCGCTCCTACCATACCCTTTAGTCTAGCGCCCCGTTGGTCTAGTGGTTTAAGTACCGGGCCGTGATATCGGGGTCCCGGGTTCGATTCCCGGGTCGAGCAAAAGTATGTTTCGAATTTTTCGAACATAGCTCGGGTTTGTAATCACCAATACGCATTAGGCAAGCGTGGTAATTAAGCCTAATCCCATCATAGTAGCGATAACTTGATTTCTGTGATGGAGACCTTTGCCCTGCCTTTTGGACAGTATATAGGCTGATACTTTACTTTACTTTTGCTTTTGACTGTACAGGATGTACCCTGTACTATACGCTGATGCTCATATCTCGCACTACATCATAAAGTAGGGGCTACACCGCCGATATTTGCATCAGCTAGCTGTACTCGTAGCTGCGTGCATTATTCATACCTAGTGCGCCCGCGGCGTTACATCGCTGGGACACCTTAGAGCAACGCCTAAGGTACTTAAATGGAAATTATGCAATAGTTTAAGTTGCGAAGTCCTGCAGAAACGGAAAGAAACATGAAACTTTTTTTTTATGTGATAGGTAGCAGATGAGCAGGCGGATCACCTGATGGTAAGCAATTTCCGCCGCGCATGTACACCTGCAACACCAATGGAGTCACTCTTTCATCGAGTGATTGAGGGTACCGGAGGCCCAATTGAGGGGAAGGGGGTATGGTTGTTAGCCCACTTGTGACTCTACTGGTGTCTACTATGGGCAGCGGTAAACTCTTGTACAGTCGAGTTCAAAAATATGTATACACTTTAGGACCTTGTCACAATACATATCTATAAGAAAGTGGAAGTCGTTTTCTTATACATGTGTACTGTGACAAGGTCCTAAAGTGTATAAATATTTTTGAACTGGACTGTACCATCAGGTGATCCTGCTCGTCTGCCACCTAACACTGAAAAAAATAATTGTGCAATAAAAGCATGAGTATTTATCTATCTACTAAGTAGTATAGATTATATCTTCAGATATTTATCAACGCTTTGGCTGAATATATCAGGTCTCTAATTGAACGGCGCTCATTAGTTAAGATCCTAGGCCTTTGATTAAACGGCTAATTTAGCTATTTGGATAGCGAGATACATTATCTTCTATTAGTATAAGTACTCCATTTTAAAATGACAAATACAATAGGCACAGAGCATCATCAACATTGTTTGTCCTAATCTATTCACATAACATTTTGCAACATCTGGCTCGAATCTGTTTCCATCACAGGTCCAACTTGTACCCTAACAAGTTACACTTAGAATACAAATTCGATTAACACTGTTATATCAACCATGTGGGTATAGGATTACTGAATTGTGTACTCTAAAATGTAATAGATAAGGTCTGCTCTTATTTGTGAAAGTTTTAAGTATGTTTGTGTAATGGATTGTTGGTTATATAGAAGTGACAACGGGTAGAGATTATGAGCTCTACATTTTGTATGATATTGGTATAATTTGCACTATTGTGAGTCGTTGAGTTTCTATTAAGTAATTGGGTATTTGACTAATTTTTTTTATGTGTTTTAATCAAAGGACGCCTCAATTTAAGAAACATCGTTGAAAGTATCACTTGATTATCATTTGAATTACCTGAAATATCACAACTTTAAGAGCACATACGAGTATTTTGGGCAAGCCCAAAAATGCTCTTAGTATAGGCTATTGAATTGCGACGTCACAACTCAAACTTCTGTATGCGCGTCTATAAAATTTGTTTGGTAGACCAGCTAGACGTTATATTTTTAACTAAAAATGTTGGCCATTGGTTCTTATTTACCAATATTTTGATAGAGTATCGATATTTTTTACTATATCGAGATTAGTCGAATACCCAATTAACAATATTGGGCACTAGTTAATAGTTCCGGGCCATGATCGTGAGGTCTCCAATTCGATTCTTGTCTGAAGTATGTTTTAAATTTTTCGAACATAGCTCGGGTTTGTGATCACCAATCCACATTAGGCAAGCGTGGTGATTAAGCCTAATCTGTTATGGGATTATTGTAGCGATGACTTTATTTCTATGATGGAGGTCTTTGCTCATATTTGCCTTCATAGGCTGATATTTAACTTTTTGAAGACATTGATGATTATACAGGCACTTAGCTACTGTATCTCTGTGGATAACTACGTGCCTTCCATTTGGGGATCGAGGTTCGAATCCGTGCACGCACCTTTGATTTTTCAAATCTATGTGCTTATCCATCAGTTGTTTTATCTCAGATGTTCATGGGTGACTAGTTACCAGGTAACCCGCTTGCTCGTTTGCCGCTCTATCTCTACGTCTAGTATAAAAAAAATATTTTTATAAGTATTTAAGTAGAAAACCGCCAGTTATTATTAAGTACCGTAAAATTATTAAACACAACAACACTGAATTCTTAAAGTTAAGCAGCAAAACACCTTCTGGAAGCAATTAAAACTATAAATTAAATTGATAATCTCAGCCGCACAGCGATAAGCTTAAAAACTAGTCTCGCGCTTATGGAACGAAAATCAACATTCGTATATTTTATAAGGAACTTGAAGGATGGAAGGGAAGCAATATGGTTTAGTCTGCAGATAAATCTTAACACTTGTTCTTGAGCATCTGTATGTAGCATCTAGCAGCTCAGTAGGTGTAACAGCAAAATAAATAAACACACAAAATCAGCATTGCCATTGAGCCACTACGTATAAATATGATATGATAAAGTAAAAGTATCAGCCTATATATTGTCCCACTGCAGGGCAAAGGCCTCCATCGTAGAAATCATGTCATCGCTACTATGATGGGATAAGGCTTAATCACCACGCTTGCCTAATGCAGATTGATGATCAGAAACCCGAGCTATGTTCGAAAAATTCGAAAGATACTTTTGCACACATTTTTTTTTTATTTTTTTTTTTATTGATGGTAGCAGGCGAGCAGGCGGATCACCTGATGGTAAGCAATTGCCGCCGCCCATGGACACTTGCAACACCAGTGGAGTTACAAGTGCGCTGCCAACCTTTTATCCCTTTCTTTTTTTATTATTTTTTTCTTTTTTTTATTCTTTTTTTTTATTTTTTTTTTATTATATTTTTTTTTATATACGATAAGTCAGCACAAATTCCCAAGCATAAGAAACTCATTACAGAAATCGAGTTTCAAATCATTCCTCGATCGTAAACTTTTGTCGCCACGACTAAATTACATTTGCCAGTTATACGCGAATCTGTCATCGTGTCTTATGCATAAAAGATGCATTTGGATGGCAGCCAAATTGTCCAGGGTTCTATTCCCGGGGCTATAAGTCAGGTGTAGGCCAGTTGTTTTGTTTTGAGGAAATGTCTAATGGTTGGATGTTAATGGTGCTCAAACTAGATTGTTTATGGGTGATTCGGGTATGCTCTTGGTTGGGGCGGCGTTATGGTGTTACAGGATCCAATAACTGCATCAGTTTTGTATTTGCAGGTCGAATCAGGTGGTAATGGTCTCATCGCCGATCCCATAGTGCCTAAAGACGAAGGTCTGCAATCCTATCACACGCACACACCACACACACACACACACACACACCACACACACACAACATCTCATACATTGACCTTTCTGCGTCCTACCTATTATAAACAATACTAGCGGCCGCCGGCGACTTCGTACGCGTGGAGTTAATTATATTTTAACTAGCTGCTACCTGTTATTTAATAAATTTTGCCCCTCTCCCTTCCCTTTTAACTCCTTACAACCCCCTTTTCGCAATAACAAGTAGCCTATGTCCCTTATCAGGGTCTAGACCATCTGTATACCAAATCCGTTCAGTAGTTTTGGCGCGAAAGATTAACAGACAGACAGAGTTATTTTCGCATTTTTAATATTATTATAGTTAGGATTAGGATTAATAGGATATCATTTTACTATAGTTAGGTATGGTTCACAGTTTGGTTGCTAAACTGTTGCGGGCTTTTTTGCATTTGACATCATCTGAGTTATTTTAGTCATTTAGGGCGCTTAAGTTTCTTATGTCATTTTGATCTATTTGTCTTAAACGTGAACTAACTGAGTCGTATTATTTTAGACTAACAGCTGAAGTCTTAATTTTAACGCGAAGACTAAAAAGAGGCTGAGAGGAGGACTGAGTCTCTAACTAGTTAAAATTATTCCCGTCGCTTGTAAAACAAGATGAAAGCTACAATGCCCAATTTACTGCGTCGACTATTTTTAGTTGGTTAACCAATAAATCTAGTGAAGAGCAATTTAAATAGACAAAGCTAATTCTATTCCTGTGTCTAATATATTGAGGTCATTTGCATACCATGTGATTAGCGCGTAAGATTTTGGTGAAATATCTTATCTATACAGGATGTATCTGCAGACATTTAGGTACATCCTAGTGATCCTATACGACCTAGTGATCTTCAAGAAAAGGGCTTATTCCTTCCTTAAGAGCCGACAACGCATTTGTGATGCCTCAGGTGTTTCAGATGTCTATGGGCGGCGGTGATTACTTACCATCAGGTGAGCCGTCGGCTCGTTTGACCGCTATAAAAAAACACGTGTTCGGACCAACATTTGTTCAATGACTTTTAGAAAATCGTCGAAATTTTTTTCAACTTCCTATACAGAATTACGAAGTCACGTGACGAACTTTTTATTATGTAATTTTTTTCTAATTTTAATTTTAAATGTTTAAGTCATTGAACAAACCTTGTTCAGATTGAGGTAGTACTAGGTATGTATTTAAGTATTTAAGGTTGTTTCCTTCCAGAACCTAATAGGTACCTATAACAAAAGAAAGTCGGCTTTACCTGAAATTGATATCGAAGAGTACTTCGTAGTATAGCAGTACTTATATATTTATTTATACTTTATTGCGCGAAAATAAAACGTACATACCTACTAGTTGGCGGACTTAGTAGGTATATCACACAATCCTTTTATATATTTTTTTCTGATTTAGATTATTTTAAACGTTTAAAATGGTTTAAAACATGCTCACTTTGCCTCTAAACGTAAAAAAACATCCAGACCAAACATTACGCAACCTTCCAACCACACATCATGAAAAAAAAGTCTAACGCTAAAAACATTTCAAAAGTCTGAGGCTGAAAAATAATGGCGAAATTAGTGTAATCGTCTCTCGAGTAATTAAGAGGGCAACCGCGCGTCACACGAGTCGCGTCGCACGCGCAACCAACGATGCGTGAAGCGGCAAAGACGAAAGAGAACGGCTAAGGCATAAGCTACGAGCGGGCTTACCAAACAAACGACGAGCTTGTTACTCCACTGTGATATTGCATAAGTTACAAATTAAGAAGGCAACCGCGCGTCACACAAATTGCATCGTACACGCAGCCAACGGCGTATAAAGCGGCAAAGACGAAAGAGAACGTCTAAGGTATAAGCGACCGGCGGTTCCACCAAACAAGCAAGTAGTTTGCCCCTTCACTGTGATGTTGCAGAAGTGACAAATTAAGAGGGCAACCGCCCGTCATACGAGTCGCGTCGCATGCGCAACCACTGGCTCGTGAAGCGGCAAAGACGAAAGAGAACGGCTATGGCATAAGCGAGTAGCGGGTTTACCAAACAAAAGGAGCTTGTTACTTCACTGTGATGATGCAGATGGTTATGGGTGGCGACAATCGCTTGCCATCAGGTAGTTCGTTTGTCACATAAAGAAGATAAGAAGCGAGATTATTATATGGAGATGGGGAGCTCTCTACGAAAAAATGGGTGGAAATGATCATTTAAGTACCATCAGATTAGCCACCTAACTCGTTGCTCGCTAGTCCGCTTTAGTAAATGTAAAAAAATCTTTGCCATGCAATTTTTTTGTGATGTATGAAAGACAATCAAACGATTTGCGAAACTTTGTAGAGTCACAAATGCGCTGCTAACCTATTCCTGTATCCCCCCCAATAAAGTCTCCAATGCCCTCACTCACTCGACAAAACAGCGGCGCTGCTGCACGCCAGTTTTTCTGAGGCTGTGGTACCACTCCTACCAAACTGGCTCATTCTTGCTAAATCATGACTCTCCCACGGTATAATGACACACAAACATTACCCTCATGAATTTCGAACCCTACTCAAACAAGCGGAGTATACTAGACAATTATTCCAACTTATATTCTATTACGTCCATCCTATTATATTGTGGCATAAATTCCTATGGTTATAAACTAGCCGTCGTTTTGTGGCAAACGCCGCGTCAAGTCCGACACTGAAGAGGATCCGGGATCACCGGTGCGTACCGCGGTATGGTGTAAGCGATAAGATGTTAGCGGGTTGAGGAAAAATAATACATTGGATAATTCTCATACTTAAATACTTAAATGACAAATCCTTGTCATTT
Organism: Cnaphalocrocis medinalis; assembly: GCA_014851415.1. NCBI lineage: Eukaryota > Metazoa > Arthropoda > Insecta > Lepidoptera > Crambidae > Cnaphalocrocis > Cnaphalocrocis medinalis. Next base: position 1,158,143 of record CM026297.1, read on the forward strand.
TTCAAACCTACATCCATACTAATATTATAAATGCGAAAGTAACTCTGTCTGTCTGTCTGCCTGTTACTCTTTCACGCAAAAACTACCCTGAGAAAGAACATAGGCTACTTTTTATTGCGAAAAGGGGGTTGTAAGGGGTTAAAAGGAACGATATTGATTACTCGTATATTCAGGGCCTCGATGGCGCAGTGGCTAAGTTTGCCCGAAGTGCGAAAGGCCCCGGAGTCGATTCCCGATCAAGTAAATTTAGGAAACTTAGAGTTTTCTTGGGTCGGGGTGTTATGGGTTGACGCCAGTTAATTGTTGGTACCTACTCATAGTACAAGGTTGCTCTAGTTTGAGATCAGGTTGATTGGTGCGATTGCCTGGTGCATTTATTTATTTATCTTTTATTTTTAGAAGCTCAAGCCTCTTTTACCTCTAGTTACCTCTAATTTACTCTAACTCTTACATCTCGATGAGAATAACCCCTTCAAAGAATTTGAGAAGCAGGACGAATCCCATGTATTGGATAATAGAGATGTTTCGTGGCAAACGCCACATCAAATTCGACCTTAAAAAAGCATCCGGGTTCAACAGTGCGTAGCATGGTACAGTAAGCTTTAAGACATAAGCGAAAGAGTGTTGGATAACATTACGTATCTTGGGCTCTGCGTAAATTCTGCCACTAATAAATAATAACGTAGTCCCGACATGTTAACATTCTACAATAAGAAATAATTATTGGATGAATGGAGAGGCACTTCCGTGTGAAACGCCACATCAAGTCTGACACTGAAAAGGATACGTGATCAACGGGGCGTGAGGGTGTGTGGGGTAAGTCAAAAGAATTAGCGATTTGGGAAAAAAATTGTGTTCAGTACGCTAGAGGATGACATTAGAATAATGCCAAAAGTTTACAACTTATCAATGAAGTAATAGTGAGTAACTCATTTTAGTGCCTACAAACAACTAGAACGGGATACTACATGATACTTCTATATATTTAATATAAGTAGGTATTCAATCTTTACTCTGTACATTCAACAAGGCTCAATGCATTCGTACTCGGATTCTGTCTTATTTGACGTTGATTAAATAGGTAAAATCGCTTTCGCCTGTGACTTGACACTCGCAGTTAGAAATATTTAATTCTTGGGAAAATAAACTGTGACTGGGACTAAAACAATATTTTTTAAACGCAATGGCGCGTCTCGAGGGACCATCAAACGCAGAATACTCACAGAAATTATTTGCTTCACTACTCGAATTTAAAACAAATATTTTTGACAGTTTATAGAGCTTGAAATTATTTGCAATGTTTTATTTAGTCTGCAAAATTTTACTGTTTTCTGTTAGTTACAAGTGATTACATGCTCAGTGGTTAGTTATTCTATACTTTATTTTTTTCTTGTAATACATGGCAGACGATTATTATTAATGATTCTATACTATTTATAAAGAGGTAACTTCTATAGACAACGACATGGCTTATAGGTAAACCGAAAACACGAAACGCTTGCGCGATGTAATCGAATACAACGCCATCTATTGGTTCATTACTGAATTACGGTCCCGAAGCGAAGACAGGGCGGGCCACTAGTAATATATAAAGACCAAATCAATTTACTGTTGCATACCCGTTGATAATTAAATTTTGTTACACACATTTACATAAACATGTACGTACACACATTACATACATACCTACATATAATACATTAACAGCTTTCTTTCAACCATTCTGAACAACATTATTTTGTTCTACGACTTTTGAAAATTCGTCGAAATGTTTTTCAACTCCCGATACGAATATATCCATAGGAGAGCCACGCTTCGACATCAATGGGCCGGCTCGATCGAAGTGATTTTTCTGTGAAATTTAATAAGTCGTATTTATGGGCAGCCGCACTCGCTTACCATCAGGTGATCCGCCTGCCCGTCTGCCACCTTTCACTTAAAAATATATAAATAATGAGTTCTTGCAATAACTCGACTAAATCAAAGTTGGTAGATTTGTTAACTTAAAGTTTTCTATTTGGGAATCCAATAACATAAATGTTACAAAAGAATTCGTTCCGACAGTATGTCTTTATTGTTCTACACGCCTTCAAGAAAATACCGCTTTGCCATTCCATCCGCACAAGATTTTGGAAGAGACATGTTAGTGTCATATAAATGTCTGTTCTTTAGTAGCATTTCGTAAAAATCTTTAAACTGCTTTCTTGACAAATCTTGGTTCTATTGAATTCAATTCAAGATTTCGGCTGAAGTGTTCCCTGAGCGCTATGATTTTGGAGATTTTAAGAGAATTTATACTATTTATAAAGAGATAACTTCTATAGACAACGACAAGGCTTATAGGTAAACCGAAAACAAGAAACGCTTGCGCGATGTAATTGGACACAACGCCATCTATTGGTTCGTTTCTGAATTACGGTCCCGAAGCGAAGTGAGGGCGGGCCACTAGTAGTGAATAAGGCTGTTGCTAGACAGACATGCTACACCCGCTGCCACATCATCAATTACCACCAGGTGAGATTGCGGTCAAATATCTGGGTATTTAAGATTATAAGTGATTTTTTTTTCTAAATTAAGGTCAGTTAAGATGACCTTACTACGCCTGAAGGTAAGCAGCAGTCTTAAGAAACTTTCTGCCTCAAACTACAAAACTATGGAATGAACTGTCACCAGCGGTATTTCCGAACCGATACGACCTACAAACCTTCAAAAAGCGAGCGTATTCCTTCTTAAAAGGTTGGCAGCGCATTTGCGACTCCTCTGGTGTGCTGGTGTCCATGGGCGACGGTAACCGCTTACCATCAGGTGATCCGTCTGTTTGTCTGCCCCCTATCTCATAAAAAAAAAGCAGCCATGAGATCTATATAATGAGGTTGACAGGCACAAAAAAGCAAACTATGTATCTATTAAGTCTGTCATCCTTACCCTGAAGACCTACTGAGAGGCCGTTTTTACGCCCCACCTAATAAACCCAGGATTGTATGAAGGAGGAAACATCATTATCTGGTAAGGTATTCCACAACTTGATGGATTGGAGGAGGAACTAGGAGCTGAACCTCTGGTGCGCGCCGCCATTGTCTGGATAATATGCGGATGGCAACGCTGTCCAGCTCGTGTTGTTCGTATGTAGCAGATGAGACGTGTAAGGTGGGATATGCTATACCTGCTGTAAAAAGTACTAAGCCTACAGACACAGGTCCCTCCACCAGCCCATGGTCCTTCCTACCGTCTCGGCATATGGACCGAATCTTGGGAGACGCTCACCAGGTACTTGCTAAGGGCTCTTTCCCCGGTGCGTTTCTTCACTCCCTACAAAGTCTGTGTCTTTAGCCCAACTCAATGTCACTTCTCCCCAAATGGGGCGTGAAACACCATAGCACAAACGACTCGCGCTCGGGCAGTTCCACATCAATCGAACTCCTTCCTAATGTCGCTAAGCCTAGGTTATATCAATCAACAGCCGAAATGTAATGACGTACCTACCATATCGGATCTTACTACATAAACTTAGTAATTAAATTGCAATCCGTAACCTACCTCTAACTATCCAGGTGGCCAGATTCAGAGACCGCAGCGGAACTAACTAGTTGCAACTAGTTCAGTCTAGTTAGAGCCGTAACCGGATAGCGCTCGCCGCTCAATGGCGCAGGGCAAAAGTTGTTGATTCCACGTAACAAGACGGACAGGGTTGGCACACAAGTTTCGTAACTGGCTTAGGGGCGAAATAAGAAGAAGCGTTTCTTTCTCTGTCATGTTGCGTTAGGGATGCGAAAGGAAATGCTTTTAATTGTTTCCACATGTTGTGATTTGCTTGCCAGTTTCTGGTGAACTGTGCGAGCTACTTACATTATCAATGAATAGCACACCTCTTGTATCACTGTATGGCAAATAAATGATTTCTGATTTCTAAAAAGACCCTGTAGGACGCCTTTTTATGATAGAGAGGACATACGAGTAGACGAATCGCATAATGGTAAGCGATTACCGCCATCAATGGACGCCCATTACACAGAGGTGTCACAAGTATGTATATAGAAGATGGACTTGCCTTTTGCTTTACACTAAACCCATAAATGGCGCTGGGTCATTACATTACGCAAGTGTTTCACCTTTTTGGTTTACGTTTAAACTAGGTAGTCATATTGCTCTCAGCATTTATTAATTACTAGTGGCCGCCCGCAACTTCGTTTGCGTGAGCTTTATGACTCTTGGCTTAAAGATGAACAAACTTGGAACCCCCTTTTCGCTCCATTAGGGGTTTAAGTTCGGAATATCCTTCCTTATAGGATCTCATCCAAAAATGCTCATCACATTTTACAATTTTCCATTCCATTTCATTCCATATTTGTTATAGTGTAGCTGGGCTCTTAGAGGTCCAAACCAGATGTTCCATGATCTTTGATTTTTTTTCATGGCATCATAAACTGCTCATCAATATGAACATTTTTTGTTAAGGTGCCATTGACCTACCTCTTATAGTTTAGCTGGGCTGTTGTAGTTCTACATCAAGGAGCCTGGTCTTCAAAATGTAATATATCCTATAAGTTGCCCTGATATTACAGCTATACAATAAAAAAGTTTCATTCAAATTGGTTCAGTAGTTTCCGAGATTAGCGCGAACAAACAGACAAACAGACAAACAGATAAACAGACAAACAGACAAACAGACAGACAAAAATTTTAAAAATCATTGATTCATGTTCTGCTACTGTTTTTTAGTCGTCCTAAGTTATTTTGAGATAAATATCTTCAATGTACAGACACAGCTTTTTTACATTTTTATTATATGTATAGATTTCTATATAAATTAATGGCCCGTTTATAGGGCTCTATAGCGATCAAAGTCGGAATTTCACTACCTTCTAGCACTGACGATCGATCATCTTCAAAGATGTCGACGTCAATGATGACGAACGATATCAATGTGTACATTTGGGTTTGGTGTGGGAGTTTGTGGTACTTTTGTTGTTCCTAGAGTCCATAAGTCAAGGGAAAACCTTAGTTTGGACACCAGGACAATATACTTATTAATCAATTCACACAACATCTCATACATTGATCTGACTCCATACTAATAGCTTAAGCACTTGTGTTACAGATATACAGAGGTATCACAAATATAATACTTAAATATAATATACTAGTGGCCCGCCCTCACTTCGCTTCGGGACCGTAATTCTGAAATCAACCAATAGATGGCGCTGTGCTAAATTACATCGCGCAAGAGTTTCGTGTTTTCGGTTTACCTATAAGCCTTGTCGTTGTCTATAGAAGTTATCTCTTTATAAATAGTATAGAAGATAGATATATAACAACCAGACACTGCACAAACAAGTGTTCCTGTCCTGACAATAATGTTTGTCCAGAGTGAGGATTCCTAAATGTTTGGCGCATGAGGCAGGGTCACTACCAAATGGGTGGCCAGTCAATGCTACCTCATAGTATTTTTAATGTCTGCCGAGGTCTGTTTTTCCTGACCACTATAACTTGGATATCTTTAAGGCGAGAGTGAACAGGCATCTTCTAGGCAAACGCGTGTCATCCTAGACCTCATCGTCACTTTCCATCAGGTGCGATTGTGGTCAAGCGTTGGCCTATAGTCTAATAAAAAAAAAATAAAAAAACTGGTGACTTTATGTGTTTACTTCGTGAGCCAGCCCTACACAGAAGTAGATCGGTTCGTGCTAAAGTGGTATTGTCCGAGTGACGCGAGGTCGGCGCAGACGTGTTATGACTTCTGGGGCGCCTCGCCCACAGCTCCAACCTTTGGAAGGGTTTCAATTATCTTTGCCTGTTTTGAGGACTTTCTGACACAAGTTTTTGTTGTAACAATCGATTCTGTCGAATCAGGTTTAGGAAATAGTCAGGATTGTAAGCTTTTCAAGGTTTAACTTCGTAAGGCCCAGACAGCAGACACAATAGAAAATCAATTGTTTTTGCCCTATGAGGCTTTTGGGTCGTATGCCGTTAAGGCTTATGTTGTCTTGTCAAGACTGGATAGGTGGCGGTATACTGTGCGTTTTAGTCGTCATTTTCTTCCTCATTGTGGAGGTGCGTGGCAGAAAATGACGAGCAAAATCCACTTTCCACAGGGGTATGTCCGGGTTTGGTGGCACCGGTCAAGCATCTTCGTGGTGAGGCGAGCTTTGCTGCGCACCCAACGGCCTGCAATGATTCTGCTCACGAAGGCTTATAGGTCTGTTAGTACATCAGCGCTGCCCGTGCTAGCTGCGGTGTTACCGGCCGACTTAGAAGTTGTTCGTGTGGGACGATTCGCCCAGGAGTGCCCAAAGGAAGCCACAGACAAGGAGCAAATGGCACTTAAACGTAGAATATTTGGAGATGTTGTTGCCCAATGGCAGGAGCGCTGGTCGACCAGCGACAAAGGAAGAGAGTTGTCGCAATTCTTCCCAGACGTAGAAATGAGATTATCGGCCGGTTGGGTGGAACCAGACTACGCCGTGTCACAAATACTGACGGGACATGGGAGTTTTTAACAGCAGACTGCACGCGATGACTCTCAGTGAGTCACCTGTATGTCCCTGTGGAGAAGCTGATGAAACTCGGGACCATGCGCTGTGGGAATGTCAGCTGTATGAAGAGGAACGGCAACAGATGCTGAATGACTGGAACAGGAACGAGATAGGACCAGTATACCATCAAGAGATGGTCAACTCTGCAGAAGGTTTTCGACGGTTGCGTGCGTTTGCACACAAAAGGCTTGACATTAGGAAGGAGTTCGATTGATGTGGAACTGCCCGAGCGCGAGTCGCTTGTGCTGTGGTGTTTCACGCCCCATTTGGGGAGAAGTGACATTGAGATGGGCTAAAGACACATACTTTGTAGGGAGTGAAGAAACGCACCGGGGAAAGAGCCCTTAGCAAGTACCTGGTGAGCGTCTCCCAAGATTCGGTCCGTATGCCGAGACGGTAGGAAGGACCATGGGCTGGTGGAGGGACCTGTGTCTTAAAAAAAGGGGTATGTCCGTATCAGTACGATAACTATGATGATGATGATGAGAATGATGACATTCAAAGGCTGGCTGGTGTGGAGTGGATGAGAGAGGCCGAAAATCGGGAGTAGTGGCGTGCATTAGGGGAGACCTATGTCCAGCAGTGGACGAGTGTGGGTTGCTGATGATAATGATAATTATTATGTGGATTGTCCAAAATATAATAAATAATAAAAATAAATTGAGACAACATCACATACATTGTCCTGGTCCCAAACTAAGGTTTTCCCTTGTACTATGGAAACCAGAAACAACGAAGGAACTACAAACACCCAGACCCAACACAAATATCTGTTTCATCAACAAACATTTGTATTGGTGCGGGAATCGAACCCGCGACCCTTAACGATATGACTATAACTAACTCAACGCGTACGAAGTCGCGGACAGCCGCTAGTTCAAACATACATGCTCCACACACACTTGGAATATCAGTGCCAAATATCATTAGCAGAGCTAGCACCCGAGTGACGTCACGAAACTACCCGGGCCCGGATCCGGTTGTCGCTAACGGCTGAGGGCCCGCGCTGATAAAACTTTTATTGCCACACCTCGTTTAGCACACATTTGGACGTTTACCCGAATTCGGGCTGGTTTAACTGGGAGAGGTTCGATATGCCTTTCGCTGAATTCTAAAATTGGATTCGTTTGGCTGCTGGTCAGGTTTTTGGAAACTTGTTCTACGTTTATGTTTTTTCGTTATTAAAGAAAATTCAACAGTTTACACTGGCCTTTTACATCTGTGGAAGATAGATTAAGTAGATATAAGTATTCTTTATTGCACAGAAAAAGAATACATAAATCATAGTCATCGTCAAAAGATCTTAAAATAAACAGGTTCGCAACATGAGCCCCGTGATAAGTGAAACAACAGCGATAAACAGTACAATAAGGCGGTCTTATCCTTGTAGTGATTTCTTCCAGACAACCTTTAGGTAGAGGAAAGAAAACAGCGTGTTTTTTACAGGATAAAATGATAAACGTCCTGTGGTCTAATGGTTTAGTAATGATTGGAAGACGTGGTTAGATGGATGTTAATGTTCACAGAAACAGCCTGTATATATGGTCACTGCCACAAAATGACGCATTTAGATAGATAGATAAACATTTATTGGATATAAAACAGAACATACAGCACTAAACAAGTATGGAAGAATAAAAAACTACAAAATATAATTAGCGATGCTAATATTCTAACTAGCGCCTCTAGTGTCAAAATTGTGAAGCTGTCTAAGAACGACACTTACAGTTTTCGTAATACAATTTACGTCACATAAAATGCATTTATTAAATAATATAAATCAGATTTATGTGGTTTCTTGCTGGAATAAACAATATTCAATCCGTCTGATTATGTTTAAACTTATCAACCTCAACTCGAAAGCAAAATGTCGTTCTTGAACAACTTCTAAATTTCACCGCTAGAGACGCGCGGATAATCTTTAATCGCTGCAGTGGGTTACTGGCTGCTGCAGCAAATGCGCGTTGTTGGCCACAACCACAATGTCCTGGGGGTCTACTCCGCCAAACGATATCGAATTATTCGTAACAATACGTCAGTTCATACAAAAACCCTACTCTAACACAGCTTAATGACAGCTTCACAAAAGTGAAATAACGAACATTCCGACGACGTCTCTGATGGTATCGTTATGAGTATCGTCTCGAGATATCGAGATTTGACGTGTGTGAAGCTGTCAAATTCAATTATTCGTATTTTAAGCTGTGTTAGAGTAGGGTTTTTGTACGAACTGACGTATCGTTACGAATAATTCGATATCGTTTGGCGGAGTAGTCCCCCAGGACATTGTGGTTTGTGGCCAACAAGGCGCATATGCTGCAGCAGCCAGTAACCATGCAGCCTTGATCTTGGTTGTCTATTTTGCTAAAATATTTATCATTACAATACAAACCTTCTCGATTGTTCTTCACTAAATTGCGTACGATTTTATCCCGAGAGCTTGTACAAACAAAGGAGAGGGCTTACAGAGTGTCATTAGCGGAAATGTCGAACTGATCTAAGACCGACATTGATAGAATAAAACTGCTTGTATAGGATTAGAGTTCCGTAGAGATAAATATGCCCAAATTAATGGTTTTTGCAACACCCTGCTTTTAATGGTAAGTAATCAATTGTTTTACCATTATAGGTAGACCAATATTATTACCAACTAGTGGCACGCCCTCACTTCGTTTCAGAATAGTATTTCCACTGTCTACCAATAGATGGCGCTGAACGTTGGTTGCATTGCGCTAGTATTTCGCTTTTTCGGTTTGTATATAAGGTTTGTTGATGCCTATTGAATTTATCCTTTTATATAGATAATAGGATAGGATAGAATAGAGGATAGATAAGACAAAAACCAGTATTTCGGACCGATACGACCTGCAAACCTTCAAAAGGAGGTGGTGTTTGCCTGGTCCATAAGGTGACCCGTCTGCGCGTTTCCCCGTTATATCTTAGGCAACTACATATATCTTTTTGAACTCTTCGCACCTTTACTCCCCAGACATATATCGAGATCCGTTCTCACCAAACTAAACCCATAAACTCCAGATCTATGGGTTGTAGAATATGAAACATCTGTACCCTTTCAGGTACGAAACTAAAAACTATAAATCACAGTTTATTACTTATTTACTTATTCATACTCTGCTGGTTTGCGCATGAGAGCCATCATAAAGTGAATTTATTGTTTGTACCGCAGTAAAATAGCCGTCGATGGTTCAGCGGCGGATCGTTACGTTTGATCTTGGTTTAGGTTTCAAGGAAAACTAGCAGGTGAGAAAATACGGTGTATAGTTTTTCTTAGTGTGCATTATTGGATGTAAAGTAAGGTAAAGTATCAGCTATACTGTCCCACTGCAGGGCAAAGGCCTCCATCATAGAAATCAAGTCATCGTACTATGTTGGGATTAGGATTAATCACCACGCTTGCCTAATGCTGATTGGTGATCACCCAACTATGTTGGAAGAATTCGAAACATATTTCGCAGATTACATCTAGATGCATGATTACATTTCGTTGGGTTTTTTTTATAAATAAATCAACAAACATTTGTGTTGGTACGGGAAATGCACCCGCGACCCGTGCGTCTCAACCGGCGCTCAAACCACTACGCCTAACGGGTCGTCATTAGACTTAAAGTCTAATCCCATCATAGTAGCGATGGCTTGATTTCTATGATGGAGGCCTTTGCCCTGCAGTGGGACAGTATATAGGCTAATACTTTACTGACTTTCCACCATCAGGTTATCACAACCTGTCAAATTTTCTCAATAGGGTACTTGACTATTTTTTTTTTATGTGTTTAATCAAAAGACCCCTCTATTAAAGAAACATTGTTGAAAGAATTATTTGATTCTGATTTGAATTACCTGAGATATCACAACTTTAAGAGCACATATTTTACGCGGGCCCAAAAACGCTCTATACAAATGGCTACCAACATTGACGTCACACGCTGGTATCTTGTATGCGCGTCTAGCAAATTTTGTTTGGTAGCTATATCAAATGTTTCGTTTATGTACATAGTTTTATAATAAAAGTTGTGTTTAATGTGTGGGTAGTTCAATGATATAATTATTTTTATAATAGTATAAACTTTAAAAATGGACTTGCCCATGAAACTTTGAATGCTCACAAAACCAAGCTAGATGTTATATTTTAACTGAAAATTTAGGCGATTGTTCTTATTTACCAATATTTTGGTAAAGTATCAATATTTTTTACTACATCGATATTAGTCAACTACCCTATTATATTCAACCTAATGTTTATGATAGTAAGATGAAGTCGTTTGATGAAATTTGACAGTCTTGTATAATTTGATGTGTTGGCTGTACGTACATGTTTAATTCGTCCTCCTCAAAGCAAGCCAATTTAGGGAAATGTTCTACCATAATCAAAAGTAATAGTGTTCATCAAGAGTTACAGTACGTATCACGCACCGGTGCTTTGCAGACTGAAAAGCTCCTGAAAAGCTGAAGCTTTTGAAGCTTTTTCTCAGTGCAATGCATGTTCATGTAATTATGCAATCGTCGGCTACACTCGGGGGATGGAGCCACAGTGAAAGAGAGTGGCAGTGAAACAACTTGGTTTTAGTAAAGGTTAAAATAAATAAACAACTTGGTTTTAGTAAAGGTTAAAATAAATAAATATCTCGGCTTCATCCTGCAGAGAGCGGGGGGAGGGGTAGAATACCGAGAAATAAAAAATGGACCAAAAGTGCCACTGGTGCCAAAAGTGCCACTAGTACCAAAAACTGACACTAGTACCAAAAGTGGCCACATGTGCCACCTCCCCTACGTTCTGCGGTTGCATACTCACTTTTTAGGTCCCCACCCCCCCCCCCTCGCGTGGTGCGGTGTCGGTTTTCGACCTTGTCTACTTAGTCTTGTGATCCTATCACACGCGTCTTTCAGGGAGGAGGACCAGCAGTAGGTAGGTTAGGCCTGCCCTCACTTCGTTTCGTGAAAGTTTCACTATTATTATATTAATTTGAATCTTTGCCGCTAGGGGTCGATTGACCCCGCGCCATTCGTCTTTTTGGATAACATAGTATATGCCTTGTGGTTTTCTACAGAATATATCTTTAAAAATAGTATAGACTAGTGGCCCGCCCTCACTTCACTTCGGGACAGTAATTCAGCAATGAACCAATAGATGGCGCTGTGCTCAATTACATCGCGCAAGAGTTTCGTGTTTTCGGTTTACTTATAAGCCTTGTCGTTGTCTATAGATAGAAGTTATCTCTTTACAAATGGTATAGATTTGCAAACCCTCATTCGTAGTGAATTTTCCTCACCGTCTTTTCTCACACTGTGTTTTCGTTAGGTTTAAAATATTCACGTATTAAAGTACTCCTTGTTTTTTGCGAACAAAATTTTTCATATAATCGCGGAACTATTGCAGAGTTTTCGCGCCTGAAAATTCAATACTGCGCAAAGAGTAAGCTCTCTCTGTGGATTGTTCGTTTTTCCGAATTGAAAATATTTAATTTCGATGTTGTATTAATTTTTGGCGATATTTGAATTAAGTATTTTTATTTTACGCTCTGAATGCGGTCTATCGTTTTTATGGTAATCGTTTAAAAGCTGCCTTTAAAATACTAAAATAAAATAACTAAACGGCTCAAACAAAACAGGCGGAAAGCATCGTTTTATGTTTCGCCGAGTGAGTGTGAGTACCGGAGGCCCAATCCAGCGGAAGAGGGTTTTAAAGGACGTTAAAGGCGTACGTTTGCGTTAGGCGTATAAAAAGCGTACGTTCTTCAACTGCTATCTATCTGTTAAAGTACGAATAATATGTATAGATTTTTTTAGTTAGCCTATAGAGCCCCACTGCTGGGCAAAAGCCTCCCCCAAGTTCCTCCATTGATCCCTACTAACACCCTTGCTTGCCCTATTCTCGGACAAACTTTTACGAATCGCCACACCATCTTTTTCTGGGCCTGCCCCGTTGACGGCGTCCGTCTATCGGCCGCCATTGGGTGACGATTTTTGTCCATCTTTCGGGACTCATTCTGCACATGACCAATCCCATTTTAGATTTACAGCTTTTCGGCTAACATCTACGATTGCAATAAATAGTTCCGCTTGTGACCACGGCTGCTGTAACGCAGCCGAAACGTCAAGCAGTAAATACATAACTATGTGCTTAAATATAAACGTCGCGTTAATTCCCGTCTGTAATAATAGTAGTTATTGCAGTCAGAATTCCAGATAAGATGAATTACTTAACTAATAAAAGACAAACTGAGTTTCTATTACTATTCTTACATTACCATTTTCCAACCTTATCTCAGAACAAAATATGAAACAAAGTTTTCGTTCTCTCAACTAGTTGCGCAATCGTCGGCCATCTTGGCTCCGAACTCACCCATCTCGTCGCTAGTTTTACATCTGCGGGTCTCGTTGATAAGACAGTTGCTCTGTCGAAGTTGTAACTTGGAATACGGGACCTCTGTCAGACAGATGATCGTTCGAGAATGTTACGTGGATATCGAATTGATCAACTGATGTGATATGAAAGTTAGGGTCTATAGTGTTAGCCGGACTAAATCGATCGCCTAGAACATCACTAGGCCTAACAAATCCCTAGTGGTGTCTGACATGAGAACTGTCAATACTTTGATATAGATGCGTGCGCTCTGATTTGGTTAATTAATTATTGTGAGTCAAACGGTCCCAAAGAATTGCGTGGTTCAAGTGGCAATGAGCAGGGCACATTGCGAGGAGAACCTCACGGCCGTTGGGGTGGAAAGGTCCTTGAGTGGAGGCCGCGTGCAGGCTTCCCACCAGGTGGACCGACGATCTGGTAAAGGTCGCGGGAGTCCCTTGGATGCGGGTGGCAAAAGAGCGATCTTTGTGAAGAACTTTGGGGGAGGCCTATGTCAAGCAGTGGACGTCTATTGGCTGAAATGATGATGATGAGAGTCAAACTGTGTACTACCACTTTGAATGCGTTTCATTGTTACAAATATTCAACATCGGGCGCAACTGGGCCTTTGCTCCATTTCTAGAATTGGTCCCACCCGACTGCTATAGATTTTTTAAAGTATAAGATACCACGGCCTCACAGAATTGCGAGAAGCAGCACCTGCGCAGTGTTTTGCCTAGTGAGGGCACTGGGGTTAAAAGGTTGACAGTGGACTTGTGACAAGCGTGGTGATAAAGCCTAATCGCATCATAGTAGCGACACGACTTGATTTCTTTGCTGGAGGCATTTGTCCTGCAGTGGGACTGGCATCGGCAGATTTTTCCTTTACAGTCGCGTTTCTTGTTCTCTCGCAAAAGACTAATTCCCTCCGAATTCCTCAAAATTACCAGTTAAATCCGAAACTAAACGTTCAACTCTAAAATTCAATTTGAAATTCTACTTTGGACCGATCAAACCGTAATCCAGCTCACGTCGCCGCCGGAAATTCCGGAAAATGCACGGTAACTTCTGAACAATAAGATCTGAATCTGAACGGCGAATTGATTTATTCGACAGTTTATCAGAGAGTGTGGTGCAAGTGACAAGTTTAGATAGAAATTTGAACTACATGCTGGCAGTATCGGTCTGTGAGTTCTTGCTTTTTAAAACCTAAAACCCGACTACTAAAAACACGCTCTAAAAAGTATGAAACAAGAAAATAGTTCCCGCCGAAAACACCCGTATAATATGCACGCATCATACTAATTTTAATTTTAAGTGCATAAGCTACTTAGTACAGAATTAGGTCAATATATGAGGTGTTGTGTGACTTTATTGTTTTTATGTGACAGGTGGCAGACGAGCAGGCCGATCACTTGATGGTAAGCGATAGTCGCCGACCATGGACACCTGCAACACCAGAAGAGTTACAAATGCGCTGCCTACCTTGTACCCGCTTTCCCCCAATTGGGCCTTGCCCTCAATCACTCGACGAAACAGCGTAGGCGCTGTTTCACGCCGGTATTCTGTGCGGCCGTGGTATCACTTCGGTCAAGCCGGTCTATTCATGCCTGCCCCATTGTGACATTTTACATTTATTTCGCTTTATATAGCTTTATATCGCTCCCGCTACCTCTTACTTTTGCCCGCTTCCTCTTACTCTTGACCAGTCGAATTCAAACAGTTCAGAAGTGTATAGACCGGCTTGGTGTTTGGCCAGGCCATGCAGCCATCTCAGTCTAATTGCCGGCTGGCCTGTGTCACGAGAGGGCGCTCAAATTGATAGGGTGCACAGTTGACTTGACTGAAAACCCTAGAGAGCCTAACCGAACCGGACGCTACGTCCGGATTTTCCCTCCCTTTCATCAACGTTGTCTCCTTTAAAATAATTAAAACGGAATGTACGTTTTTTTTTGCAAATGCAAATCCGATAGATGGCGTAACGTGACGTCAAGGGTTTCATTGTGGAAAGCACGCTCGGCAGAATGGCCGTCTCGACCGTAATACCACGTGCACGAAAACGTCGTGAGCATCCCCTTGCTTGTGTTTCGCCTAGTGGTAGGGTACCGGGGCCACCGTGGGGAAGGGAACAGGCAGCCGCACTTTTAACTCTACCTTTGTTGCAGTGTCCATGACGCGGCATTCTTACCATCAGTGATCGGCCTGCTCGTTGCTCCTATTACATAAAAAAAAAAAAGGCCAACAACGAGAGGATTGGTTCCATTTTGACGTATCTTGTCATAATTACGAAGTTACATATAAAACGACCAATGTCGTCAAAGTTGGGCCTGACGTCAATTTAACGCCATCTATCGGATTTGCATTGCAAAAACTCTTATTAAACGCGACGTCTATTGTTAAGTTGTATTTTCTGCTTGACGATTTGGTCACAAGCGTACTGGCGGTGCACGGCGTTCTTCTGCTAGGGCCCGGCAGCGAATTTTCGGACTCCAATTTGACTTCTTAAATCGCCATTAGATGAATTGTCAGTGAAGCTACTCCGACACACTAGGTACATCAACCACAAAATAAAGACTGACACAGAATGCTGACTTAGCCTTGATTTTGAATTTAGAGAGTTCGTTGACATATGCTAGGGTTGTTGCACGGCATGAGTACATAAGCGCGCGGCCTCTACCATAGACCTGGACAGTTTGACAATCTTATGTCATAAGTTAGGATTAATGTGGTCGAAAAGGCGTTTTTGCCCGTTAGTGCGCATGCATATTTTTTTACATGACATATTTTTAGCTCTTAGTGGGCAGTTAGCCTTCGTGTCATATGTATTTTGTGGTATCGGTCTTTGAGTTCTCGCTTTTTAAAACCTAAAACCCGACTACTAAAAACACGCTCTAAAAAGTATGAAACAAGAAAATAGTTCCCGCCGAAAACACACGTATAATAATATGCACACATCATACTAATTTTAATTTTAAGTGCATAAGCTACTTAGTACAGAATTAGGTCAATATATGAGGTGTTGTGTGACTTTATTGTTTTTATGTGACAGGTGGCAGACGAGCAGGCGGATCACTTGATGGTAAGCGATAGTCGCCGACCATGGACACCTGCAACACCAGTAGGTAGAGTCACAAGTGCGCTGCCAACCTTAAACCCAATTGGGCCTTGCCCTCAATCACTCGACGAAACAGCGTAGGCGCTGTTTCACGCCGGTGTTCTGTGAGGCCGTGGTATCACTTCGGTCAAGCCGGTCTATTCATGCCTGCCCCATTGTGACATTTACATTTATTTCGCTTTATATAGCTTTATATCGCTCCCGCTGCCTCTTACTATTGCCCGCTACCTCTTACTCTTGGACCAGTCGAATTCAAACAGTTCAGAAGTGTATAGACCGGCTGGTGTTTGGCCAGGCCATGCAGCCATCTCAGTCTAATTGCCCGGCTGGCCTGTGTCACGAGAGGGCGCTCAAATTGATAGGGTGCACAGTTGACTTGACTGAAAACCCTAGAGAGCCTAACCGAACCTTACGTCACGTCCGGAGTTTCCCTCCCTTTCATCAACGTTGTCTCCTTTAAAATATTAAAACGGGAATGACGGTTTTTGCAAATGCAAAATCCGATAGATGGCGTAACGTTGACGTCAAGGGTTTTCATTGTGGGAGAGCCACGCTTCGGCATGAATGGGCCGGCTCGACCGGAGTGATACCACTGCCTCACAGAAAACCGGCGTGAAGCAGCCCCTGTGCTGTGTTTCGCCGAGTGAGTGAGGGTACCGGAGGCCCACCGGGGGGGAAGGGGATAAAAGGTTGGCAGCGCACTTGTAACTCTACTGGTGTTGCAGGTGTCCATGAGCGGCGGCATTGCTTACCATCAGGTGATCCGCCTGCTCGTCTGCTACCTATTACATAAAAAAAAAAAAGGCCAACAACGAGAGGATTGGTTCCATTTTGACGTATCTTGTCATAATTACGAAGTTACATATAAAACGACCAATGTCGTCAAAGTTGGGCCTGACGTCAATTTAACGCCATCTATCGGATTTTGCATTTGCAAAAACTCTTATTAACGCGACGTCTATTGTTAAGTTGTATTTTCTGCTTGACGATTTGGTCACAAGCGTACTGGCGGTGCACGGCGTCTTCTGCTAGGGCCCGGCAGCGAATTTTCGGACTCCAATTTGACTTCTTAAATCGCCATTAGATGAATTGTCAGTGAAGCTACTCCGACACACTAGGTACATCAACCACAAAATAAAGACTGACACAGAATGCTGACTTAGCCTTGATTTTGAATTTAGAAGAGTTCGTTGACATATGCTAGGGTTGTTGCACGGCATGAGTACATGTACCTGGCCTCTACCAACAGACCTCGACAGTTCGACAATCTTATGTCATAAGTTAGGATTAATGTGGTCGAAAAGGCCGTTAGTGCGCATGCATATTTTTTTACATGACATATTTTTAGCTCTTAGTGGGCAGTAAGACTTCTGTCTCAATATTTATTTTGTGCATCAACCGTAGGTATCCGTGTTGTTTGCGTTAGTAACAGCCTAACACGGGGTTGGCACTTGTTAATTAATTAATATATTATTTATAATAGTGACCCAGGCCAACTCAATAATAGTCAAAAAGTTGTACGATATTATCCAATTAATTTTCAACTCCTGTTCTTCCAAAATATTCACTCGCAATTTCTTTACCAAATTCGTTATGCATTTCGTACCTGGAGCACCGGGCGCTCAGCCAAGCTGTAAAATAAAAATTCAAAAATTAGGCGCGCTTATTCATTGGAGTTTGAAAGTCAGATCTTGACACAGTTTTGAAAATTGTGTTGCCAGTACAATCACAAATGTTTATACTCGTACTTCGACCATTAAAGGCGGGTCCAGACGAGAGTAACGTGTAATGTAATCCACCGTGTAATGTAACACAAATTCTACGCGTGGATGGCACTACAAGCATTACATGTAACCACAAAATAATTACACACAGAAGTTAGACTTTGACCTGATTTTGAATTTAGAAAAGTTCGTTGACATATGCTAGGGTTGTTGCCCGGCATGAGTACATAAGCGCGCGGCCTCTACCACAGACCTCGACAGTTTGACAATCTTATGTCATAAGTTAGGATTAATGTGGTCGAAAAGGCGTTTTTGCCCGTTAGTGCGCATGCGTGAGTACATGACATATTTTTAGCTCTTAGTGGGCAGTCAGCCTTCTGTGTCAATATGTTTTATGTATGTGGCGATCGCAGTTGATCCATCGGCTGTCGGTTTTTCGGTGCTCGCAGTGCTTTTTTGGACACAATTCGCTTTGAGTTGGTGTGCCGACCACACTGTTGACGTTAAATTACACGTAATCTTACATTACACGTTACACTCGTCTGGACCCGCCTAAACTCGACGGTGAGGAAACCAAGCGTATGCATTAGTCAAAGTCAAAGTATTTTATTTGCAGAAAATAGGTAGCTATCTTTAAAGGATATGCTTAGATAGATACTCTTTATTGCACAACACATTACAGAACTTAATGCTAATAGTAATTTTGTAGTAGCTTAAGTTTAATGTATCCACTATTATACACACACCACGCCACGCTTCGTCGTGAATGGGCCGGCTCGACCGGAGTGACACCACTGCCTCACAGAAAACGGGCGTGAAGCAGCCCCTGTGCTGTGTTTTGCCGAGTGAGTGAGGGTACCGGAGGCCCACCCGGGGGGGAAGGGGATAAAAGGTTGGCAGCGCACTTGTAACTCCACTGGTGTTGCAAATGTCCATGAGCGGCGGCGATTGCTTACCATCAGGTGATCCGCCTGCTTGTCTGCTACCTATCACATTAAAAAAAACACAGCCCACATCCACCCACTGCTGAGTATAGTAGACCTCTTCTCTTTCACGCCACTGTCTACGGTCCCCAGCCTTATCCATTGTTTCCCCACTGCCATTACAATATCGTCGGACCAACGGGCAGGTGGTCTACCCACAGAACGTCGCCCCAATCTTGGCTGCCATTCGGTAAGCTTTATAGTCCACCTATCATCCACTTTATAGTCCACTATTCAGTTAATTAAAATTAACATGCTAGTATGAAACATTCTTAAGGCTATAAAAACAATTAGATATTAACAATTGGGATAGCTTCTTAATTATTACTAACTTGGCCCGCCCTCATTTCGCTTCGGGACTGTAGTTCAAAAATAAACCAATAGATGGCGCTGGGCGTCAATTACATCGCGCTAGCGTTTCGTGTTTTCGGTTTACCTATAAGCTTTGTCGTTGTCTAAAGAAGTTATCTCTTTATGAAAAATGGAAATTACTGTTCGATCTGGCACTGAAATTACTAGGTTAGCAACACTGTTTTTAATTTTGTAGTTCCACAGGCGTCTATGGACGATGTGGGAAGAGACAGTTGGGAAGTTTAAATTGGACAAGTAATGAGGCAGTTTAATTTAATTTATGTGTTAGGGAAGCGAACTCGTAATTCTTCCGAATGATTCATTAAGAGACGTCATAGGACAACGCTGGATTTGTATGGCAAGCGCTAGTCGTTGATTAGTGTTTTCGGAATACATTACCTATAATAAGCCTTGTGGCTCTCTACAGAAGTTATTTCTTTTGAAACAGTATTCCACCAATACATCCAATCTACGCTCCCACCAGATGGCCTTCACTAGATCGCCATCTAGTGAAGGTCGCGGGAGTCCCTTGGATGCGGGTGGCACATGACCGATCTGTGTGGAGAACGTTTGGGGAGGCCTTTGTCTAGCAGTGGGCATCTATTGGCTGAAATGATGAAATAGTATACCTAGGAGATATAGATATAGAGAAAAGATAAACTGGTTCAGGTATAGGCCTATATCAAACCTTTAATATGTGTCTTCTCAATAGAAATCGATGTTCCGAACCAGTGGTAGATTATGTTTTGACATTCATAAGTGTTCTGTATGAACCTAACTTGATTTTTTTTGTCTATTTTTATTTCTATTTCTAAATCGTTTCTGTAACCGAAGGTAAGAGGTTTTCGGTTAATTAAACGCTGGCTGGACACGCTGCTGCCAGTACTTGTATATACTTGTATCTAAAAGCATGAAAAAAATAAATCAACGGTGCGAGTTAATTCCAACCAATCGCTTTGAAAAATATACACCCGAATGGTTTTGTTCATTTTAAATTGCAGTTTCATTTGTGTCTAATTTGTGTGTCGTGTTTGTGACAATGCATTCTATGTTTTATGAGTTTTTGAATTCATCCAATTTATTTTTTACGGTTCCGTAGTCCACGATGATCCTTTATAGTTTTGCCATGAGTTGACATCGAAAACTGGCTCTGTCTTTTTCAAACGCATCACAATGAAAGCGATAGTTTTCGATAGCGAGAATAGTATTTCAACCTCATGGTAGTGCTACTGCACAGCCTAGCAATGACACTCTTCTAGCTCCACTTTTGGCGTCGCTAATTTGCCCTACCCATCGCCTTAAATGCAGCCGTGTCTCATTAAAATCCTAACTAATATTACAAATGCGAAAGTAACTCTGTCTGTCTGTCTGGTAGGTACTCTTTCACGCCAAAACTACTAAACGGATTTAAATGAAATTTGCTATACACATGGTCACAAGAATATAGGTTACTTTTTATTGCGAAAAGGGGGTTCTAAGGGGTTAAAAGGGGCAGGTGAAAAGTTACTATTCCACGCATACTAAGACACGGGCGGCGGCTTATGTATAAAAACAGGTCTAATAATCGCTAATACTGACATTTGCTATCTAGATAAGTATTTCTATGTTACGTTTGTCCAGACCCAAAATCACACTTGGTGACTTAATCTCAAAAACCTGTAGGTCCTTAAGTCAACGCAGTAAGGTCCATATTATTTTCCTACATTACCTACATTATATCGCAGCTCTAGTGAATTAAGCTAAACGACTGTGTCATTAGCCCTCTGTATCTTAACTGCACTTAAGGCTTGCATCTACTTGTAAACCGAAGTTCACATTTTATGATTTGCATTATTAGGGTATTTATTTTTGATTCACTCGTCTGATATAGCGTTTTCGCATGCGACGTATGTCACATTTGTCTTCTAAGTCCCATGACTCTTAAACCTATTTTGACGTTTAATCTATCGCTCGCTTGGTGGGTCACTCGCCTAACAACGAGTGGGTGAGGTCGCTCGTTGCGGTCGAGTGATTAAAAACTGCTGAATTTCGAATGTCGAACGAAAATCTGTAGAAAACGTGCGCTCGACTAGCGATGAGTGAATCAAATATAGATACCGGGCTGTTACTTTACTCTATGATTATAATATTCCATTGTATAACTGAACATACTAATACTAGTGGCTCATCCCCACTTCGTTTCGGGACATAAGGTGACATAAGTTCCACTTTGCATAGGCGTAGCCAGGTTTTGGGTTACAGGAGAGGTCCAATAAAAAGCTACATCACATTCATGATAATAGATGGCGTAGTATAATACATAAAAAACGTTACATTGAAGCAATACTAATTATAAAGAGATAAATTCTATAGACATCGACAAACCTTAAATACAAATCGAAAAGGCAAAACAATAGCGCGATGCAACTAACGGCCAGCGCCATCTATTGGTAGACAGTGGAACTAATATCCCGAAACAAAGTGAGGGCGAATCGCTAGTCTGTTATAAACATAGTTAAAGCTATTAGCTTGTTTGAACAAACAAAGTGAAATGGCGCTCGCTTTTTCATTTTGCCAATTTTACATGTAGAATCGCAATGCGTAAATAATCGGTTGATTCGAATTTCGAACAGCTAATAAAACTGTAATGGCTGACTAAATCGAATTCGAACCACAGAATAAATAATACCTACCAACCAAACGAATTCATAAATTAACAGGCACTAACCGAAAAAAAAACTAGTATAAATCATTGAACAGTAAAACGTTTTTATTATTAAATTCGTTTATTTAACTTGCAATGAACATTATGTACGTACAGCCACACATCAAAGTATAGAAGACTGTCAATTTTTTTCAATCGACTCTCATCTTACTGTCAAACAAATTAGGTTGAATATCAATGGAGGAAATTTGACAGTTTGTGGTAACCTGATGTGTGGCTGTCTGTACCTACCTATGTTTGGGTGAAAATTGCACAGAAGCAGATTATCTTCAACCGATTGAGCTGAAATTATAGTACTTTTACGTCCCAAAAGCATTTTAAAAGGCATAAAACAATTTTCCTTTGTGTCTGTTGCCTGGGCCTTACGACGTTAAGTTTGGATGACAAATGACAAATAGTCAATACACGATGTGCTGTGTGATGTCATTCTGAATCCAATATGGCGGACCATCCATTTGTGTCTGTTGCCTGGGCCTTACGAGTTTGGATGACAAATAGTCAATACTGAATCTGAATCCAATATGGCGGACCATCCAAGATGGTGGAGAAGAAATTTTTAATGCATTTCTACAATATGAGTAGGTATCAAATGAAAAGGCTAGTTGAGAGTTAAGTAACTCGATAAATAATGTAACGAAGCAGACATAAGTTGCCTTAAGTAAGGTCATTAAAATAAAATCATTAGAAGGTTAACATTAAGTTGCAAGTTACGAGATTTGCATAAGTTTATACACAAGAAAATCGCGCGACAAGCTTTTTAATCTTTTTGCTTGCTATTTGCTTTTATAAATTGTGTATAATGAAGCTATAAGTTAATAGTAAAATTTTCCTTGAAAATTTTATTTTCTTTTAAGTTTTTTAATCTATTATAATAATCTACTAGCGACTTACCCCGGCTTTGTACGGGTACCTACATTATTATGCATGGACGATTTATTTATACATACAAAAGTTCCTCTTGAGTTACTATCTATTTAACACGGCCGATCAGTGTATTAAGGCTTAAAGGGTCCGCAACACGTATGCAAGTCCTCTGGAGTTACAAGAGTAAAAAAAACGAAATTTGGAAACCAATTTCTTAAAATGATTTTTATTCTTTAAAGAAATTGGTTTCCTATAAAGATTTCTATAATACATTTAACTGGCTAATTGAATTGCAGATTTAAAAGGAGCCTAAAACCCCAAAACAGATTTGAATCCCATCACCCATTTGTCCTTTTCACCCTCTACCGAATCCAAACTCCATTTCTATAAACAAGAAAAAAAAACGATAAATAAACCGCTCCAACCAATCAGTCACACGCGTTCTCGATCGCTCCTCGTCGGCCGCCATATTTAATCCCCATTTGACAGCTGTCATTTTACCCGCCAAATCGGCAACCTTTGCCCGCGTGTTATTTTTCACGGCAGAACCCTAATCTAATGTCAAGGGTGGGTGACGTATGACAATGGATTTTGCGCCAATAATTCGATGCGCTATAAACAATCCTACTACTATTATAAAGGCGAAAGTTTGTAAGTATGGATGTATGGATGTTTGTTACTCTTTCACGTAAAAACTACTGAATGGATTTAAATGAAACTTTACCACAATATAGCTTATACATCAGAATAACACATAGGTAGGCTACAATTTATAAAAATATATTGTGTGGATTGTCCAAAATATGACGGTAAATGTCAATAATTAACTCCACGCGTACGAAGTCGCGGGCGGCCGCTAGTAATAATATGAAACTTCTTACATCATGGGATTTTACCATGGGACAGTCATGCTTTAGCATGAATGGGCTTAACCGGAGTGATAACAGAAGACAGACGTGAAGCAGCGCCTGCTGGAGGTCCAAGGTGGGGGTGGGGTGTTATAAAATTGGCAGCGCACTTGTGACTTCACAGGTGTCTATGGGCCGCGGTAATCGCTTACCATGAATTGATCCGTCTACTCGTCTGCCATCTATCACATCGATACCTTAAATCTCAAAGGGCGTAATCACCAAATCATCATTTTTCAGGAGAGCCGAAACAAAAAAAAAATCTAAGAATTAAATTCATAACTTTTAAAGTAATAATGCCATATAAATGAAATTTGGATGTAATTATCGAGTATCGAGAGCTTTATAACACAGTTATATGGTATTCAAAATAGAACCAATGTTTGACAAACTGATTTGTGATTACGCCAAAAAAATATTGACAACTGGCCTTTACGACCTAAAAAATGGCTGTTTTGCAATAAGTTTATGGTATAATGGCGTTTACGACTTGAAAAAAAGGCTATTCTGCTCTATGCTATGGTGTAACAGCCTAGTTAACTTATAGAAAATGCATTTTAAAAAGCTATTTTCGGTTTTTTATAAGTAAAAACACTATGAGGAAGATACAAATTAAGAGACAAATACGGGTAGTTTCATTATTACAAAATTTATGGCAAGTACAGAAATGAAAACGATTTTATTATTTCAATTAAATACAAACGCAATCATTTTAGTTTGAAATTCAAACGAAAGTTATTGATTTCTATAATTTGTTTTGTTTTTAAATTAGTATAAACAATATCTGCATCGACAGGACTTTTTACGCTTTCCATCCAGAACGGAATCAGAATTACACAACCCGTAAATTCCGTCTGCACCCAGCTTGCTCGGTATTCCAAGCAGAATTATTTGCCATCGAACAAGCATGCAAATAGGCGTTAAACGATAGATGCCAAGCTGTGACTCTTTTGTGCGATAGCATGTCCGCCTTATATGCTATCAAGGACAGGAGCAATACCAACCCAATGGCGTGCTCCATCCAACAATACGTTCATGCTATTAAATGCAAGCAAAAATCCATCCAATTCTGCTGGGTCAAGGCTCATATCGGTATAGATGGGAACGAGGCAGCGGAACGCAGCAGCAAAAGCGGCGGCCGAAGCTAGGACCGCATACTCCTATGCCAATACCTCCTAAGAGTTATTTATTTTGTTTAAATTCTTAAAGTAACTCGAGTCGTAAAACGCCACTGTTACACAATATTCTGTCCTATACGCCTCATTTGATAGTCAGTATTGTTCACATCATTATAATTTTAACTGGTTGTATCGACCGAAATCTTAATAATGAATTTTTAAAGGTATTTACGACTAAAAAAACTTGTTTATCGACGGTAAACACGTGGGCTGTAATCACCACTTTTTTGCGAATTTTAAAACTTTGATAATACAGATCGATTAGAGAAAAAAAAATGGAGTAAGATAGCATTCAAAAGTCATTTTGGCCAAAATGGTGAATACGCCCTTTGAGATTTAAGGTATCGACATAAAAAATATTTTATCGATACTTGATTGATTTACGAGAGATTTTTTTACATTTTGCATAATTATGAAGAAAATAAGCTTCAAAATAAAAGTCAACAGACTTATAATATTTGAATTACTTACCTAAATATTGTAAAAATACGTTCGTGTTTTAAGAACCTAATTTATAAAATTATGTGACAGCCATATAAACTACAATTTTATTCATATCAATCTAGCTTATCCATCTAATAAAAATTAAATTATAAATTACACGCTAGGTATTACAAAACCACACCCTCAAGCACGGAACATCCGCCATTTTAATTTGTAACTTCAAAATAAATCTATTCATTGCTAATTACCTAGGTTGCGCACCTTAAATTAAAGTATGATGCCATATTTTTGCGTACAAATTAATGTAAACCAAAAATAGTCATGAATATTAAAACGGGAACTAACGCGACGTTTATTGCTAAATACTTACATTGTAATATGTAGATATATAAAGTTTAATGCAAAAATCAAACAAAAATCTTAAAACCTTTTTATAATATAATATTTCACTACATCACATGCATTGGTCTGACTCTGATATAGGTAGCTCAAGCACCTGTGTTACAGATATCAGAACCAACAGTGGAATTACAAATATATACGTATAATACTTTTCTTTTGTAAATACATACTTATAATACATAGAAAACACCCAGACCAATACAAACAAACATGTTCATGCACACAAATGTTTGTACTGTGCGGGGATCGAATCCGCAACCCTTGGCCCAGACGCAGCATTCACTACCACTGAACCAAACGGGTCGGGGTTTTTAACAAATATTATAGTCGTACACCAAGGTGTGTCAGCATAAAAACTCATCCGAAATTGATAAAATAAAATTGACTTTTCAAACAAATACATTCTGATCGATCATTTTTATGACGAAGGTTAAACTTCATCATCATATGAACCCACATCCACCCACTGCTGAGTAAAGGCCTCTTCTTTAATACGCCACTCCCTACGGTCACCTGCCAGCCTCATCCATTATTTCCCTACTGCCATTACAATTTCGACCGACGATCTGGTGTAGGTCTGTGTGGAGAACTTTGGGGGAGGCATGTCCAGCAGTGGACGTCTATTGGCTGAAATGATGATGATGATGATTACAAAATCGTCGGACCAACGGGCAGTTGGTCTACCCACCAGAGGATTAATTACGTCTTCTAACAACCACTCTGAACAACATTTTGTTCTATAACTTTAAGAAATTCGCATTAAAAAAATGTTATCTTTTCATACAAAGTCGATCACGTAACATGATTATTTTCAAATAAAAAAAATGACGATAATTTTGAAAAGCCGTTGAACAAATGATGTTCGAAATGGTGGGTAAAAAACACGTGGTTAAAATAATGTAAATGTTCACAGATACATCCTGTATACTCGATACTGACATCGAATGTTTTTTCGACTGATATCGATAGAAATACCTACTCGAATTTAATACAGAACATCCCTACTCTACGCGAGTTAGCAGAAAGCAATAAAATCGTAAATTAGTACCCAGTAATTTATTGAGTTATTTTTATAGTTCGTTATATTTTACTGTGGAATCTATTTGTTTGAAAATAAAGGGCTTTTTGTGATATCAACGTTATTACCAGCCGTAAATAACGAAGTGTGTAAGAAATCAGTTTGATAGAACTATTAATA
This sequence comes from Cnaphalocrocis medinalis, assembly GCA_014851415.1. Lineage (NCBI taxonomy): Eukaryota > Metazoa > Arthropoda > Insecta > Lepidoptera > Crambidae > Cnaphalocrocis > Cnaphalocrocis medinalis. The sequence continues at coordinate 1,184,908 of CM026297.1, forward strand.
ATGAATCAAGAAATATGTAGGTGCTTGGCCGATCTAATTTGATAAAAATTATGGCTCGCATTCATTTGTTTTATTTTTCTCGCTGTGGGTTATTCATTTATTAGGATAAAGTAAAAAAGTATTAGCCTATATACAGGAACAGTGTCCCACTGCAGGAGAAAGGCCTTCATCATAGGAATCAAGTCATCGCTGCTATGATGGGATTAGGCTTAATCACCAAGCTTGCTTAATGTGTATAGGAATAAAAAATATTGGGATGAAAAACAAAAATGACCAAGTCACGTCAGTTTTTTATAAGGTAGGAAGGCAAACGAGCAATCGTGTCACTCAATTCCTAGTTGTTTGTTTTTGCACTATTTTAATTGGCACCAAAATATCCATTTAGTTTTTAGGATTCCGTAGCCAAATACCATAAATAAACCCTTATCTCATCATGTCTGTATGTTACATCCACATTTTTCCGAAATCGTGACGTGTTAAAGAAGAGGCATATATTCAGCAGTGGGTTGATGTGGCCTGATGTTTTAATAGGTGGCAGACGAGTAGACGGATCGGTCGCCGCCCATAGACGCCTGCAACACCGGTAGAGTCACAAGTGCTAGCTGTTAACCATTAACCCTTCCCCCAAGTGGGCATTCATACCCTCACTCACTCGTTGAAACACAGAGCAAGCGCTGCTTCACGCTGATCTTCTGTAAGGCCGTGGTATCACCGCAGAATTCATGCCAAAGCGTGGCTCTCCAATGGCAAAAATGTCGCAGCCATTTTTTTTTCGAATCTGTAGCGTGATAAAGAATATGCCTATACTCAGCGGTGGGTGGATGTGATGGCCTGATCTCGCTTGATGGAGAATGACAATTAGGTCAAAAATGTAGCGTGCTTTCCCAGAAGAAGCCTATTCACTCTCGACTTAAAGACACCCAAATTGTAGCTCTCTGGGAATACAGATGCCGGCAAGTTATTCCATTCCTTAGCAATTCGTATTAAGAATGGTGGAACTTCCACAGTGTAAGGGTGGATTCTTCTCGTCTTCCGCATTGTACGGTGGTAGAAAGGAGAAGGTGGTAATAGGTCGTGAAGGTCTTTCGAACACTCAAAAATGCATCCTGTAAATATGATGATGATGATGATGACCTATATCGTTGTTCGCAGGTGAATGGCGGGGGGAGAGGAGGATGCTGGACATCACGAGGGACAAGCCTGTGAAGGTGTGCGTGCGTGTGGTGGTACCAGTGCGGGATCACCCTAAGGTACGTCTATGAAACTATTCTCCCACGTAAACGTAAAAGTTTGTAAGTATGGATGGATGTTTGCTCCGCTTTCACGCGAAAACTATCGAATGGATTTTAATAGTAAAAGTGAGCTCTTAAATTTTTATATAAGTATATTAGATTGTTTACGATCGTACCTGGCCTTTTGCAACGTGACGATGAGCCACCAGTATTATAATCATCATCATCATCATCATCAGCAACCCACGCTCGTCCACTGCTGGACGTAGGTCTCTCCCAATGCACGCCACCGCTCCCGATTTTCGGCCACTCTCATCCAGCTCACTCCAGCCAGCCGTCGAATGTCGTCATCTCATCTTGTAGCAGGGCGTCCAACACTACGCTTACCGAGTCGCGGTCTCCACTCAAGGACTTTATGGCTCCTACGGTTGTCAGTTCTGCGGCTAATGTGACCAGCCCACTGCCACTTCAGTTTGCTAATTCGGTGGACTATAGGTGACTCTGGTTTTCTGTCTAATTACATCATTTTTGACGCGGTCCTTCAAAGATACTCCGAGCATTGCCCTTTCCATAGCTCTTTGAGCGACTTTGAACCGGTGGATTAATCTAGCCGTGAGTCTAGTATTATAATACAACAAGTATAATCCAAACCCTTACATATTGCAACCCTATCACTATCAAACATACAGCTTTCAGTCCCATAAACAGCCTCGCATTTGTAAGACTGTATAACCGATTTCAGTTATTCAGCAGTGTGTATGATCCGGATGGATGGGGTGAGTTTTTCAGCCCCTCTGAAATATGCTGCAATATAGGGTGTTCCTTGAACCGTGAAGATAATAACATCCCTTGTTACCTGGTTTAGGGATGTGTCATGTTATAATAAATAACTATAATAAAACCGATATTTTTTTGTTAGTTTGTTTTGTTAATTAACATACACGCACTTACACATACACACACATATACACTCACATATTCACACATACACATACTAACATACACAAACACACGCTAAAATTAAATTAAAACTAAATAGAATAGAATAGAATAAGGAAGAGCGGGGTTTCCAAACACAGGCTTGTCAGCTTAAATGGGGACTCCATCCACTTACTACTTAATTAACTTAAGTATATTGTTAAAGAAATAAAATATTTTCATTTCATTTTCAATTTCAATTTTCTCCATTGCATACCTAGTTACTATTTTATGCAGGTACATAAATACATAAACTGATGGTTGATTGATCATACCCACATGTAGCATTACGTGTAGTGGGTTATTCGTTTTATACATATCTATACTCTTAATAAAGAGATAACTTTTATGGACAACGACAAGGCCTTATAGGTAAACCGACAACACGAAACGCTTGCGCGATGTAATTGGACACAGCGCCATCTATGGTTCATTTCTGAATTACGGTCCGAAGCGAAGTGAGGGCGGGCCACTAGTAAATACATAAACTGATGGTTGATTGATCTCATACCCACATGTAGCATTACGTATAGTGGGTTATTCGTTTTATACATTATGCGAATAATAAATTACATGAAACACATGAGACATTGAGTTTGGTAAAAAGAGTAATCATATTGTTATTACTGGATACAAAAACAAGAAAAAAATTATAGAGAAATAAAAATCTCTTTTAATTTTTTTGAAGAAAAATATTTTAATAGAACTATTTTATATTTTATTATTAATTCTTTTTTCACATCCCTAAGTCACCTAAGGGCATACTTCAAGAACATACGTTTTGGAGGAAACATGAAAAAATGTAGCAGGCGATTGAGTTTTTAAGTATATAGAATTGAGAAGTTTATCCAAGTGTTTTGTTTATAAACACCGGTAAAAATAATTTCATTGAGTTTGATGAGATAATTTCAGCCAATAGACGCCCACAGCTGGAGGACTGACCTGTGCCGCCCGCATCCAAGGAATTCCCGCGACTTTCAACAAATCGTCAGTCCACCTGGCCTGCGCTGTTAGTGGCCTCCACTCGATGACCTTTCCGCCCCAACGGCCGTCTGCTCTTTTTTTTATGAGATAGGGGGCAGACGAACAGACGGATCACCTGATGGTAAGTGATTACCGCCGCCCATGGATACCCGCAACACCAGAGGAGTCGGAAATGCGCTGCCGACCTTTTAAGAAGGAATACGCTCGCTTTTTGAAAGTTTGTAGGTCGTATCGGTTCGGAAATACCGCTGGTGACAGTTCATTCCATAGTTTTGTAGCTCTCATCGCAATGTACCTACCCCTGCCCAATTTTTGAATCTTCTGTGGAACTCATCTATCCTCAAATAATATAATGTGTGCGTTGCATCCATAGCCATTGGTTCTGAGTCCGGGATACTCTTGGACTATGATCCAATCAAGATTGAGTTACATTGGAAATTGTATTAAAGCGATTGCCGTATGAAATTATCTGATAAGTGTGCTTGCGCTGTGTTTCGTCGAGTGAATGATGGCCTTTTCCCACCCCGAGCCTGGACTTGCCGGAAAGCGTCGTAGGGATTTCTAGTGGATATGCCTCTGGCTAACTGAAGTGGCAGTGGGCTGGTCACATTAGCCGCAGAACTGACAACCGTTGGAGCCATAAAGTCCTTGAGTGGAGACCGCGACTCGGTAAACGTAGTGTTGGACGCCCTGCTACAAGATGGGATGGCGACATTCGAAGGCTGGCTGGAGTGAGCTGGATGAGAGTAGCCGAAAATCGGGAGCGGTGGCGTGCATTGGGGGAGACCTATGTCCAGCTGTGGACGAGCGTGGGTTGCTAATGATGAATGATGCCTCTGGACGGCCTCTGATTAGCAGAGGCTAAACCAAGAGGAGAGCCCCACACTGTGGGGCCAGCCAGCGTCGCCGACGTCTCCTTATGAGCCGGCGGCATTTTCCCCTTCGTCACCAAAAAAAGGAAACGTAAACGGGAGCCAAGAGAAAACAAAGAAAACGTTAGGTAACAGACATCTCGGCTAATACGAGCTTGTTAATATCTTTGCCTTTTATTTTATACTAGCGGCCGCCCGCGACTGCGTCCACGTGGAAAAGTAACTTTTTACCCCCCTTTCAACCCCCTTTTCGCAATAAAAAGTAGCCTATGTCCTTTCTCAGGGTCTAGATTATCTGTATACCAAATTTCATTTAAATCCCTTGAGTAGTTTTGGCGTGAAAGAGTAGCAGACAGACAGACAGACAGACAGAGTTACTTTCGCATTTATAATATTAGTATGGAAGTATGGATGTATAATTTGATTCCATAATTTTACTTTGACGATTATCTAAACGATAAAAGCATTGTTTATCATACTGTAACTTTAATCTTAATAATTGTAATGATTATAATTTGAAAAGAGTAACTACTGAGTTTGTTGCTGATTCTTCTCGGTAGAAATCAACTTTCCGAATCAGCGGTAGCTTACATAATATTTGACATTCATAAATGATCTATAAGGACTTCAATTGAATAAAGAATATTTCTATTTCTATTTCTAGAACGTTATTTTGAAAGCCACTCGGGTAAATACTAAATACCCATGTATTGAAACAAAGCTTCAATACTGTTCAAATGATTGTGTTGGATCGTTTGTCTCGTTTCCGCTTTGATTCATTCGCCGGGAGTGAACGACTGAATGAGCAGGCGAGTGAATGAGTGAGCCGTTTGCGGGTTAATGAGCGTTGAAAAGCTATACTGTTGTGATATTCAAATTGGAAATAAAAATACAGTCAAGTGAGAGTCGACCTTTCATTGAGGGTCCCGTATAATTTTTAATGAAATATATTAACTTTCTAAGGCTCGAGACAGCAGACACAATAGAAAATGAATTGTCTTTCGATTTTAAAACGCTTATTAGTTTTATTTATAGTTTAGGACCCTGTGAAGTTTTGAAACTTACTTTGAAGCTATGGAAACTCGTCTTTGTATTTTTAATTTGAAGTTGAATGTTTGAGTAAATCCTACTGAAAACTAAAATCCTAACTTTCAAGACCTTTTTTGGGTAACATTAATTTAACTTTAAGCCAATATTTTTTTTATTATAAATAACATTCTAGAAAATCATGTCATAAAAAAAGAATTACAAAATAGCCAATAAAAAAAAAGTTATGAATTTTTTAAGCCTCGCTGGTAGAAAACTTGAAAAAAACCTTTAAAAAAATTATAACTCGAAAACTACAAAAAATCGCTGAACATACATGGGGTATTTTTGAATACCCCTAGGAGTGAGGAATCTAAAAAAAACTTATTGACGTCACTAGTTAGACCATCCTGTATGTATAAGAAAACGACTTCCACTTTCTTATAAATATGTATTGTGACAAAATCCTAAAGTGTTGACATATTTTTGAACTCGACTGTATTTCTACGATTACCTTGGCAATGAAGAAAAACATCATGAGACCAGTACAGTCACATGTGCGCTGTTAACCTTTAAGACTCACTCGAAGATACACAGCGCAGGCTTTACGCTGGCCTTATGTGAGGCTGTGGTATCACCCCGGTTGAGCCGGGTAATTCATGCCGAAGCGATCATATTATATTACTTTACTTAGTTGTTACGTCATAACTATGTAGTTATCTAATACTAGTGGCCCGCCCTCACTTCGCTTCGGGACCGTAATTCAGAAATGAACCGATAGATGGCTCTGTGTCCAATTACATCGCGCAAGCGTTTCGTGTTTTCGGTTTACCTATAAGCCTTGTCGTTGTCCATAGAAGTTATCTCTTTATAAATAGTATAGAAGATATTACGCGCAACAATGTTAGGCCTAACGCCTAACGCGCATCGTTACCACGCAAATCGACTAGTCTGACACGTACACGCCATTTTTGTTGTACACCTGCTGCGGCTATGGTACGTTGAGTGCCAGACGAGCAGCCGCATCACCTAATGGTAAGTGAATGCCGCTGCCCATAGAGACCTGCAACACCAGTAGAGTCACAACAAGTGCACTGTTAACCTTCAACCCTCATCCCCCCCAACTAGGCCTCCGATAACCTCACTCACTCGACGGAATAAAGCGCAGGCGCTGCTTTACGCTGTTCTTTTGTGAGGCTGCGGTATCTCCGGTCGAGCCGGCCCATTCATAGCGAAGCGATCACATTCCTTTATTTAGTTGTTACGTCATAATTGTGTAGGTATCTATTACGCGCAACAATGGAATGAGCGCTATACATCAAGGCCTAACGCGCATCGTTACCACGCAAATCGACTAGTCTGACACGTACGCGCCATTTTTGTTGTACACCTGCGGCTAGGGTACGTTTCAATGTAGGAATAAATAAAGGCGTTTATTATTCTTTGAGCAAGAAAGAAACAATAGTAGTTTATGATACTGTTACATAGGGTTATTACTTAGGTGAGATTGGGGCGAAAATGTCTGAATATAGGTATTGAAAAAAAAAAACAAAAAATTAAAGCACAAGATCAAACACCCACCACGACCCACCACCCATTTGGCGTAATGGTTTGAGCGCCGGTTGAGACGCAAGGGTCGCGGGTTCGATTCCCGCATCAAGACAAATGTTTGTTGATGAAACAGATATTTGTCTTGGGTCTGGGTGTTTGTAGTTCCTTCGTTGTTTCTGGTTTCCATAGTACAAGGGAAAACCTTAGTTTGGGACCAGAACAATGTATGTGATGTTGTCTCAATTTTTTTTTTTTTTTAACACGGGCGACATTTAAAAAAAGTGTTGGCTAGTGTATTTGTGGGTGGGTGTTTCAATACCAAATGATGACAATCTCATACACTATTTTATCTACACTCATGTTTAAATCAATAAATTAAGAATAAAAAAAATTTTTGATACACCCCTTACTGGAAGGCCACACCGTCGGACACTGCCACAGATCAATATACATAGATAGGTATTATAAAAGTCTATCTCTCTTCAATTGATTCTCAGCTTAATGTCAAACACCGTCGGTTCATAATGAACTGGGGAAGTTTAACAATAAAGTAGGACAAATACGTATTGTATAAAAGAACAAAAACAAACGAAAACGTTCACAACAAATAAAAATAAATATTGTGGATACGAGATAATTACTCATCGGAAACCAATTTAAAATTCCACATTACTTTACATCAACATTAAATTATTTAATAGAGTTAACCCTATCACAGCCAAAGTGTAAACATGAAAAAGGCTAGTAAAATACGCTTTAAAGCGACTGATGCGTGTAGTAGGTTCGATTCTCGAGTCGATTAACCGGTCCTGGCATCGAGGTAAAAGCGTTATATTTGCGCTTTCTGCTGTTGATTAGATTGTACTGTAGCGCTACCATGAGTTTACAGTGACAACTCGCTAGCGTCTGCGTAAAAAAAATCTATGAAGAAGTGTACAGCGCTTCTAGCGGTCACTTGAGAAACTAAAATATAGTATGAGCTGTCAAATAGAAACCTATCGAAATGAATTCACTAGCGAGTAACGTTTTCCGTAGCGCTACGAGTTAGGCTACGAGTTGACATCGAAAACTGACATAACGTAAACTATTGCTCTGTCTCTTTCAAATGGATCACAATGAAAGAGACAAAACGATAGTTTTCGATAGCGAGGATAGTATTTCAAACTCTATGGAAATACCACGAGTCACAAATTTGACGGTAGGTATCGAAAAATTACGTACGTGTACAATCGAAATCTATTCGACGCCCGTTTACTCGCTATCGTCTGTAGTAACGTTATGTTACTTTTCGATGCCAACTCATGGTAGCGCTACCGTACTGACGAACTTCATTCTTCGGGCCATGGTAGATGTCGCCACACTTATAATTTTAGATTTTTAAAATCCAGTGGTGCATGCTCGGGTTTGAACCATCGTGGTTATGGTAAGCGCGTTCTAATCCACTGAACTACCATAGTTATTTTCTCACTCCACTGTAATGTTTCGACTATGTCTCATAATCAGAAATGAAAAATTAATCCAACGGAACATATTATTTGATTGTCATTTTGTATCAACTTCAAATTATTCATGACCGAATAGGCTATACAGGAATTAAAATCGGTAATTTTGTCATAATACTTACACGTTGATTTTAAGTAGTATTGAGCTGAGTGAGTATGGGCAGTGTTTTAACGTCCAGAAAACCAATTGCACTACCTTAAAAAAAGTATAAAACATAGAAAAACACTTTGATTTAAAAACAGTATTTCAGTTTCGAAAAGGAAGGATATACGACAAAACAGGTTTTTCTATACTTTTAGTAGATATTCGTAGGATTTCTCTATTGCCTAGTGAGGTTACCGGAGGCCCACCCGGGGAGGGAAGGGGATAAAAGGTGCAGCGCACTTGTAACTCCACTGGTGTTGCAAGTGTCCCGCATGAGGCGGCGGCAATTGCTTACCATCAGGTAATCCGCATGCTCGTCTGCTACCTATACTAATAGGCTATACAGTAATTATTTTAACTCCCAGGAATTAAAATCGTTAATTTTGTCATAATACTTACACGTTGATTTTACGCAGTATTGAGCTGAGTGAGTATGGGCAGTGTTTTAACGTCCAGAAAACCAATTGCACTACCTTAAAAAAGTATAAAACATAGAAAAACACTTTGATTTAAAAACAGTATTTCGATCAGTTCAGTTTCGGAAAAGGGGTCGATATACGACAAAACATGTTTTTCTATACTTTTAGTAGGTATTCGGTAGGATTTCTCTATTGCCTAGTCTATCCTCTTTATTATTTAAACGAATTGAAATGAAATGAACTGAAATGAAATGAACATAGTTTATTCAATTTAGATCCATACAGAACACTTATGGTAATTAGATAATACCAAATATTTGATTCTTTGTACATTTATGCAACTATTGCAATATTTTTGCAATCGGTTGGAGAAGACAAACTTTTTTCCATTTTAGCGGCCGCTGCGAGTCGTCCTTGCAAGTCGGTTGGAGAAGACAAACTATTTTCCCTTTTATCCCTATAAAATATGAAACTACTTCTCTAACCCTAGGCCTACAAATATGCGGAGTTCTTGAAAAATAGCCCGATTTCGGCCACTAGAGGCCGTTAACGCATCCCCTTACAAACGCGCCCGACCATGTCCAATCTCGTTTTACCTTGTCATCGTTAGCCCAAAAAATGGCCCATTAGATAGAAACACATGATTCTTTGTACAATCGAGAGGTCTGATATATTTCAGCGAATATTTCAAGGATATCGAGACGTTGAAAAACTGTAAACGATTTCTCGTTTTTCATAAATGTCTATAGATAGATAGATATACTTTACTGCACAAAATCCACAACTAAAGAACTAAACATAACTGAATTTTAATGTACTATTTGCGGTCTTATCGTTTAAAGCAATTTCTACCACACAACCATCGAACAAAGGACTTTTGATAAATAGTCGATGTTATCACTCACCGAAGACTGACGTGAGACAGCACTGGATCTGTGTTTCGCCGATTGAGTGAGCCCATGATGGCCCAATCCGGGGGATAAGGGGCTAAAAGGTTGGCAAAGCACTTGTGACTCCACTGGTGTTGCGGGTGTCTATGGGCGGCGGTAATTGCATACTATCAGGTGATACGTGTGCTCGTCTTTTTTTTATGTGATAGGTAGCGGACGAGCAGGCGGATCACCTGATGGTAAGCAATTGCCGCCGCTCATGGACACTTATAACACCAGTGGAGTTACAAGTGCGCTGCCAACCTTTTATCCCCTTCCCCCGGTTGGGCCTCCGGTACCCTCACTCACTCGGCGAAACACAGCACAGGGGCTGCTTCACGCCGGTTTTCTGCTAGGCAGTGGTATTATTCCGGTCGAGCCGGCCCATTCATGCCGAAGCGTGGCTCTCCCACAGTTCCTTCCTCTTATTACATTAAAATCTATAAATTCTCCAACTGATATTCGACCAATTTTAACGATCAGAGACGTACGCAGGAAATATTATGGTGATCAAGTGTGTGCGCAACCACAGGTGCACTCTCTATTCTCTGACCCTCTTAATTCAATGGGACACCAGTATGACCGACGGAAAGAGACTGGACGCAGTCTCGTCGTCATCTCAAAGTAATATTATTAAAGACTAGCGGCCGCCCACGACTTCGTCCGCGTGGAAAAGTAACTTTTTACCCCCCTTTTAACCCGTTACAACCCCCTTTTCGCAATAAAAAATAGTCTATGTTCTTTCTCAGGGTCTGGATCATCTGTATACCAAATTTCATTTAAATCCGTTGAGTAGTTTTGGCGTGAAAGAGTAACAAACATCCATACATCCATACTTACAAACTTCCGCCTTTATAATAGTAGTAGGATTGCAATATTTTTGCAATCGGTTGGAGAAGACAAACTTTTTTCCATTTTATCTCTGTAAAATTTGAAACTAGTTCTCTATCCCTAGGCCTACAAATATGCGGAGTTCTTGAAAAATAGCCCGATTTCGGCCACTAGAGGCCGTTAACGCATCCCCTTACAAACGCGCCCGACCATGTCCAATCTCGTTTTACCTTGTCATCGTTAGCCCAAAAAATGGCCCATTAGATAGAAACACATGATTCTTTGTACAATCGAGAGGTCTGATATATTTGAGCGAATATTTCAAGGATATCGAGACGTTGAAAAACTGTAAACGATTTCTCGTTTTTCATAAATGTCTATAGATACATAGATTTTTTTTTATGTGATAGGTAGCAGACGAGCAGGCGGATCACCTGATGGTAAGCAATTCCCGCCGCCCATGGACACATGCAACACCAGCGGAGTCACAAGTGCGCTGCTAACCTTTTATCCCCTTCCCCCCCGATATACTTTATTGCACAAAATTCACAACTTAAGAACTAAACATCACTGAAGATTAATGTACAATTTGCGGTCTTATCGTTTAAAGCGATTTCTACCACACAACCATCGAACAAAGTCTTTTGATAAATAGTCGATGTTACCACTCACCGAAGACTGACGTGAGACAGCGCTGGATCTGTGTTTCGCCGATTGAGTGAGGGTACCGATGGCCCAATTGGGGTGATAAGGGGCTAAAAGGTTGGCAAAGCACTTGTGACTCCACTGGTGTTGCGGGTGTCTATGGGCGGCGGTAATTGCATACCATCAGGTGATCCGTCTACTAGTCTTCGTCCTATCACATAAAAATCTCTAAATACCTCCAACTGATTAGCCACGTAGTACGCAGAATCCATACTTTAACATACTTTACCATACTTTTTTTACCATATTATACTTTACCATATTATAAATGCGAAAGTAACTCTGTCTGTCTGTCTGTCTGTTACTCTTTCACGCCAAAACTACTGAACGGATTTAAATGAAATTTGGTATACAGATGGTCTAGACCCTGAGAAAGGACATAGGCTACTTTTTATTGCAAAAAGGGATTGTAAGGGGTTAAAAGTGGGGTAAAAAGTTACTTTTCCACGCGGACGAAGTCGCGGGCGGCCGCTAGTATATTATAGTGCTCAAGTGTGTGTGCAACCACAGGTGCACTCTCTATTCCTGTACTCTCTTAATTTGATGGGACACCAGTGGGACCGACTGAAGAGAGATTGGACGCAGATCATCGTGCCACAAAGTAATATTTTTAAAGAACGTAAATTTTGCTACGAGAGCTACGATCGTAGCATCTGCTACGATGCGCAAAACTTCCCCTCTCTGCGAATCATGCAAGATATGAAGCACATAAGTGTGCGCAAACATAAACGCATTTTCTTTATATTCACTTTTATTTCATTTTATTTGTCCTTTAGTAATATTTTTAAAGATTTACGTCCATGCTACGACAGCTACGATCATAGCATCTGCTACGAAGCGCAAAACTTCCTCTCTCTGCGAATCATGCAAGATATGAAGCACATAAGTGTGCGCAAACATAAACGCATTTTCTTTATATTCATTTTATTTGTCCTATAGTAATATTTTTAAAGATTTACGTCCATGCTACGACAGCTACGACCGTAGCATCTGCTACGAAGCGCAAAACTTCCAAGTTTCCTCTCTCCGAAGCGCAAGTTTGCTCAGACGCCTCCGTTAATAGGTGCCGTTGGAGTAATGTATTCTTTATAGGGCAAGTTTTGAAAACCACCTGTGTTTTCCTTATTACTATCAACTTAGCTCTGAAATATGAAAGTTTCTAGGTTAAGTATAATAGACATATCAACTTGGTATACAATCTTAGATGTTTAAAGAGGAATTATTTGAAAGTCTTATATTTAATTTTTTTTTTATGTGTAGCAGGCGAGCAGGCGGATCACCTGATGGTAAGCAATTGCCGCCGCATATGGACACTTGCAACACCAGTGGAGTTACAAGTGCGCTGCCAACCTTTTATCCCCTTCCCCTCCGAGTAGGCCTCCGTTACCTTCACTCACTCGGCGAAACACAGCGCAGGCGCCTTCACACTGGTTTTCTGTGAGGTTTACACTCCGGTCGAGCCGGCCCATTCACACCAAAGCGTGACACTCCCAGGGTTATATTAATGTTCTTGGTGATTTATCTGTACAATGGCATCTTTTTTTTTTTTGTCTGAAACACAACATAAACTTTTTTGGAAATTGGACAACAAACAAAGATTCCTTAAAACTCGTTTTCTTTTTTATTACTCCGACATAAGGATATCGGATAAAGCTGGCATCATTAGCTATTGATTTGCGATTAGGACTCCGCATCAGCGATTTGGACACCCTAAGCTGTATACATCATGATAATGGCTAGATGGCAAGGAGGTCGATTTAGATTGGATTTAATGTTTTTTGGGTAAATCACTCAGAATTTTATCTTACCTATCGTGTCTTAAAAATAGTCAGGTCTCATTTTAGGGTGGTATAGGTGTCGTTGCCTGTGCTACAGTATCGTAACTTGTGCTACGGCGCTGTAGTATTGTAGCCTGTGCTACGGCGCTGTAGTATTGTAGCACAAGCTACGGGGCTGTAGTATCGTAGCCTGTTTTACTGCGCCGTAGTATCGTAGCCTGAGCTACAGCGCTGTAGTATTGTAGCTTGTGTTACAGCGCTACAGTATCGTAGCCTGTGCTACGGCGCTGTAGCATCGAAGCTTGTGCTACAGCGCTGTAATATCGTAGCCTGTGCTACAATGCTGTAGTATCATAGCCGTTGCTACAGCACTGTTGTATCGTAGCCTGTGTTATGCAGCGATGTAGTGTCGTAGCCCGTGCTATAGCGCCGTAGTATCGTACGTAGCCTGTGCTACAGCGCCGTAGTATCGTAGCTTGATCTACGGCGCTGTAGTATTGCAGCCTGAACTACAGCGCCGTAGTATCGTAGCTTGCTCTACGGCGCTGTAGTATTGCAGCCTGAACTACAGCGCCGTAGTATCGTAGCTTGCTCTACGGCGCTGTAGTATTGCAGCCTGAACTACAGCGCCGTAGTATCGTAGCTTGCTCTACGGCGCTGTAGTATTGCAGCCTGAACTACAGCGCCGTAGTATCGTAGCCTGAGCTACGGGCCTGTAGTATCGTAGCCTGACCTACGGCGCGTTAATATCATAGCCTGTGTTACAGCCCTGTAGTATCGTAGCCTGTGCTACAGCGCTGTAGTATCGTAGCCTGTGCTACAGCGCTGTAGTATCTTAGTCAATGCTACATCGCTGCAGTATCGTAGCCTATGCTATAGCGCCCTAGCACCGTAGCCTGTGCTACGGAACTTTAGTATCGTAAACTGAGCTAACTTTAGTATCGTAAACTGTGCTAGGCTACGAGCCTATGCTATAGCGTCTTAGTATCGCAGCTTGAGCTACAGCGCTGTAGTATCGTAGCCTGAGCTACAGCGCTGTAGTATCGTAATCTATCGCAGCGCTGAAAATATACAAGCAAAACGTTAGCTGCTTATGAACACAATAATGCTTTTAAGGGACCTCGTTATCCAATTTGGCAAATACAATTGCAGTACTTATAGGGACGTCCATAAGAAATCTTCTTTTTTATTTATGTTGTGATATTTGCCTATAATGTACAGCTGAGTTTCGTGCGTGTGCGATCGCCAGAAGGGCCGCTTCAAGTCAGGATCGCGTCGGGTCAAGAGCATGACAAACATATAGCCGGTCGTAGAGGGAAAACAATGAATGGTACAAGTTATAAGTGATACCACTTGTTTGGCAGTGATGGAAAATCGTATTGCTTACCAGTGATTCCTCTGCTTGTCTGCTACCTCATCATCATCATCATTTCAGCCACCAGATGTCCACTGCTGGCACATAGGGACCATTCAAGTATTACGTAAGCATCAATGGGGGGAGGGGGGGGTCTTGGCTTTGCTTACTTTTGGTAAATTCAGGAAGAAAAAGTATATTTTATCGCCATTTTTTGCTGACAATGGGGGGAGGGGGGTTAAATTTCCCAAAAAATCTGCTTACGTAATACTTGAATGGTCCCATAGGTCTCCCCCAACGTTCTCCACACAGATTGGTCCTGTGCCACCTGCATTCAAGGGACTCCCGCGACCTTCACTAGATCATCGGTCCACCTGGAGGCCTGCCACGGCAACGGCCTCCTGCACGCGGCCTCCACTTAAAGACCTTCTTACCCTAACGGTCGTCTGTTCTCCTCGCTATGTGCCCTGCCCATTGCGACTTGAGCCACGCAATTCTGTGGGCTACCACTTATCAAATTTTGTTTGTTATCTGTTTGTTTATCAATATAACAACGAGACAATCTCGTTACAAGTGCGCTGCCAACCTTTTATCCCCTTCCCCCCGGGTGGGCCTCCGGTACCCTCACTCACTCGGCGAAACACAGCACAGGGGCTGCTTCACGCCGGTTTTCTGTGAGGCAGTGGTATCACTCCGGTCGAGCCGGCCCTTTCATGCCGAAGCGTGGCTCTCCCACAGTTAAACCCACAGTTTTGTTTCTTTCTCATAAACCAAATTCGTTGTTTTTTTTTTCTCGCAAGCCACACGCTATCGCTTATCCCTTGGGCCACTCGCTAGCGTGTCTGAGTAAACGCTGTAACTGTCAGCCGAGTGTATTAACCCATTAGAGCCGGGCGGATCGGCCCATTCATGAGCCGAATTAACGCCAACTTAACGCTTTGTTTTCTCAAACAATGTAGGCTCTTTATTGCCGTAACTTATATGCAGGTATTATAGGCAGAACTATAAGACTAACTAAGAAACTCAGACACGTCACTTAAATTTAATGGTAACTTAAGAAAAATATTGACACTTACTTTAATATGACTGGCCGTATGGCGCATTTGGGAGTGACCCTGCCTGATACGCTAAAGGTCATGGGTTCGATCCCCACCCTATACAAACATTTGTGTGATGAATACTTTGTGTTTGTTAATTGTGTGGATGTTATATATGTATTTAAGTATTATATCTGTGTTTTCTCTGTTGTCTGATATCTGTACCACAAGTTCTTAAACTGCTAAGTACGGAGTCAGGTCAATGTATGAGATGGTGTGTGAATCGATGCTGGTCCATCATTCGGGGTACATTCGACAGACATGCCCATTCCCACTTCAACCCGGCAGCTTTCTTGCCTACATCAGTGACTCCAGTTTTGGCACCTATTACAAAGTTTAATATGCATACCTCTGAAATATAACGTGTCTCTTTAATCTCTTGGCATTGGCAGATTAAAAGTGTCTCAAGACACGGTAGCAGAACAAAAAAATATCGTGATTAATATTAAACTTAATTAGCGTTAGTAAGAGAGTATTTTTTAATGTGATATATGGCATACGAGCAGACGAGACCTATAACGGATATCAGTGAACAGAAGAATTACAAACATCAAACTTAAATCTATTTAACACACGCAAACACAGAACAAATACACGTGTTGTTAATCACAGAAACGCACACGTACGTCCAAGATAGAGATCAAATCCACGGCCTTTGGCATATAAAGAAAATCGGCACATCTTCGTAATTGGCAAGGACTTGTATACCTGTAGGAAAATTTTCTCTTACTTTTTATTTCGCAAGCTTTTGCCCTTCATCTTGTCTGTTGCTAAGTAACGGTAAGTAATTAACTGACCCTAAAAAATAATAAAAACCCGGCCAAGTGTGAGTTGAACTGGCGCTCCGGGTTCCTTAACAACTTTAGTAAGTGAACAGACATTTTATCAATGTATAAATCCGTTTGCTCGTCTGCCCCGACAATAACTTTATTTTTTTACTCTGTATGTTTTATCCGCTAGAGGGCGCCACATTAGATTTTGTTAAACTTCATATAGCCTATAACCAGCGGACAATTAAGACGCTTATAATGATATGTCATTTGTCGAATTCTGATAAGTAGTTTAGAAATTACGTGGAAACAGATGAACATACATACATACATACATAGCCTGTCAAAATCATAACCCTCCTTTTGCTTTGCCGTAGTCGGGTAAAAAATTGTCACAGCCGTGGCAGGAGGTAGACCGACTATCTAGTGAAGGTTGCCGGAATTCCTTGAATGCGGGCGTCACAGGACCGATCTGTGCGGAAAACATTGGGGGAGGTCTATGTCCAGCAGTGGACGTCTATTAGCTGAAAAAAATATGTTGTGATGATTGTACGTAACTTTTTGTAGCGACTGGCTGGATGACGCATTGCCTGCCTGCTATACGCCAAAGGTCGATCCCCACCCTGGCCAAACATTTGTGTGATGAACATTTGTGTTTGTTCAGTGTCTGGGTGTATAATATATTATGTATTTAAGTAATATAGTTGTAATCCTCTGTTGACTGATATCTGGGACACAAGTGCTTAAGATACTTAATACGGAGTCAGGTCAATGGTCAGATTTTGTGTGAATTTCTTTATTTACTTATTAAAATTCCTACTTCCACTATTTACTTTGGAGATGTGGAACCCCAAAACGAAATAAAAAGTGGAAAACTTGCTTGAATTCATTACGTTTTACGTGCCAAAATGATTAGAATCCTGAGTACAGACAAAAATAGATGAATAAGATTAAAATGAATTGATCATTCAGACCCATTAGAGCCCTCACAAAAATGGTAGTAATTGGGAGCTTTTCATAGCCAAGCTTTTAAAAGCTCCTTTTCAATGTACCATCAAGGTTTTTCGAGAAATGCTCTAAAACCGTGGGAGAGCCTGAATGGGCTGGCTAGAGGCGTGATACCACGATACACGATGATACCACGGCGTGAGGCCGTCCGGCGTAATGCAAAGCTGGCGCTGTTCCGTAGTGAGGATACTGGAGGCCCAATTAAGCCTCACACCATTCATACCACTGTCTCACAGAAAACCGGCGTAAAGCAGCTGCCCCTGTGCTGTGTTTCGCCGAGCAAGTGAGGGTACCGGAGGCCCAAAGGGGGGAGGAAGGGGATAAAAGGTTGGCAGCGCACTTATGACTGATGGTGTTGCAGGTGTCCATGGACGGCGGCAATTGCTTACCATCAGGTGATCCGCCCGCTCGTCTGCTACCTATCGCATAAAAAAAAATTGGGGGAAAGGGGGTTAAAGATTGACAGCGTACTTGTGACTCAGCTGCAGCAATCACTCACCATCAGCTGATCCGTCTGCTCGCCTGCCACGAGATCAAGACGCTCCGATATGAGATGTCGCCATTTGTCTCGGTCTTGTGCAGCTTGTCGCCAATCTCCTGCTTCCAATTCTGGCAGGTCCACCTTTCCCACATCCCGCCAGAGATTGCGTGGGCGCTCCACTTTAAAATTACTTTTTTAGTTACAGATTTTTTCTTTACGGAGACAGCGTATCAAAGGTTTTACGAGGAAATTTGTTCCAAAAATCTGTATATTATTTTATTATATTATTAATCCTCCTCCTCATTGTGGAATTAACTTCCCGCAGCGGTATTTCCGAACCGGTACGGCATCTAAATCTTCAAGAAACGAGCCTATACCTTCCTAAAAGGCCGACAACGCATCCGCACTCCTTCTGGTGTAGCTGATGTCCATGGCGGTGGTGTTCACTTACCATCAGGTCACATCATACCTTGCCTACTTCAGTGACTCCAGTTTTGGCATCTATTGTAGAGTTTAATAAGTTATAATATAAGTAGTAGATTTAATAAAACAAAGCATTTTTAGTTAGTGTACTCATCCGAGCAAACGGTATGTCAATCTTCGTAGAGGCCTCCCCAGGGGTTGGTCCTCGGCCGAGCCGAGTTCAAGGATAATAGCCAAGGTCTTCGAGGTAGGGCTGTCAGGATGGAGATTTGAATATCTGAGGAAAATCTTAAGGGGCTATTACTGATTGATATATTTAGACTGATTGTGGCGGAAATATGAGTCTATCTCATATTTTTTACAGACTTAGATCCAAGTAATTTGGATTTTTCAGGATGCAATACAATATTTCTAAAACGCGACAAGTAACAATAATGTTAATTATTGCTAAAAACGACCACTTGTAGCAATAATTAACATTATTGTTACTTGTCGCGTGTTGTATATTATTGTATTGCATCTTAAAAAATTCAATTTACTTTTATCTAAGTCTGTAATGTTTTGCTTTCTTAAAAAATATTATAGTCAGTGTAAATAGGTTGGCGCCGCTAGTTTCATTCGTGTAGCCCCTTAATTAAGCCGGTATTTTTCCCATCTACTTCTTCTCGTGTTGATGGCACTAACATATTCAATTTTCCCAGCCTCTCCGCCATGACTGCTCTATCGGTAGGCTGCAGGAGTTTACCGTAAGATTAGCGGTCTGGGTATAAAGGGCATGCCAGGAGATAGGCTATGGTTTGGGGTCGGCGCTGCTCTCACAAACGTTGCTAGATGCGTCCGCAAATCGCCATTTTTTTTTTTATGTGATAGGTAGCAGACGAGCAGGCGGATCACCTGATGGTAAGCAATTACCGCCGCTCATGGACGCTTGCAACACCAGTGGAGTTACAAGAGCGCTGCCAATTTTTTATCCCCTTCCCCCCCCGGGTGGGCCTCCGGTA
Organism: Cnaphalocrocis medinalis; assembly: GCA_014851415.1. NCBI lineage: Eukaryota > Metazoa > Arthropoda > Insecta > Lepidoptera > Crambidae > Cnaphalocrocis > Cnaphalocrocis medinalis. The sequence goes on from CM026297.1 coordinate 1,203,994, forward strand.
CCCTCACTCACTCGGCGAAACACAGCACAGGGGCTGCTTCACGCCGGTTTTCTGTGAGGCAGTGGTATCAGCTGCTCTCACAAACGTTGCTAGATGCGTCCGCAAATCGCCATTTATTCAGATTATCCCTCTGGTTGCTGATTCGAGTGCGCAACCTATTTAGAGACTTCCAGATTTCTATAATCGAAGGTCAATCGGCAGTTGCTTCATTGTAATTACCAGACTCCACAAATCCTGAATCATAGTGTAAGCGTTCCCCGGGCTGCAATGCAACAACCGGAACCAAACACAGCGGAACAACACACTCTTACATCGAACCACACGCAAGCGGCTGTCATTCCATCCTCATCATCTTGATGGTTGGCGATCTAGCACTGTACGTTTTTCGAGGAATTTTCTCCCGCGAACCTCAGTCTTGTGGAATAGTTTACCTGCGGCAGTTTTTCCTGGCGGCTATGACTTAGGGACCTTCAAGAAACGAGCGTACTCCTTCTTAAAAGGCCGGCAACGCATCGGCGACCTCTCTGATCTCGCAGATGTTCATGGGCGGCGGTGATTACTTACCAGCAGGTGACCCGCTTGCTCGTTTGCCGCCTCTAGTATTAAAAAAAAAAACAACGAAGGTATCACAAATACCCAGACTGACCACAAATAGCTGTTTCATCAACATCGGTATTGGTGCGGGAATCAAGTCCACAACTCTTATATCTCAACAAGCTTTCAAACCACTGCGTTGCACGGGTCGTTACATTGACCTGACATCTTTCGAGACCTTAGACATCATGCAAAGTATTAGAAATATCCAGATGCATCCTCTACTGGAGTTGCGAGTGATGGGCGACGGCTTCGCTTCGCTTACCATTACCTATATGAGCCGTGGCTAGTCTGCCACCTTTTTTTTTGTTAGCCTATAGAGTCCCACAGCTGGGCAAAGGCTTCCCCCAAGTTCGTCCATAGATCCTTGTCCAACGCCCTTGATTGCCAATCTTGGACATAATTATAGAAATCGTCACACCATCTTTCACAACCTATCGTAGCCTATAGAGTCCCACTGCTGGGCAAAGACATCCCTCAAGTTCGTCCATAGATCCTTGTCCAACGCCCTTGATTGCCAATCTAGGACATACTTATAAGAATCGTCACACCACTTGTTATGTTTTAGTTTTGGCATTAAAAGAACTGGAACTGGATTAAGAATAACCCGATGTAATTGCAATTGGTATTTAGCTCACTCATCGACTTCTGCGACGCAGACCTGCGAGCCTAGCGCATAAGTCACTGAATTTATGTAAATTGTCTCTAAATTTTGCCAAGAAAGACATTTATAATTTTATTATTATATAGGTGAAAAATATTTTCTCTCGCAGTACTGCGGTATTTAAACTGGACTCACGGGCCTAAACCAAGTGAGTCGCAGTTGGCTGTGGTAACGGGCTTGTTAGATGCGCATCGTCCTGTAGGAATTTCCTGACAATCCGGCATGTATTTAGGATTGCGGCTTTTTGCATCGTCATAAATGTATTTTCAGGCAGATCTAAATTTCGTAGGGATGACAATCTGTTGGAAGCGGATTGTGTAGTGTTTCCGACTCCCGTTTGGCGTTTAGTTGCTTACGCACTTCAAGTTTTATCGTCACTTATAGTTTTATATATCGTCATCTGATTATTATTATTATTATTTCACCACTTATCGCATAAAAAAAACCACCCAGGTGGCAGCCCTATTTCGAGCACTCAAGCTCAAGGTACTCACTTATGTCTGAAAAGGGCAAAGTTACGATAATTTCATTTGGCGAATTTGTCGAAACTATTTGATCTTATTGGACAATTGATAAATTAAATAAGATTTTGTAAGACATATGTTTAACATAAGACTTCTTTCTCTTAGCGGGTAATTCCCGGTTGCCTCCAAAGCTGTCGCATTAGAGTAACGAGGTACGAGGGGTTTTATGTGATAGATAGGTGGTAGACGAGCAGACGGAACACCTGATGGTAAGCAATAACCGCCACCAATAGATACCTGCAACACCAGTAGAGTCACAAGTGCGCTGCCATTCTATAAACCCCTTTTCCTCCAATTGGACCTCCGCTACTCTCACTCACTCGTCGAAACACAGCGCAGGTGCTGCTTTACGTCTTCTGCAAGGCCATGGTATCGTGGTTAAACCAGCCCATGCCGAAGCGTGGCTCTCCCAACGCAAAGTAACAAAACGAAGCGGGCCCCAAGTAATTAATATTTGTGCTTATAAGCCAAATATTTCATTTCCCGAAAGCATATCAAGTTGATAAATAATCCCGCTAGGTGTCGCCCCCGCTCGGGATTTCGTCGCCATATTAAGTATGAGTGTAATCAATCAATTAGGGAGTTTCTAAGTAGCTCGCAATTAGTGTTGCCCTGTAATTACCTACAGTAGAATGACTGTAATTTTTGAAAGAAAGAAAGAAAATACGTTTATTGATTTGGACTGGTGTCCAAAAAAACACATATTATTATAATACATACAAATGATACAAACACAAGAAAATACAAAAGACTTCATTGACGGCCTCAATGGCGCAGTGGCTAAAGTGTTCGCCCGCAGCGCGTAAGGTCCCGGGTTCGATTCCCGGTCAAGTCAATTTAAGAAACTACAATTTTCTTGGGTCTGGGGGTTTTAGGTTAACGCCTCCAGTTGATTTTCGTCACCTGGTACTCATAGTACAGGTGTTGCCCTAGTTTGTGACCAGGTAGATTGGTGTGATTGTCTGACGCATTTATTTATTTTATTTATTTAATTCTTTCTTGAGATTTTATTCTTTTACTGTTTACTGTAATTAGTACATAATAATCGTGGTGATTAAGCCTAATCCCATCATAGTAGCGATGACTTGATTTCTATGATGGAGGCCTTTGCCCTGCAGTGGGACAGTATATAGGCTGATACTTTTACTATTTTCTTGATGAAAATACTGTATTCCTTGAAATATGCCAACCGGCAACATTGCTTCCGCTAATGGAGCTATCTACGTTGTATTAATTATTAACAAGTGAGAAATTGGGCAATATCACTTATAAAGCGAGAATCTGCACCATTCACATAAAAAACTAACCTAATCTAACCTAACTTAACTTGAAAAAAAACTTTTTTCTATTTTTCTCTCTGGCATACGCCATCCGGCCAGTCAATTTTGTATTGGTATCAGCTAGCTGGCACGGCAGAGTTGCTCCGCTCCGGCACTTGGTAGCGTTCATTATGATTCGCATTTGGACCGGTATCCAATCAAGAGCTATCGACTGATGCGGAGCACGCAGGAGTAGGGGGCCCAATAGAGATGTTCGGTATAAGCATCGATATGTCTAGCCGGCTGGCTGGATATGTCCGGCCGGTGGCTGGTTATGTCTGGCTGTGTAGCTGGTTATGTCCGGCTGGCTGGCCGGATATGTCTGGCCGTATGGCTGGATATGTCTGGCCGGCTGGCTGGATAATGACTGGCAGTATGGCTGGTTATGTCTGGCCGTGTGGCTGGATATGTCTGGCTGGCTGGGTATGTCTGGCCGGCTGGCTGGATATGACTGGCCGTATGGCTGGATATGTCTGGCCGTGTGGCTGGATATGTCTGGCTGGCTGGATATGTCTGGCTGGCTGGCTGGATATGACTGGCCAGCTGGCTGGATATGACTGGCCGTATGGCTGGATAATGACTGGCCGTATGGCTGGATATGTCTGGCCGGCTGGCTGGATAATGACTGGCCGTATGGCTGGATATGTCTGGCCGGCTGGCTGGATATGACTGGCCGGATGGCGCATTTGGTAGTGACCCTGCCCCATACACTAAAGGTCGTGGGTTCGATGCCCACTCTGAACAAACATTCGTGTGATAAACACTTGTGTTTGTTCAGTGTCTGGGTGTTATATATTTATATGTATTTAAGATTTGTGATCATCTGTTGTCATATCTGTAACACAAGTGCTTAAGCTACTTAGTACGGAGGCAGGTCAATGTATGAGATGTTGTGAGAATTATTTATTTATTTATGGTTAAGGGGATGTAGATAAATATTTATCAATACACCCTATACGTATCTAGTAGGATAGGATTAAAACAGTCACTGCACTGCCAGTCTGCTTGTCACTCCGGCTGCTGGAACTCAACTGAAACGTGAAGCAGTAAGTTACACATGTCCAGCAATGGACTGCGATGGACTGATACTGATAAAGTTCATACATCTATTCACTTTAGCGTCGTAAGGCCCAGACACAAGAGAAAATTAATTGTTTTTGCCTTGTGTGAGGCTTTTGGGTCGTAATAGGCCTTTGCATCTTAACAGATGAGTTAAGTAGCATTTCAAGTAGGGACACCACACCTTCGCTCGTGGCTGTACAGACCAATTCGCGATTGTATGTTTCGTCCGCATTTGCGGCAAGCGAAACGAGTGTCGACGGATGGGGGGTTTGGGTCGTAAGACATTAAATAGATATCGATATTATTTATCAGATCGCCGAGCATCTCTAGTGTTCGAGCTGTTTTCTCTCAGCTGCTAAGCTCTTTTCATTTGGACTAGATTGAACCGTTTAGCCGCGCGATGTTTACACGGGATGTGGATGTGAACGTTAATTAATGAAGCTCTGAGATTGGAGCTTGAAGATAATTTTACAATCTTATATCTATACGCTTTATCCTAATACTAGTGGCCCGCCCTCACTTCGCTTCGGGAACGTAATTCAGAAATGAACCAATAGATGGCGCTGTGTCCAATTACATCGCGCAAGCGTTTCGTGTTTTCGGTTTACCTATAAGCCTTGTCGTTGTCTATAGAAGTTATCTCTTTATAAATAGTATAGAAGATTATAAATGCGAAAGTAACTCTATCTGTCTGTCTGTTTGTTACTCTTTCACGCCAAACATACTGAAAGGATTTGAATGAAATTTGGTATACTGATGGTCTAAGAAACCTTGAGAAAGAACATAGGCTACTTTTTATTGCGAAAAAGGGTAAGGGGTTAAAAGGAGGATGGAAATTATTAAATAATGAAAAATGCGCGCCAAAGATACTATTCCACGCGGACAAACTCGCGGGTAATAGCTAGTAGAGTATATTTTGATAGCTAGGCTTGTCATCATCTTCATAATTTGATCCAATAGCCGCCCACTGCCACATTGGGGGAGACCTATGTCCAGCAGTGGATGAGCGTGGCTTACTGATGAGTTACACTGGCCACAGAGAAAAAAGGTATTCGTCACATGAGTATTTGTGCCAATCGGAAATCAACTCACCACATTTGGCTTATGAGGCATTAGTCAATACGAAACACGCATGCACGTGCACATACACACACTCACACACACACACACACACACACACACACACACACACAAACACACACACAAGTATGCACGCAAATACTCAATAACTCTTTTCTGCCTCGTCGTAGTCGGGTAATTAATCTTCTGTAAAATGTCCCTACTTATGTATTTTAACTGAATTGATATAGAAGAGCGGTTTCTCCTAACACAAGCAAACATTTGCTCCAAACCCATTAATGTGTTTTATACTTAAGTAACTGAAGAAGACCTTCTGGCCAGTATCAGTCGGCTTGTCCACCACCACCACCTATCACAAATAAAATAAAAATTAACTTGGCATGTTTTTGTCCTCAGTTTAACTTCGTCGGAAAGCTGTTGGGCCCCAAGGGGAACTCGCTGAAGCGTCTTCAAGAAGACACCATGTGCAAGATGGCCGTCCTTGGTCGAGGGTCTATGAAGGATCGGCAAAAGGTAAGAAACTCTTGATTATATTTTTTTATTGTTGTTGCTTCGCTTGCAACAACAACAAGTAACAAGAGTGCAGGATCGACAAAAGTAGCGTTCTAGCACAAAATAAAGACCCTGACACAGAAGGCTGACTGCCCACTAAGAGCTAAAAATATGTCATGTACTCACGCATGCGCACTAACGGGCAAAAACTCCTTTTCGACCACATTGATCCTGACGTATGACATAAGATTGTCAAACTGTCGAGGTCTATGGTAGAGGCCGCGCGCTTATGTACTCATGCGGGGCAACAACCATAGCATATGTCAACGAACTCTTCTAAATTCAAAATCAAGGCTAAGTCAGCCTTCTGTGTCTGAGTCTTTATTTTGTGGTTCTTAAGACTCGTTTTTGGTCCCTGAGCCAGTGGAATAAGTAAGTAAGAAATAGGCTAGCAGGCAATTTGGTGGTAAATGGTAAGCGCCGCTCTGCGTCACGAACAATGCACAGGCAGTCATTCCGCTGCCTGCCGTGGCAGAAGTTTTTTTTTTATGTGATAGGTAGCAGACGAGCAGGCGGATCACCTGATGGTAAGCAATTGCCGCCGCTCTTGGACACTTGCCACACCAGTGGAGTTATAAGTGCGCTGCCAACATTTTATCCCCTTCCCCCCGGGTGGGCCTCCGGTACTCACTCGGCGAAACACAGCACAGGGGCTGCTTCACGCCAGTTTTCTGTAAGGCAGTGGTATCACTCCGGTTAAGCTGGCCCATTCATGCCGAAGCGTGGCTCTCCCACATACAAAATGGAGGCTTTTTCTATGATGGAGGCGTATGACCTGCAGTGCGACAGTATAGGCTGATACTTTACTTCTTCCCCAGGAGGAGGAGCTGCGTGTCTCCGGGGACCCCAAGTTCGCGCACCTATCCGACGAGCTCCACGTCGAGATCAGTGCGTTTGCGACGCCCGCCGAGGCGCATGCGCGGATTGCGTACGCGCTCGCCGAGCTCAGGCGGTTCCTCGTCCCTGTGAGTATGCACCAAAATGTTTATAGTCATTTTTTTTATACTAGAGGCGGCAAACGAGCAAGCGGGTCACCTGCTGGTAAGTAATCACCGCTGCCCATGAACATCTGCGAGATCAGAGAGGTCGCTGATGCGTTGCCGGCCTCTTAAGAAGGAGTACACTCGTTTCTTGAAGGTCCCTAAGTCATAGCCGTCAGGAAATACTGCCGCAGCTAAACTATTCCACAAGACTGAGGTTCGCGGGAGAAAATTCCTCGAAAAACGCACAGTGCTAGATCGCCAACCATTAAGATGATGAGGATGGAATGACAGCCGCATCATGGTCATATTCTTTCTTTAAATTTTCGCGTTGCATTTTAACTAACTACTATTATAACGCGACGTTTATATAATAAGCACATAATTATGTACGTACTTACTGCTTGACTTCCTTGACTGTTTCGGCTGCTTTACAACAAGAAATAGAAACAGAGAAAATCTTTATTCAAGTTAGGTCCGTACAGAACACTTATGAATGTCAAAACATAATATAATCTACCACTGTGCACTGGTTCGGAACGTCGATTTCTACTGAGAAGACAGCCTTGGTCACAAGCGGACAAGTACATAATTGTGCGCTTAAATATAGTCGACGACGTACGACGTCATGAGCCTGTACCACAAAATAATTACACACAGAAGGTAGACTCAGCCTGATTTTGAATTTAGAAGAGTTCGTTGACATATGCTAGGGTTGTTGCCCGGCATAAGTACATAAACGCGCGGCCTCTACCACAAACCTCGACAATTCGAAAAATCTTATGTCATAGGCTAGGATTAATGTGGTCGAAACGGCGTATTTCCCCGTTAGTGCGCATGCGTGAGTACATGACACGTTTTTAGCTGTTAGTGGGCAGCCTACTTTCTGTGTGTAATTATTTTGTGCCTGTACTGTGGGTGAACTGTACGTAACATATCTTTCATAAATGTATGGGATAAGTTAGTTTTAGGTAGGTATAATCTGTGGAGGCGGCGTTCTCGCTGCGATACTATCCTTTCTGTTGTTTGTGCGGTCAATTTTAGTTCTGCTTACGTGCAATAGATGGAGCTCTTCAATTTTCATACAAAATTGTTTACGATATGTCGACTGTTCCCTCCGCCGCAACAGCAGTGAAGTCACCACTGCTTAACTTTTAAAATCTCCGATCTCCGATCTCCGCCGGACCGTACTCCTCAACTAAAGCCAAACTTAATTGTACATTAAATCTTCCATCGTGTTTTAAGTACTTCTAAGCTCTCGTCAAACGCCGGGTTCAAAGGCTTTATTACAGAATTCCGCATCGCCTCTGATATTGCATTTCTAAGTTAGGTCCTGCGTTCGTGTTAGTGGTGTTTTGGATTTGTGACCGCGGATACGTCAAGAAGATATTATAATGTATATCCATTCCATTTTCCTGTATCATCTATCATCATATAGCGTAACTAGCTTTTGCCCGCGGCTTCACTCGCGCCCCCCACTTCCCTAAAACGGGGGGTTAGAGTTAGGGGGCAAAAAGTAGCCTGTGTTAATCTCCATCCCTTTATCTCCAGTTAAAAAAACACGCCAATTCGTCCCTCCGCCGTGAAAGAAAGACAAACATACAGACTGACAGACAGACACACTTTCCCATGTATAGTATTAGTATGGATAATAGGCTGATTTAGAGGGGCCCATACAGTGGGAGGCGAGTCACCGTCTGCCATGATTTCAAGATGAGACATTTGATATGGCAGGCTTCCTGTTTTCGTCAATATCAAGGCAACCACTCCAGCAAGATCCCCGGCATAGTCCCCTTCTTATCTGCAATAGTCTTTTTTTTGTAACCCAGGGGAAGTACACCGGGGGGCGGACGGGTTATGTCGGACTTCCACCCGCATGACGGCGGGGGGCTTACCGACTAAAACCCCTGGGACTCTCCCTCATCGCCCATCGCGGGAGATAGTCGTGGGGCAAATAGCACGAAGCCCTGGCACCACGACAATGCGCAATAGTCCTTGCATCTAGCGGGTACCTACTAACTTCAGTTGCATCTCTTCAATTTATGCAGATAGAGTCAAATATCCGCTAGGTATACACACCATCACTTTTATGATTGTGTCTGAAAGAATTATTTAGGGTACCTGATGGTAAGCAATTGCCGCCGCTCATGGACACTTGCAACACCAGTGGAGTTACAAGTGCGCTGCCAACCAACCTTTTATCCCCTTCCCCCCGGGTTTGTTTAACAACCGTAATATTTCCCTGGGAAAAAGGTTAATAATTGTGATCGTCCACCGTATCCGCGGACACACTTTGTAGATTTATCTGTCAATGTGTCACATCACTAGTTTCTAGTAACAAAGTAACTGTCGAATGCAATAATACCGTCTAACTATGAAACTACGTTGGAAGTTTACCTTTCCGAGGAAGGCAATCGTGGTTCAAGTTTAGCTTGCGTGAAAAGTTCAGATTTCCTAGACTAGATATATTTTTACTATCAGGCAGTAGATTAAGTAAATAATGCACTTGATAAAGTCATCGTAGGAGATTAGGTGGGACTTAAATCCTCAACCTTCCACATTCCAATAAGAACACACTTTTTATTGCGAGCCACGCTTCGGAATGAATGCGCCAGCTCGAATGAACTGATACCACAGCCTCACAGAAGACCGGCGTGAAACAACGCCTGTACTGTGCTTCGAGTGAGTGAGGGTACCAAAGGGGGCTAAAGGTGGGCAGCGCACTCGTAACTCTATTGGTGTTGCATGTGTCTAGCATCAGGTGATCCGTGTGCTCGTCTGCCACTGTTCAATAAAAAAAGTTGATAATGCACTTAAAGCAATCATCGTAAGATTAGATGGGACTCGAACCCATAACCTTCACATTTCGGGTGCTTATTCAGTGTTCTTATGTGAAAGTCTGACATACGGAACTGAAACGTGTCCGCTTACAATGGGCCGCTTAAGAAGGCTCAAAGTCACTCAGAGGGCAATGGAGAGGGCTATCCTCGGAATCTCCTTGCGGGATCGTGTCAGAAATGATGAGATCCACAAGAGATCTAAGGTCACGGACATAGCCCAAAGAATTGCGTGGCTGAAGTGGCAATGGGCAGGGCACATTGCGAGGAGAACAGACGGCCGTTGAGGTGGAAAGGTCCTTGAGTGGAGGCCACGCGCAGGAGGCCGCAGCCGTGGCAGGCCTCCCTCCAGGTGGACCGACGATCTGGTGAAGGTCGCGAGTCCATTGGATGCGGGTGGCACAGGACCGATCTGTGTGGAGAACTTTGGGGTAGGCCTATGTCCAGCAGTGGACGTCTATTGGCTGAAATGATGATGATGATGTGGAAGGTGGTTCGTTTGACTCCTATGGTTATTCGATGGTCGAGTCCTATGGTTTTAAGTCGTAATGTTTTGTTACAGGACTACAACGACGACATCCGTCAAGAGCAAATGCTGGAGATGCAGATCCTGTCATCCCAGAACGAGCAGCGACGGCTGACACCCCCCGACTCCTCCAGGAGTGGCAGCGAGGAAACCCTCCCTATGAGGGACACAAACAAACACAGGGTAAGAGAATAGACAGCCCCCTAAGAGGCTTGACATTAGGAAGGAGTTCGATTGATGTGGAACTGCCCGAGCGCGAGTCGCTTGTGCTGTGGTGTTTCACGCCCCGTTTGGGGAGAAGTGACATTGAGATGGGCTAAAGACACAGACTTTGTAGGGAGTGAAGAAACGCACCGGGGAAAGAGCCCTTAGCAAGTACCTGGTGAGCGTCTCCCAAGATTCGGTCCGTATGCCGAGACGGTAGGAAGGACCATGGGCTGGTGGAGGGACCAACCCCCTAAGAGGGACTCAACCAAATATAGGGTAAGAGATACCGTATACTGGACCAAATGGGAGTCTAAGTGTGGAAACAGGAGTCCACTTTACATTACATAGGGTAAGAGCTGAGGAGAACGGCAGGGTACTATGCATCATTAAGAAGAAGCAAAAGTTGGTGATGTAGATCCTTTTGTCACAAAATAATTACACACAGAAAGTAGACTGCCCACTAAAAGCAAAACGTGTCATGTACTCACGCATGTTGACTAACGGGGAAATACGCCTTTTCGACCACATTTATCCTAGCCTATGACATAAGATTGTTGAACTGTCGAGGTCTGTGGTAGAGGCCGCGCGCTTATGTACTCATGCCGGGCAACAACCCTAGCATATGTCAACGAACCCTTCTAAATTCAAAATTAGGCTGATTCTACCTTCTGTGTGTAATTATTTTGTGCTGTTGTCCTAGAATAAGCTTAGGCGGTAACTCGCCTAAAAAAAGTCACCCAAAAATTGTGTGCTGTTGTTTCCGAGTTAATGGTAAAAGTGCTCACATAGATTTGAAATGTCTCGGTAAAAGTAAGGTAGGACTTAAGCAGATGCAGAGATGCCTGCTCGAATTCCCCTGTATAGAAAGCGTGTTCTCCTCCACTGAGCTACCTCTTTGATTTTGTGATGTTAAATGATGTTTATTTATTATTCAACAGATGGCAGCAGTCCAGCCAGTGGCAGCCCAAGCGGCCATGCCGGGGGGCATCGCGGTGAACCACGGGGCCAACGCCCGGGACTTCTCGCCGCCCGCGCCCACGCCCGCCCCGGACCATCTGTCTGCTGCGCATCATCAGGTAAGAGCTTGTAGTAAATACTATGTGGTTTGTCCGGCTGGACTGACTAGGGGGGCGTATGGTAGCCCCAGTGGCACCAACGCTCGGCTAATATGCAGGACATGCGGAAGACTAATCCACTCCCATGTCGAGCTGTACAGTCATAAGCGTAGCACATCCAGTGATGCTACTTAAACCATATCGATACCTTCAATATCGAGTTATTATAATCATAATCATATTTATTCACAGGAAACACGGTACTTATTATGGTGTTACATATAAAAAATTTTTTGAGTGCGAACATGTTTCGCCATGTTTAGTAGCATGCAAATAAACCATTTTAATCATTTTTGTCTCTATCGATCTGTTTATTCGAAATATAGAAATTGCAAAAAAATTTATATGCCTTAAACGTTGGTCTTAGCTACCAATATTAGTCTCATGTGTACTAAAAATTCAAATACGACGAAAATAATGGAGCGTATATACCACAGAGAGCCTTTTATAAGGACGTAACTCTTAGCTAACTTTAAAACTACTAAAGATCGGCATGTTTTGAATATTTAAACTTTTTCATCGAATAAATTTAAGAATGTTATCTCTTGTAATATTTTTATAAACTTCTCAAATAAAGTTAGAACTATTTATAAAAAAAATGTTTGGCTCTTCCGAAAACTAGAGTTTTGGTTTATAGGATAATTGAACCTGAAGGTATCGATATGCAATAGATGTAGATTGGCCACAGATGGCGATGAACAGATATCGATGGATAGAGACTCGGAGGTGGCCTTTGTATCGCCTCTAGCATGCGTTTTAGAAATAATTGCTGCTGCTGCGGCGCTGCAGATGGCGCCGTAGCTGCAAATGCTGAGGTCGGGACCTGATTGACCACATACACTCACTTGTTATCTGTATCGTGTTATATTATTATATTTTCGTGTTGTAATACCTACAAAGTTGCTTTCAGTCCTGTTTTGTCATGTTGTTTTCTATGCTGTGAATATTGTGATGGTCAATAAATGTATCTGGGGGCACTGTAGTGCCCCCACCAAGTCGAGCAAAAAAGCGGCACGGCCGTACCATCCTTTTCTCGAAGCATTTCAGGCCATTTTCGACCCCCTGTAACTTCGTTGTGGATAAAACTAGAAGACTGAATTTTCAGTAACCATGCAGGCATTGTAAAGACACTGTATATTTCAAATTTCAACCCATTTGAACCAGTAGTTTGAGAGTTATAACGGGCCAAAGTTAAGAAATTTTGTCACTCACTGACTAACTCCTTTCTTTTTTCTTTCTAATTATGTTACTGTTATCAACACTCAAATGTAAAATTTTATTATATGTTACGATACTATGAGCCTAAAAGCAAAGTCTTGTTACAGCTTGTAACCTCCGATTACCATCTACATAGCGATTCGTAGCCCTTTGACGCCATACCTATTATCAGAGGTAATTGACTTCAAAATCAAGTACAAACGGAATTTACAATCAGTGTAGTGTTGTGCGATATCGGTCTTGATTTTTAAACAATGCAAGACCAAATCTTGCAATTAACACCATGATTCTTAGGATAAGATTGCTAAAAATGGTGTTCATTTTTTATACGAGGATATTTAATTTTTATACGAGGTTCGAAAAGAGACATTCGTATGACTGACTGTGCCCTGGTATTGTTAATATTAAACGGGTTAGTTACCATACTATCAGACGGGTTATATCGCTCATCTGCTTATTTTATTGATAAAATGGCAAGAATGTCAGATCTATATTTATTTGTAAAAAATGTGCTATGTTTCCTGAGATAAATAGCGTCTATAATTCGAAGAAATATATTATTTTGATCAATAATATGTGGGGTTTTTATTGGTTTTAGTCACATACGACAGAGGTCCGTGTCTTTGTTTACTAGTATTATTATGTAATTTTATTTGGCACAGTTTAAGTAAGGAATTTGTCATTAATTGAACCTAAACAAAACTAATAAGAAACACAAAAATAAAACAAATAATTGTCCCTGCTAAACGTGCCAAACAGGCGGCCGTTCAGCAAAAGTAGGTTACCTTTTCCATTTCCATTCAGCAGGCCTTCAGGGTGAGGATGACAGACTCAATGGACACTTTGTCTGTTCTTTTGTGCCTGTCAATCTCATATTTGGATCTCACGGCCGCTTACCATCAGGCGGAGTGAGGTCATCTTGATTGTCCTCAATATAAAAAAAAAGACTGCAATTCCGAGATTTATTGGAGACAACACTAGCCATGCGCCATGTTAGCCTCAACCGGGTAGGGTCTGCAATTTCAAACAGAAATAGATTATATTCAATATTGCAGGGTTTCTTGCCAAAGGGGAAGTAGGGCTGTCAATCGCGAGTTTAATTAATTTGAAGGCTAACGGTTCAAAGCAGTTGGTTATGTTTTGATTATGGAACGCTTGCGTAATTGTTACTAAATTGTTTGCTGTAATTTGAAACATTTCCTAGAACAAAATTGCCTACAAACTACGCTGTATTTCTGTGATATCTAGTTTACATAATGTTTTTGATCTAGTTCTATTTATTTTTCTATTGTTAATACTGATGTTTACGGAGTATTAACCTTAATCCAGAATTTGCCCACCACCATCCAATTTTCTGAACCTTTAAACAAACGGATTTAACTTACCACTCTAACTACTTACAGTTCTGTGTATGCTTAACTATTTGTTTTAATATTGTCAAATATTAATGGCATATCACATTTACCAATGGTTTGGGTGATAAGGGGGCAATGGCAGCTCAGTGTTATATTAAAAAAGCACATAATAGCACATAATAGCCTTGCCTGTCTGTACAATTTCATAATAATAATAAATTATTAATGTTTTTTACTCGTAAAACTACAAAAATCTTGGAACATGTAGGTATTTCAAATGATGAGCCTCAGAGCCTCATTTAATAAACATCCTCATTTCACCATTTTAGCCAATAATTGTCCACTACTGCTGGTCATAGGCCTCCCCTAATGTTCTCAACACAGCCTCCTCTCAAGGACCTTTTCATCCCAATCATGGCCGTCTGTAAATAGTCCATCCTGTATGTATAACAAAGACAATGTGTCAACCCTAAGCGAGCGTAACAGAACTTGCTGTACATTCTGGGTAAGCGATTGGTTTTTGCGCGGATCACAAACCGTTGGTCTTAGCGCTAGCTTCTAGTCTCTCCTTCAAAGTGATTTAGAGCTTGCCTTAAAAATACTTAGATTAAGGCCGGCTTAATCAATCTGTATCCGAGAATAAACTCTAAAGCTATAGTATAAAGCGTTACCTACACGTAGGTTTATTCTTGTCCTAGCCCGCCCTCTCTTCGTTTAAAGACTCAATCTTACTGTTATTTCCAGACTTTGCTAATAGATGGCAGCTGGCGTTTCTTAAAATATACCGGTTTCTCGTATAGGGAAACTTAGGCTTCTTCTATCGACATAGTATCTAAGACATACTGAGGTCATGGGCAAGAAAAAGGCGCCCAAAAACGTTAGTGTGTTGATGTAGCAATGCGGAAGACGAAAAGAATCAACCCTTACACTGTGGAAGTTCCACCAGCTCGTACTAAGCGTTTCGCTTCTTCTTTCTTAGTACGAACTGCTAAGGAATGGAACAACTTGCCGGCTTCTGTATTCCCAGAGAACTACAATTTGGGTGTCTTTAAGTCGAGAGTGAATAGGCTTCTTCTGGGAAAGCACGCTACATCTTAGACCTCATTGTCACTCTCCATCAGGTGAGATGAGATCAAGTGCAAACCCATTTAACATAAAAAAGGTGACAAGACGCCGACGCTCAAAAGCCGCTAGTGTGGGGCCACTCTTAGTTTTCAGTTATTCGTTTTTTTTAGATTTTTTTTATTCATTTTTCCTATTTGGTCTAATAAATAAATTAGATGTGTTTGTTCATTGACAGCTAGCAGCGGGTCACACAGGCCACGGCGTCCTCGTCGGTGGGGGCGTGCTGCAGCAGCCGCCCACGCATCATCTTTTAGCACAAAACTCCATTCTAGGTAAGCCATCATCACCTGTGTACAGTACGTTGAGCCCTTCACTTTTTGAGTGTTCAAAATCACTTAACTAAGCTCAAAATGCTTAACCTAAACTAAGCTCAAAATGCTTAACTCTAAACTAAGCTCAATTTCATTTTAAAATGATCATACTTGCATTCTAACGATATTTGTAGGTTATTTCTATGCTTGCTGCAATCATGTGTTGTGTTGATTTGATTTTTACTAATAAAAAATTATAAATAACTCGGTCAATTGTATATACGGTTGTATTTCGTGCAACAAAACAAAACAAATAAAAGTGTACTCTAGAAATTAACTAAATGCAGAATTTCACCGTACCGTACTTTAATTTTCAAGTAATATTTGCTTTAATTTTTCAAGTATTACCAGTAAAATGTGATAAACTTCTAATTTCAACGTAATAATTAATGATAGAGCTGGTTTTGAATAAACACACAAATACATGAATGCCTGGTGAATATTATTTTTTGTATGGAACAGCTAATTTATATTTTGCTTATTTTGATGATCTACACACTAAAAGGGCTTTATTCGTGTTACCTATTATGAGGGCTTTGGGATCAAAACAACCAAAATTGAGTATCTATACTTAATATCACTTATCATGACCATCGAATATAACTCTACGTTGCATTGTTTACACCCTGTGTACGTACATCATTTGTTACTTAATAATATATTTGTACCAATGGAGCATGCGCATAAATCACAAAGAATTTGAACTAACACCGCTGGCTACTAACACTAGGTGGCAGCGACATCCTCGGGCTCAGCAGCCCAGTCCTGGGCGGAGTGCTGCACGCGCACCCCGCGCTACGCGGCGTCAAGCCCGCGGCGGTGCACGCGTTGGCCACGCAAGGTCGGTACGTCGCACTTTATTTAGTCCTCAGATAAACACAGAATAGTAGTCGAGTAAGCACAGAATAGTACTTGAGTAAACACAGAATTGTATTTGACTAAGTACCCAATAGTATTTGACTAAGCACGTAATAGTGTACTAAGCACATAAGAGTATTTGACTAAGCACAGAATTGTACTCGACTAAGCACAGAATAGTATTTGACTAAGCACAGAATTGTAATTGACTAAGCACAGAATAGTATTTGACTAAGCACAGAATAGTACATACTTGAATAAACACAAGTTAGTCGTCGACTTAGCACAGTTCATTCCTCAATTAAGCATAATTCAAGTTTACGAGTAGTATTCAACTAAGCACAATTTTGAATGTTCATAGAACTTCACGGTCATTCTTTTTTCTTATCATTTTGGAATCTCTCAGTCTCAACTATAGTACACGCGGTGTATAGCACTTTGATTTATTCACAACTAAGTACAGTTTTGAATGTTCGTAGAACCTTATACACTTTTGACGATAATGATGTGAAACATTAATTATTATTGTTACGATGAACATCGCGGTGAGATAGAGACCACAATAATTTTGATATAGTCTCAATTTATTTATTTATACATTTGAAGCAGCATTACGCATAAAAATGTAGGTATACCGATAGTTTACATAATGTAATGACTTATATTTTTATGTAATAAATTGTTTTTTAATATTTGTGCAATAAAAAGTATTTATCTATATCCAAATATTTAAAACATCAAACACAGTATACAATGGTTATTCGCTCCAATAGTTTCAAACCAAGTCTCAAAAGCATTTTAAATTAAGTCTATTTTCCTCGATTGAGTCGTAGCAAATTGATATTAACGGGATGCGCGGAATTCTCCCATTGCGCCGCTGAATTTAATAAAGACGCATCTCAATATCGGAAGTAGATGCTTCGTTTGAGACGGATCTTGAATATTGTGTAATTTGAAATATTTATTAAGTTTATCACATAAAATATAAATAAAAAACGTGGGAGAGCCACGCTTCGGCACGATTGGGCTCGACTGGTGTGATACTACGGGTATTGATCTTTGTACTCCTAAAAGTCATCACAATAAAACGCTAGAATATAATTGGAAAAAATAACAGAAACTTAACACTAAAATTAAAATAAAACTTATGCTAACCAAAGCTGAGCATCGACAGTTTCCTACTTAACATAACCTTTCATCTTAGTGTGGTAGATTCCTAATTGCATCCAAAGCTGTTGCTTCTTAGACCGGAGTACACTTGAACCATGATTCAAGTTTTAAACTAACCCTACCTATAAGCTAGTTTGAAATCAAAATTACTAAGACTCCAACAGATGCTTTACTTTCGTGTACAAATGGCAATTTGTGAGGGCATGAATAGTATTTTTTGGTACACCAAATATTATAAATGATTCATAGGCGGCGCTATTAAACCAAAACAGCTGCCTGCAGCTTCAAAATCATTTAAAAATAATGTGAAGAATTTCACTCTGATCTAAAAATAAATCTTTGATCCGAAACGGAAACAGAAATCAAATACAAATCCAGTTATTTGAAATTATTTAGATATCAGCCCCTCTCGGATTTCTAACGGCGAAATAAATGAGGTTTGCTCTGGATTTACTTTATGAAACTAAAACAGACTTCAAAATTAGATTAAATATTTCGAATTGTCAATAGCAATTTGTTTATTTATGTATTTTTGAAGTTTAAGCTCTTCTGTTGATTACTTCCATTTCTTTGTTGTATTGTAGCTATGAATAAACAAAGTTAATATTTATTCACACGACCATCCGCCATACAACGACACTACAAAATAAGTAAATATAGAACGTATCCTCTAGCTAAGAAGGAGAAGGGAGTAAGGAGTAGGGTCTAGTATATAATAATAGTAATACTAGCATTAGAATCGTATCATACTCCTATGGATATCACACAAGAGAGGAATCTCAATTTTTTTAATAAATAAATATTATAAGGATAATAAAAAAAAATCTCACTTACTTCTCATACATTGACCTGACTCCGTAATAAGTAGCTTATGCACTTGTGTTACAGATTTCAGACAACATAGAAAAAAGTAATATGATTCTTAATACATATCTTACACCCAGACACTGAACAAATACAAGTTTTCATCACGAGATCTAGGGTGGGAATCAAACCCACCTTTGGCATTATAGGCAGGGGCACTATCAAATGCGCCATCGGGCTAATCAATATAATACGCAGACACTAAAAAAACACAAGTGTTCATCACACAAGTTTGTCTTAGGTGGGTTAAATTAAATACAATGCGATTAAAATTAAGTAAATCCATTTCCCGTCCAATCCCTTTGTGATCAACAGTAGCGAGAGGACACCGCAAATCTTTAAAATAAAATCGCAACTAAAGTTCCTCGTTCCGCATCAAAGATAATTGAAACCCAATAGCAAAGGGTTTTGCTCCAAACACCGCTGTGGGACATCTTTTGTAATTTAATTGAACGTCTACAGTCGCGACCGTGGCTTAATTGAAAATGTCCGCTATTGTTGTGGAGTTAAAAACTAAGCACAAAAATGAGCTTGGTTTAAGACATAAGGATTTAAGTTTAGGATTTCGGTTACAGATTTAAAAACTCGATAAAGGCTCGATTAAAGAAAGCTAGGAAGTCACGTTTTGGCATGAATAGGCCGGTTCGACGTAATATTATGGCCCCGCTGAAAGTGGCACTCCTTTTTCAGTTAGACTTGTCTTTTGTGGGAATGGCTATTAACGAGATCTCCGAGATCGTATTTATATGACCAAAGCATTATGTAAGTTCCTAAACTTTTTGTGCAATAATTGAAAATGTCTGCTATAATTATTGTGATGTTAAAAACTAAGCACAAAAAACGAGCTGGGTTTCAGACATGGAACTAAACTTAATTTAGGGATTTTAGATTAAAGATTTAAAAACTAAACTCTAATGGGCTGGCTCGACCAGAGTGATCCACGACCGCACAGAAAGTGGGACGTCTAATTTAATTGTAATTATCCAATTTAATTTAATTAAATTTCACGTCTTGAATCAGGACAGTGGTTTGATTTGACTTCTAACTTGGTTTTAACTTAACAATTTTGGATCTGAGACTTAAAAACTAAGCTCAAACTAAAAATATGCTTGGTCTAAGACAAAATGTAGGTACATCATTTATTGATGATGGCAAAACAGATTTTTTTGTACGCAAGTGGACCTACTTGACAAATCCCCACAAACGCTGAACGGACCGACTTGTAAATATTTGCCAGATGGAAGCGCAAAAAGCGAAACAGACCCGCTGTGTCCGATGCTTGGGTATTGGACGACTCACTATACCTATAGATTTAGTCAATATTGAACGTTCCTCTTCGTCTTTGCTCTCGAACACCAATACTTTGATTTTTAGTTATGCTTACTAAACTTTCTTTTATTATACTCGGGTGAAATGTGACTCATAATAACATAATACACATCTAAGTACAAATATGTTATAGGTAGATATTTTTTTGTTGCGCCAGACAATCCACCAATCTACACGGTGTCAAACTAGGGCCAACCCTGTACTATGAATATTCAGATGACGATAATTTACTGCATCAACTCAGAACATCCATACCAGAAAACTTAGAAAACGTAGTTTCCTAAATTGCCTTAATCGGGAATCGAACCCGGGACCTTTCGCGCTTCGGGCGAACACCTTAGCCACTGCGCCAACGAGGCCGTCACAAAACTTATACATTTAATTTTTTCAGTTATTTCACCTAATCTATCTTTTATACTATTTATAAAGAGGTTAATCTCATATTCCACGCCAGGGCTTATAGGCAAACCGAAAACACGAAACACTGGCGCGATACAATCAACGCCCAGCGCCATCTATTGGTAGACAGTGGAACTACTGCCCCAAAACCAACCGAGAGCCGGCCACTAGTTGTAGTGTAGATAAAGCAACACTTACTCTGCATTTTTTTTTACAATCGCTTACCCTCTTGCCTTGCACCGCCCGCCAAAATTGAAATGTTACGTCTAGATTCTAGACGCTTTGCCATCACGCTGACGCAATGACATTTAGAAAGCCTTTGTCTACCATTGTTTATTTCTACAAGAGTTAGTGAAAAACTATGACGAAGCATAAAGTCCTCTAAATTGAAATGCTGTTTGTCAAATTTGATTGCGACTAAGGGCCGGTTTTTTGATCCGTAGTTAAACTGAACTAATGGTTGGACCCAATAGACAAATATCGCCAAAAAATGTTTTTTGAACAAAAGTTAGCTTAACTTTGACTGAGTATAGGTTAACTATAGTCAGTTGAAGAAAATGGTAACTGCGGGTCACACAATCGGCCCTAATAAGCTGCTGAATCTGGTTAAACTTAAAATTGTCGGGAGAGTAGTTCCACTGTCCACCAAAAGATGCCGCAGGGTGTTGATTGTATCGCGCTAGTGTTCCGTCTTTTCGATTTGTTTATAAGGTTTGTCGATGTTTATAGAATTTATCTCTTTATAAATAGTATAGATATAGAAGATAGATATACTAATATTTAAGTACTATTACACTGAAGTTCCGAATCCTCCGTATCCCGAAATGATGTTATACCTATGCCGAAAAGACGTCAGTGAAAACGGACTTGTCATTTTATTACTTTATTTAAACAAAAGACTAAACTAACAATAAGTCTCTCAAAGGGAACCTTTGTCTAATACAAAGAGATCCACTTAGTTTATTAAAATGTTTCAACTTAAAGCACTTTATGAAATTAAGCGGTTGTTTTAATCTTGTTTTATGTCTTGCGATGAAACATGTAACTATGCTTCAGATTATTATATTGTTAATTGAGGTTCAAATTTAATTAGTTTTTAGTTATAGTTAATATCTATTCAATTAATCTTTAAGTTATTCTTCAACGCGACTTCAGATAGGATACGAACCCACCCACTAACCGGGTGCATGCTCTGTACTAACTGAGCTACCAAAAACATGAGTAACTAGACGAATTTCTAAGTGCTTAACTATTAGACAAGATGCAGTATATTTATAGCATCCTCATAGCTATTTTTCTACCCCTATTCATCTCCGAACAAACCAAAATACGATAGTTTATAATAAGTCATCGTAAACGAACACTATGGTAATAGCTTACGTTACGATATTATCGGGTATATTGAAGATGCTTTATTCACGCACCATATTACATCGTTCATCCTTTTGTTAACAAATCTGAAGATTAAACATTTGCGGCTACCAAATAATATCCGCAGAGGTAGCGATTTTTGCGGCCGTTGCAGCGGGAACCGCAAAAAACCGCGCCCGCTACTGACTTAAAAACGCGACGTACAATTTTAGTCGCATTTACATACATAACATTCCCGCTAACCGCGGTTAAAAGCCGCCTCGTGAAAACTTATACCTAATAAGTTTCTAAGTTTGTATTACCATATTGTTCGAGTGTAGATGACTTTGACCTACACCTATAAAAAAATCTTTTTTTATTATGATTAAAGTACTGTGAACGAAACGCATGTAGACGTGTATTGTGGCAGGTGCGGGTGGGGCGGCGGCTGCGAGCACGGCGCGCAAGCGGCCCCTGTTGGGAGGCGCGCGGGCCGCCATGTCACCGACTAAGCGGGCCGTGATGACACTGCTCGCCAGGGCCCGGGCCGCCACGCACAAGCACGCGCCCGCCTGGCCTGCGCCGCACGAGTGAGTAAGCCGACCACAGTAATAGACGCTTTGACACTTAGGGCCTTGTTACTGACTAAGCGGGCCGTGATAACGCTTCTCGCCAGGGCCCGGGCCGCCACGCACAAGCATGCGCCCGCCTGGCCTGCGCCGCACGAGTGAGTAAGCCGACCACAGTAATAGACGCTTAACGCTTAGCGCCTTGGACACTACCAAATCTTGGCCCGCTGAGTCACTAGGTACTCAGCGGACCATCATGACGCTGCTCGCCAGGGCCCGGGCCGCCACGCACAAGCACGCGCCCGCCTGGCCTGCGCCGCACGAGTGAGTAAGCCAACCACAGTAATAGACGCTAACGCTTAGGGCCTTGTTACTGACTAAGCGGGCCGTGATGACGCTGCTAGCCAGGGCCCGGGCCGCCACGCACAAGCACGCGCCCGCCTGGCCTGCGCCGCACGAGTGAGTAAGCCGACCACAGTAATAGACGCTTAACGCTTAGCGCCTTGGACACTACCAAACCTTGGCCCGCTGAGTCACTATATTGACCCGCTGAGTCACTGTCTTGGCCCGCTGAGTCACGAGGTACTTAGCGGACCATCATGACGCTGCTCGCCAGGGCCCGGGCCGCCACGCACAAGCACGCGCCCGCCTGGCCTGCGCCGCACGAGTGAGTAAGCCGACCACAGTAATAGACGCTTAACGCTTAGGGCCTTGTTACTGACTCAGCGGGCCGTGATGACGCTGCTCGCCAGGGCCCGGGCCGCCACGCACAAGCACGCGCCCGCCTGGCCTGCGCCGCACGAGTGAGTAAGCCGACCACAGTAATAGACGCTTAACGCTTAGGACCTTGTTACTGACTAAGCGGGCCGTGATGACGCTGCTCGCCAGGGCCCGGGCCACTCACTCATAAACACATGCCCGCCTGGCCAGTGCCACACGAGTAAGTATGCAGGGAAGCAAGCTATGATGACCCAATAACATTTCTGAGTGGCTCCTAATGACCCTGTGAGGGTCATGTCATGTGATATTGATAGATTCTCTGACTCTAGTCAACGACTAAAAGAAGCTGTATGACCCAGTTGACCCTTCCTTCTTGGATCCAGGTCGTGACTTTGAGGGACCTTAGCTGTGCCAATATTACAATGGTTTTATTGCGAGATGAAAACGTTTGTTTTAATGAAAATTAATAGATTGTGTATATTTTTTCGCAGACACACGGCGCTGCTGCCGCTTATGAGGGACGAGTTTGTCACTGGTGTGGGCGTTAATATCAACTTAGCGTAATAATACACATACTAGTCAAAATAATACATACGGATTAATATTAAAAATACACAAATGATTAAATCTTTTTGATTAATTTCTTATCATTTGGATTAATCATTTAATCATTTTAACAATGGTTATTAATCAGTTTGTAAATAATTTCGAATTAGGTAATTAAGTTTACATAAATGCGTTAACATGCGTTAAAAAATCATTACACGTTTTGTTAAATTATGTTACAAAGGCGCTGTGTATTTTTCCGTATGATATTAATAAATCAATACATACCTAGTCGAATGAACGAATATTAATAAGTTTGAATTCTATAGAGTTGACTTAATGTAAGATTAATAGTTTTATTTGTACCTGCATTAGATTTATGTATATTTTTAATTTATTCAAATAATATTTATATTAATAGATGTTTAAATTTTTTGGTTCTTGTTTCGATTTTGCTGTTTTATTTTACACACTATTGTCTGCTGATTCTGTCAATTTTATTGAACCCCAACTTAATCATACATTTTAGGTATAAGTAACGATATATGATATTATGTATGTATAGTTTATAATTAAAGGACCATGGTGTATTTAAAATATTATCCTATGCCTTTTAGGAAAAGTTTTGTATATAAAATATATCAATATTGATTAGATTTAAGCCAAATTATAGGTATACAGACGAAAATATTGAAACATATTCTGTAATTGGACTATTATAAATGTAATGAAATTATATTTCGAAATATTATACCTGAAGTTCATAATTTATTAAAGTTTTACTGTTACAAAACTATAGTGGGATGTTTTCATAGATATGATAAAATATCTTATACATTATTACAGGAATTGATATAATAATATTAACATATTAAATACCAAAGTATATTTACATTCGATTGGAACGAATACTTTATAACAAATATTTTTTTGTGAAAATATCTTACTACATTTTTGAAAGAATCATAAGGCACTAAATATGGTTTTATATTAATCAAAGACACCTAATCATTAAATTTTTCACCGGGCACATGATTATTATCGATAAAACAAATTTTACTGAATTGTTAAAAATACTTTTTAATCTGACATTTAGCAAGTTAATAATAATTAGGCGTACTTTTCACATATGATCGTATCGTATGTATCTTATAAATAAACATGCGATATCTGAATTAAGTCGTTTCTTTAAATCTTTGCAAATATAGACAGCAAAATTTTAAAAAATATTTAAAACGATAATAAGTAAATGGTTTTCTAAGAGACCACTCTCTGGAAAACGCCATAAATGTGTCGAGAAATTCGTGACAACGAACGTTTTAAGGAACTAACTAAGGAGTTGCCATACCATGATATCAATAGTGTTACCATTCTTTATGACGTAAGCGGCATTGGCTCTGTCATTTATTTTCATAATTTAGATTACAAATTATAATTAAGTATCAATTATAAATAATGAATAAATACTTAATCAAATATGAAAAGTTCGCCTGACTACATAGAATAAGTTTCATTAATCAACTGTATAACATAGCTATTCATCATAATTATTAAAAGTAGAATTTAATCTAGTTGCTAAAATGAACGATTAATAATATAACTTGAACGTACTTAATCTGATCTTTAAAACGTCCAATTTGTTCTTATATAATTTGCGTTAAGTATGTTTATTTAAAAAATAGCTACAAAAATTTCCTTCTCGTGTGTTTAGAATAGTTTAGTCCTTGATACTTAAAAAATAGAAAATGTCAATGTTAAGAAGCAGACAGAAAAAAATACGATTGCAATCAGATTAAAAAAAAACTATAGTTAAATTCATTGTTAATGTGTGTCAAATGATTTAGCGAATAAATAGAAAAAATAATAATGTCTTAGCAAATAAAGTAAAAGTGTAAATATGATTAATAAATCGCTTGAACAACCTCGTCTGTGTTTTGTGATATATAGTTAGATGAATTTTGCGATATCCCTTTTGCGTGTCTTCCACTGCTAGTGAATTATCTTATGTATAATATGGACTATGTATAAGATGTTATCTTGAATTCATTTCCGTAAAGGTTGACCGTTTGCATATTGGAAAAAATATTTCGGATTATTGTGCAAAAGTATTGCTTGTATTAGGTATTGATCATTTGTAAACAGATTTCTAGGTATGGGTAGATAGGAATAATGGAAAACATTTGGAGAGACCATAAGCCTCCAAACCAAACAGTAAATTGCAACAGTCTCACGACGATTAGATGATGACAACAGAAGCTACCAAGGAAATTCTATACTTATTCTTGGTCAATCTTTACTTCATAGGTAATATGTATAATAACATTTTCTGTAAGTTCCATTAGTGAGATGATAGAGAGGAATTCGTCGAGCTAAGAATGTAACAGGTGACCAAAATACTTGTTAAAGTGGTAGGATTATGTTTCAGCCTGTGAGCTGCTCAAACATAGTGCTATTCCATTCTAAGTCATATTTATGACAAGAAAACACATGGTTGAGCTCTCAAGATAACAAATGTACCTTCATTGAAACGTTACTAAGCAAAAATGGAACCGAAAAAAAACTATGACGAAAATTCACACGCAGTGGGAAAAATGCTTTATTTATTACCCTATATTATTAAGCATATTAATATCATTAAATAATAATTCAAACACATTAGTTATTAAATTGAGAACTGAGATATTTACACGAAATTCTCACCTGTTGTCTTTAATATATCCCACGAAACTTTACAATTGTTTGTCAAAAGAGTGACACCAAATAATTTGTGCTATATTTAAAATAACGAACGAAATATTATACATAGTTGGTAAATTTAAAATTGAGATGGGTTGCTGACTGGAAAAAATACTTAAACTGTTTTTTTAAGGTTCCTAATCTTTTACTTAAGTACAATATTTTATTCTTAAGCAATGGCCAAGATTACCTAATTCAAGTTATAACCAAGCAAAAGGTACCTAGTTCCATTCCGAGTTTAATTTTTTACAAAATCTCGGGTCTGGGAGTCCAGGAAGATATATCCTTCAATTGGATTTCCTAGCTTTTCATTTATTTAGTAGTACATAGGTATAGGTAATTAAAAACTTGTACACTTTATAACACTTATATTAAAACATCAACAATCTTAAATAAAATCGTATTATTTGCATTACGTCATTAAATCGAAGGAAAACATTTATATCCAATTATATACAATTTATTATAATAAGAAAGAAAATCTTTATTATTTAGAAATTCGAACGATTTCTAGTCAGTACCTAACCCATCTATAGACGAATATCCATAAGATTAATTTAATCAATGTAATATTAATAATGATTATTGTATGTACGTATAATTAAATTTTATTATTAAATTAATCAATAGTTTAATTATGTCTTCCAGTCGGCATGGAATTATGATGCTTATTTCTGTTTAATTATTATTTTGTTAAAAAAATATTTCAATGTCACTGTGGGAAAGCGGTTTTACTTCAAAAATTAAAAAAAAATAGCTGTCACGATTTTAACCCTTAATAAGTTACTGGGAAAATATATCCCACATGATTTTGGACTTTATCTATGAAAACATAAGAGCGAACACCATTAATTTTTTCGTTGACTTACGATTATAATAAGGTATCTTATGAAGGGTTAAATATTTTTTTACAAATTGTTTCTCAATCAATTGTAAAACATTTGTAATGGCATCACTTTTCAATATCAGTAAGTTGGTATTTTTTTTGGAAAATATACCTACTTATTTTTGTAAAACCACTACCACGAATGTAAAAAAATAAGTTTTTTTGGCGAGTGTGCACTGAATCAAGAGTAGAGAATAAAAATACAACTTAGAACTGTATTTTCATTACCCTATACCTACCTTCCTTCTTGCGGTCTTAAACGCGCACTCAGAGTCGTAATTAATAATAATAATAAAAAATAAATTCACACAACATCTCATATATTGACCTGACTCCGTACTAAGTAGCTTATGCACTTGTGTTACAGATATCAGACAACAGAGGATCACAAATATAATACTTAAATACATATATAACACCCATACACTGAACAAACACAAGTGTTCATCACACGAATGTTTGTCCAGGGTGGGGATCGAACCCACGACCTTTGGCATATGAGGCAGGGTCACTACCATTGCGCCAACCGGCCAGTCTAATTAAACTTTATTGATTAAACCTTAATTGTCATTTAAGTAAAATATTTACCCTTATTTAAAAACTTTAGGACTATCCATAATTAAGATAGATAGATAAATATAAGATAATGAGCATTAAGGACGTTTCTGAGTGCGGCACTTAGAAACTTTTCGAGGGCATTGCCGATGAAAAAAGTAATTTTCTTTCAAGAAACATAGAGTAAAATACGAAAAAAAAAATTTTCTAAACAAAACGGGATCAGCTGATTTAAACTAGTTTCGCAATGCCATATGCTTGGATTGGAACCACAACCCATAGACATAGAAGCGCGTTCTTACCACTGATGTACCATCGATCCAAAGCTACACTCGTCACTGTACAGTCAGCCACACATCAGGTTACCACAAACTGTCAAATTTCCACAGTTGATATTCAACCTAATGTGTATGACAGTAAGCTGAGAGTCGATTGAAGAAATTTGACATTTTTGTATACTTTGATGTGTGGCTGTACGTACATAAGTATCTTACACAAAAGAAGTAAAAACAAGTAAAGTAAAACTTGAGTTGTAGGCATAATAACATATAGGAGAATTATTCAAATGACTGGTTAGTTGGGCCTACCGCTACGGGTCGGGACTCTCGAAGTTAGTGGCGCAATACAGAAAATATCAGTAGGAAGATTTTTTTGCCTACGGGGGAGAACTAGAAAAAAAAAACTTTTTTACATTTAGACTATACTCTGATTTTTAATCATGTGGAGTAAACTGACAGATGCATATGTCAAGTTTCTACACATTTTGATATTTTGCGTCTGTCAAATTGAGTGATAATGTATGGGGATAACACATTGACAGTCTGTCAGTTTACTCCACATGATTAAAAATTAATCAATAAAACAGATACCTGGAGAATGTAGCAGTGGAATCTTGCTGATGATAATGAGCTACAGCAGCAGCAGTCCACTGCTAGACATAGGCCTCTCTTTATTTTACATTATGGTGAAAAAAACAAGCAGATAATAATAAGTGGTCACCGCCGCCCATGAATCTACAACATACAAAGCAGGTGCAGTGTCTGCTTTTAAGAGAGTATTAAGCCCTTGTCTTGAAGATCACAAAACATACATTTACATCGGATCAATGGATAGAAATCAAGTCATTGCTACCATAAGCGTAGTGATTATATTCTCTTTGGCTACCATGATGGGGGTCCTGGGTCCGTTCGATTCAAGTCAAGCAAAAAGTATGTTTCGAATTTTTGAACATAGGTTTGTGATCACCATTCCGCATTAGGCAAGCGTGGTGATTAAGCCTAATCCCATCATAGTAGCAATAACTTGATTTCTATGGTGAAGGCCTTTGCCCTGCAGTGGGACATTATATAGGATACCTATACTCTGATTCATAATCATGTAAAGTAAACTGACAGATGAAAATGGCAAGTTTCTATGCATTTTGACATTTTGCATGTGTCAAATTGAGTGATAATGTATGGGTATGACACATTGACATCTGTCAGTTTACTCCACATGATTAAAAATTAATCAATAAAACAGTTACCTGAAGAATGTTACAGGGAGATCTTGCTGATGATAATGAGCTACTGCAGCAGTCCACTGCTAGACATAGGCTTCTCTTTTTTTACATAATGGTGGAAAAAGCGAGTAGATGATACTAAGATGTCACCGCCGCCCATGAATATCTACAACATACAACGTAGGTGCAGTGTCTGCTTTTAAGAAAGTATTAAGCCCTTGTCTTGAAGATCATAAAACATACATTTAACTCCACCGGTGTTGCAGGTGTCCATAAGCGGCGGCAATTGCTTACCATCAGGTGATCCGCCTGCTCGTCTGCTACCTATTACATAAAAAAAATTAAATCGCATCAATGGATAGAAATCAAGTCATTGCTACGATGATTCTAGTCGAGCAAAGAGTAACTTTCGAATTTTTCGAACACAGCTTAGGTTTGTAATTACCAATCCGCATTAGGTAAGCGTGGTGATTAAGCCTAATCCCATCATAGTAACGATAACTTGATTTATATGGTGAAGGCCTTTGCCCTGCAGTGGGACAGTAAGTATTACTCACTACCCTCTTTCTTAGTACGGATAAGGTCAAAGTAGTATGACAATTTATTTACTAACTTCACTGCCATTCTAGTTACTGTGCCTATGATAAACCTCTGTTTTATAGGCAAACCTCTGAATGTATACTCGATTGTGAAAACTTGCGAGTGCGTTACGGTACTCCGGGGAAGTTTGCGTGAAATAGAGCGGGGGAGTACCGCTGAGAAATATTAAGTTGAAGGGTAAGGCTCACTAGCGACGCCTATGTTTTTAAATTGATAGCTTCTAAATCAGGAAACCAATTCTCGTGCACTCGACATACATTAGTCCATACAAAATTCTAATTCGACTTCAATGTCGAGTACACGAGAATTGGCCCCCAGGAGGTCAATTCTCGGTTTTCGCCTTCTATGTCGAATCGACTTCATGGAACGCATAGACCAACAGGAGAACAAGATAAGGAATTTCGACTGTAACTTGTGTTTTCCTATTAGTTGTGCGTCTCATGAAGTCGACTCGAAAGAGAAGGCGAAAACCGAAAATTGCTTCGTCTACCTTTAAGTAGTGCGGACCGTCACGCGTCAGAGACTCGACAACCATATACCTATACTAATTTATTTAACAATCATCCATAATTTTTTATCTGTTTTTGTACTCGAAACATATTACGCCAACGCCAGCGATATTATCAATTAAACAGATACCTGCAAAATGTAGATAGTATAGATGGAGGCACGAAAGTATAGCGATGACCGTTATTTTGCGCACTTGTAAAAAGAAGACTTTCTATCAAAATTGGTTTCTGCGCACTCAAGGTCATAACTACACTTTCTTGCGGCAGACTATACCTAGTGAGAAAGGCTATAACTGGATACAAACAAACAAAACCAATTCCAACAAAGGCGAGTTATGCCTAATACAAATTTAACTACCCTATGCAGTGTCTTCCACCCTCCCACTTGTACAAATATTAAAGTTGGAACAAACATCAGCTCGCGTGATTGTAGTTCGGTGTTGCCATTGTAAAGCCCTTTCCACATTTCTGCCGTGTTATATCTAAAAGGGCGTTAACTGGTGAGGGCTGATTTTGAGTTTTGAACCTTGTAGTTAATTATTGTTTACAGATAAGATTGAAAATACAAAATCAACCAAATGCGGCTTAACGGCTTTTTAGTTAAATCACATTTGCACATAATAATCAAGAATGTTTGTTGATGAAACAGATACGAGTACCTATTTGTTTTGTATAATACGAGTATGTGTGTTTGTGGGCACCTTCCGTGTTCCTACTTTCCATAGTTTAAGGAAAACCCTTAGCTGGGGTCAAACTAATAGTATGTGACCTTGCCTTCTTTAGCAACCCACGCTCGTCCACTGCTGGACATAGGGCTCCCCCAATTCACGCCACCGATCCCGATTTTCGGCCACTCTCATCCAGCTCACTCGCCAGCCAGCCTTCGAATGTCGTCAGCCCATCTTGTAGCAGGGCGTCCAACACTACGTTTACCGAGTCGCGGTCTCCACTCAAGGACTTTTATGGCTCCAATGGTTGCCAGTTCTGCGGCTAATGTGACCAGCCCACTGCCACTTCAGTTTGCTAATTCGGTGGGCTATGTCGGTAACTCTGGTCGGATTACATCAATTCTGATGCGGTCCTTCAAAGATACTCCGAGCATAGACCTTGCCTTAATTTAATTTAATCGCAATACTTTGATGTTATAGGGTTATACATCTTTAAATATATTATTAACTATATTAACCATACATTGCATCTAACAAAACTCTGATATTTAAACAAAGTCAGTCATTTAATTATTTGAACATAACTGACAGATGAAAATATTTTTTTTTAAATAATATGACGCTACCCTCTTTTATGAAGGTAACTTTGCAATGTGATCCATCTGCTCATGCCACCTTTGTCATAAAGTAGAAAAAAGTTCTATGTCGCTGGCAACACTGATGCCACGTAAAACTACCATACACTCGAGGCCCATCAATATTCAATTTCACTGTAATGCAACGATTCCGAGGAAACCATTAGGCATGATTCCATGTTTGAAGGCACACATCAAAAAACTCATAACTACGAGTAAGTAAGTACCTACTATATTTTCTACTACTAGTGTACTACATACTCTTTATATTATTTATGGCATCATTCGGTATTCCGAAATCCGCTCCAAAACCGGAATAGCAGATGTGGGTGAAAAGACCGCCAAATTAAAATGGGATGGGCAGGGCACGTTTGCTGAATGCACCCGCAGAGATGGACCAAAATCGTCACGCAGTGGCGGCCTGCAGATGGCCAGGCTAAAAAAAAAAAAAGGCGTCACCCAAGGTCCAGCCTAAAACCCAGCGCTGCAGCAGCTGCTCGCGGCGGCTGCAGCATCATGCTGAGGCTGAACCTTGTTGGCCGCAACTTCTATGTTTTCTTTATTTTGTCTATGTGTAAATGTGTTGTGGTCGATAAATGTTATCTTACTCTTACTAATGAATGGGTAGGTAAAATATCAGTAGACTAGTGGCCCGCCCTCACTTCGCTTCGAGCCCGTAATTCAGAAATGAACCAATAGATGGCGCTGTGTCCAATTACATCGCGCAAGCGTTTCGTGTTTTCGGTTTACCTATAAGCCTTGTCGTTGTCTATAGAAGGTATCTCTTTATAAATAGTATAGATAGAAGAAGAAGATAATAGCGCGCCTTTCATGAGGTGGATCGTGGTTCGAATCCGAGCATGCACCTCTG
The DNA here is from genome assembly GCA_014851415.1 of Cnaphalocrocis medinalis. Taxonomy (NCBI): domain Eukaryota; kingdom Metazoa; phylum Arthropoda; class Insecta; order Lepidoptera; family Crambidae; genus Cnaphalocrocis; species Cnaphalocrocis medinalis. The sequence continues at coordinate 1,236,229 of CM026297.1, forward strand.
CATGTAATACTTTGTGACATTACATAACACGTAAGTATTACAGTAACTACCTTACCCACACTCCGAAAACTATTTCACCAAACTTAATCTAGTTAAATCTTCGTTTCGGGTAAGTAGTTCTACTGTCTACCAATAGATGGCGCTGGGAGTCAATTACATCGCGCAAGTGTTTCGTGTTTTCGGTTTACCTATAAGCTCTGACCTGGACTATGAAATTAACCTCTTTATAAATAGTATAGAATAGATTCCTAGTGAGATAGTAATGAATCGCTTTCGTATAACTATATTCTGGTACCTATATAATTATATCCCTAGGGATATACCGAACTGTTTTACGACTTTATCTATCTTACTGCGAAATATACACTAGATATTTATTTATAGTTCAGTTCAACTATTAATCCCTTCGAAAACGGAGTGAACAAAACGAAACTAATAATGAATGCGAATATGTTGGCAAAAAACGCAATACACGATAAAGTTGTAATTTGCACCCATTGAGATTAAAATCTGATATGGGCTGCTGGGTGTGTTCCAAGTTAAAAGAGGACGCGGGTGGGGAAAAAGAAATTGTTTAGGTATGCTCTATGGGTTTTGTGTATGACAGCTGAATAATTGACGAGGTAAAGCTAATACGTTCAACGCCGTCTTTATTTATCCTTATTTATTAGAAATAAATGAGATAACCGTTTTAAAACGTGGGAAGAATCCGGTTCGGCATAATGAAATGCGGTTAAAGGTTAGTAGCGCACTTTGACTCTACTGGTGTTGCAGGTGTCCAGGGCGGCGGCAATCGCTTTAACCATCTCCAGGAGATCCGTCTGCTCGTCTTCCACCTATCGCATAAAAAAGGTCAGTACATAAGATGTTCCCTTCCTGCTTCTGTTTTTCACAATACGAGTACCTACCTACAACCTCAAAATTTTTAAAGCTATTTCTAGTTAAACCCGCTTCATCGTAGGCTTCTCAACTCTATCAGTATAAAGCCAAGGGGAAGCCCATTTTCAATAAAAAAAGAATTAAGTATATTAATTCATTTATCTTCACCCATCATCTTATAACTTGACCCAAGCAACTATTTGTTGGAATCGGCACCAAAATTAATTTGCTTTTAGTCCGTTACATTAATAAATTGTAACGACAGGATTACCGAGTTTTTGCTCGATCGTCGATCAAACGTAAGTAGGTATTGCCGAGGATTAACTAACCCTTAGGAATGGAGAGATATAATTAATGATCGGAAAAACGGGATACCTAACCTTGACACTTAAGAAATATTATAATGGACATGCCTCTTTAAATCCCGCAAGCGGAATAATTGCTCGAAGGTCCTTTTTTTATTCGATAACACACTTTTTTGCTCAACCCTGTCTAACCTAGATAGGGTTGAGCAAAAAGTTTGTTTCGAATTGTTCGAACATTGCTCAAGTTTGTGATCACCAATCCGGATTAGGCAAGCGTGCTGATTAAGCTTAATCCCATCATATGCTGCATCATATCTCACACAACGCAGGGGCTGTTTCACGCCGGTATTCGGTAAGGCCGTGATATCACTCCATTCGAGTCAGCCCAGTGGCTCTGGAAAGACCAAATAAAAAAAAACTGACCATATTTCAATAATCCTGTGAAATAAGATCAATCATCCTATGAAATAAGAGATTAATGAAGAATGGAGTTACGTTTTAAATTGTAGTACGATTTAAATTCTAAATTAATAACTTATTTTTAATAAAATATTGATTCTGCTTCAAATTGAACCCATATTTGGTCATTCTCTTTTATAAATAAATAAATTGAGACAACATCACATACATTGTCCTGGCCCCAAACCACCCCAAACTAAGGTTTTCCCTTGTGCTATGGAAACCAGAAACAACGAAGCTACTACAAACACCCAGACCCAACCAAATATCTGTTTCATCAACAAACATTTGTGTTGATGTTGATGCGGGAATCGAACCCGCGACCCTTACGCCTCAACCGGCGCTCAAACCATTGCGCTAAACGGAGTTTGCCTTCGAGTTAGAGAGTCATGTCCATATTAATCTTTAGTGCTAAAAATATCAATGTTTAGGTAAATAAGCGCAGAGGTAAAGTATATTGATAATATAATAAATCCTCCAGCTGAATATTCGGCTACGGCGGCCAACGATAACAATTCGCGAACGCAGGATATATGCTCAAGTGTGCGCGCAAACACAGTTACACTTAACTCGATAAAAAATAATTTTGTATCCACTTTCAGAACCTGCCAAAAATATCAATAGGCGCTGAAAGTGGCCCGGGCCATGTGATGAACTTCCAAGTGCTGAAAAACTCTCTTTCCGTTTATCTGCACTATTTATAAAGAGATAACTTCTATAGACATCGGCAAGCTTTATTTACATCTGAAAATACGAAACACTAGCACGATGAAATCAACGCCCAGCGCCATCTATTAGTAGACAGTGAAACTACTGTCCCGAAACGAAGTGAGGGCGGGCCACATATCAACGCAAAATGGGCTACCGCGTGTGAAAAATCCGCTAGATGGCGTACCTGTAGACTGAGGTCCAACTACACGGCGATTGGTTATTTTTGATGTGAGATATCAAAATGTCACCAATGAGATATCAAAATGTCAACCAATGACGTTGAAGTTGAACCTCAGTCTACACGTACGCCATCTAACGGATTTACGACACGCGGTAGCCCCCATTACTTATTTGTATAATGCAACGCGTAAGTTTAAAACATATCTTTTCAATCGTCAACCACGAAGGCGTAATATGTTTATTTAACTGTGGGAGAGTCACGCTTCGGCATGAATGGGCCGGCTCGACCGGAGTGATACTGCCTCGCAGAAAACCGGCGTGACGCAGCCCATGTGCTGTGTTTCGCTGAGTGAGTGAGGGTACCGGAGGCCCACCCGGGGGGAAAGGGGATAAAAGGTTGGCAGCGCACTTGTAACTCCACTGGTGTTGCAAGTGTCCATGAGCGGCGGCAATTGCTTACCATCAGGTGATCCGCCTGCTCGTCTGCTACCTATCACATAAAAAAAGTTTAAAACATATTTTCAATCGTGAACCACGAAGGCGTAATATTTTTCCCATGGTCCAAAGGCTTGCACGTCCGCGATGGACCATTCGCGCGGAATGCAGTAATAGCAGATACGAAGCGGAACCCACCTGGACTAGGCATTTCAATATCGCCTCTTTATGGCGCTTTGGAGCGCACTACTTATAAAATAATACGTGCCAATATACGATATGTCTTAGAGTAGGTAGGAATACCTACAGTCAGCATCAAAATGATCTGGCTTTCAAAAAACAATTGAACGCCAAATCATTTAATCTACCAAATATATCTGAGCATTTGACAAAAGATAACGCCGATATGTCATAATTTTACACTAATAGTAATATGCATTTGTTGTTTTAGAACAAATATGGCAGTCAACTTCAAAAATATGTAGGTACACACTTTAGGACCTTGTCACAATTCATAATATAAGAAAGTAGAACGACCTCTACTTTCTTAGTGTAGATACCTATTGTGACAAGGTCCTAAAGTGTATACATATTTTGGAGTTGACTGTACGTACTATTTTTTGCGAAATATAAATTTTTTGGGTATGTGAAACGTGACACAATTGCACTGCTTACCTTTTAACCCCCCTTCCCCTAGATTGGGCCTCCGGTACCCTCACTCACGCAGCATTTATTGCAAACTCGTCATCTTTATAGAAGAGCGTAGTTAAAGCCTTGAAAAAAAACTAATCTCTATTATGATACGGTTGCATCGGTCGAACATTTCGTTCGCTCACTGCTCCAAATAAAATTCACCGCAATGTTGATTAAGGCCAAGCTTAACGTTAGTCCCTACCTGAATACTGTATGCAGCTCGACCCTTTGAGTACGAACACAATTACAGCGGTTATATGCGCTAATAAGGATTAGTTTAGACTTGGAGAAAGATTACAGATGTAATTTAGACGGCGGGCTGTAAAGAGGTTAAGGACACTAACCCCTTACGTACCTTTAAGGTAGGTTGTTTTTATATGATAGGTGGCAGACGAGCAGACGGTCGTGATCCTGATGGTAAGCAATGGCCGCCGCCCATAGACACCTGCAACACCAGTAGAGTCACAAGTGCGCTGCCATCCTTAACCCCCTTTCCCTCATTTGGGCCTCACAGAAGACCGGCGTGAAGCAGCTGCGCTGTGTTTCGTCGAGTTAGGTTACCGGAGGCCCATTTGGGGAAAAGGGGGTTAGAGGTTGGCAGCGAACTTATACAGTAGAGTATAAGTTCGCGGGCGGCGGCAATCGTTTACCAACAGATGATCTGTCTGCTCGTCTGCCACCTATCAATAAAAAAAAAAAAGTAAGAAAACTAAAACCCAAACTACGACAAAAAACGGCGCCGAAAAGTATAAAACAAGCCTTCGTTGTCAATTTTTTCAGCGCCGTTTATTGTCGTAGTTGGGTTTTAGTTTTCTTACTTTTTTTTATTGTACTATTTGGTGTCCAAGTGCTAGTAATATATATATATATATATATATATATATATATATATATATATATATATATATATATATATATATATATTCAAAATGTACAATTTAAGCGCTTTCAAATGATACAAACACGGCTTATTTATCATAACTTTATTTCTTTACTCTGTATGTTTTGTCCGCTAGAGGGCGCCACATTAGATTTTGTCAAATTTCATATAGCCTATAACCAGCGGACAGTTAAGACGCTTATAATGATATGCCATTTGTCGAATTCTGATAAGTAGTTTAGAAGTTACGTGGAAACAGATGAACATACATACATACATACATACATACATACATACATACATACATACATACATACATACATACATACATACATACATACATACATACATACATACATACATACATAGCCTGTCAAAATCATAACCCTCCTTTTGCTTTGCCGTAGTCGGGTAAAAAGTAAATATTTTAGGTACATACGTATAGCCAACGTACAAATAATATACAAAACTGTCAAATTTATTTAATCGACTCTAATCCTACCTGTCATACCTATTAGGTTGAATATCAATTGAGGAAATTTGACAGGTTGTGGTAACCTAATGTGTGGCTGACTGTACAAATACTTGGTATAAAAGTACATTATAGCACTTACTGCTTGACGTTTCAACTTTACAACGGTCGTGGTCACAAGCGGACTGGAGGCGTAGGTACGGCCTATATCAAGTACTAGTGGCCCGCCCACACTTCGCTTCGGGATCGTAATTCAGAAACGAACCAATAGATGGCGCTGTGCTCTATTACATCGCGCAAGCGTTTCGTGTTTTCGGTTTACCTATAAGCCTTGTCGTTGTCTTTAGAAGTTAATCTCTTTATAAATAGAATAGATAAATAGTATAGATTTGTATAAATTCAAAAACATATTTCCAGGTACACTCTGTATTGAATTGGCAACCCTGGCAAAGCTTAGACATAAACAGGCAAACTAGTAAGCCGGCCATCTTTCAGCGCGTTGTAATTGGACACCCTGTGTAGTGCTCGCGGGCTCGCGGGCAGACGCGGACACCCTGTAGCAGATGCGCTCGCGACGGCTCCGCATAGTTCACAACTGACATTAATACGATGATACGAATTTCAACTCGGTAGAGGGTGGATATACAGTACGATCACAGTTGGGACAAAATTAAATTAGGAAAAACAATAAATTGCCACTAAAAAAATACATAGTGTTTATTACTATTTATTATCTGTATGATCGGATAGCCGGACGGCGTACACAATGGTGAGCCGTAAGTCAAAGTATGCCCAGTTCAAAACTACGCGGATTTTTTGGTACATTCGTGAAGTAAGGTTAAAGTATACCGATCTTATATTTGCTCCACAAGGTCATTATTTGTACAGTCCTCAGTAAAATAGATAATCAAAAGCTCTATAGGTAAGTACTCACTATTGAGCGGAGTTCGCGTCGGAACAGCGTGAATGACTGTGAGGCTACACAAAGTTTGCGTCGGAGCTGTATGATTTTGGCACCATACAGTTCTGACGCGACCTCCGCTCAATAGTATGTATAGAGTTTTTTATTTTGATCGTCTAGTTTTGCTTGTTACTGCGACATAAGAAATGTGGACTTAGCATAAAATTGTGTTTGAATAAGTGAAGTTTACTTGTATTGAATTGGAGCGAATACAATAGCCATGGTACTGACAACATTTATTTTGACTCTATAAAGAAGAAGTCACGTGACCGATTTTGTATGAGTAGTTAACTTTTTTTTATGCAAATATCCAATCCTAAATCAAATGTTGATTGATCAGTAGCGCTACCATGAGTTGACATCTAAAACTGACATAACGTGAACTATTGCTTTGTCTCTTTTAAATGCATCACAATGAAAGAGACAAAGCGATAGTTTTCGATAGCGAGGATAGTATTTCAAACACATGGTAAGGCTACAGAACGGTTGATAAAAAGTAATAAGTGTGTAAATGTTTACAGATACTTACACCCTGTACCTACGTTTGATTACTTTATCAACTTCAACTTGTCGTGCACGGGTAGTAAGTATGGAAAAGTCCCATAAAATTCAGAATTCTGGCTACCCTCCCAGCTCTATGACATATCGCGCAGTGTTTACAAGTGCAAGACAAATTCACTCGGGACGAGAAGAGTAATGGCGGTTCCTCCTCCGCATTGTACACTCAGGTGGAATTAATCGAACTTGTATTGTATTGTTAGTATTGTTACATCGATGTAATCTCTAGATAGTTACAGTTTCATACTGAAAGCGTTTGAAAAAGAGGTTCCCGGGATTCTGTGGTGGGTAATTCAAAGGTTTTAAAATTAGTATTTCGTGGTTTTTAGTGTGAAAATGTATTCTACTTCTGTGCAATAAAGAATATAGGTATATCTATCTATTTATGACATCTCATCGCGTGAATAATCCGCTAGAATTTTATATAAGTACCCTAGACAGCCTCGATGGCGCAGGGCTAAGGTGTTCGCCCGATGCAAGCTATTTTAATTGAGTGAAACCACAGCAATAAACAGTGCAATAAGGTGGTCTTATCGCTTGTAGCGGGAAAGTGCGTGGATGATACGATGACGAATGACAGGGACGAATGGAATAAGAAAAAAACATACTGCGCCGACCCCAGATAATCTGGGAACAGGGCAGGGAAATGATGACGATCGCTTGTAGCGATTTCTTCCAGACAACCTTAAGTTAGTGGCAATAAAAGCAACGTGTTGGCAACGGGGTAACTCAGTTGCAAAGATATTGCTAAATGAAATTAAAATTGGCAGAAGTATAAACACTTATATACGTGACATAAATAATAAGCCATACATACATGTACAAATTAATATATAACATAGATATTATATCCGACTCTAAAATTACCATTTATGGCTGCCATAGTCGACAGAGGAACATATCCACATCATCATCATCATCAACATCATCAGCCTGTTGCCGTCCACTGCTGGACATAGGCCTCTCCAAATGCTCGCCACTTTGATCGATCTGCGGCTACTCGCATCCAGCTCCAGCCAGCCCTCTTGCGCAGATCATCACTCCATCTGGCCTGAGGTCGTCCTACACTACGTTTACCGAGACGCGGTCTCCACTCCAGAACTCGCACATATCCACAGCAGCTACACATTTATCTACTCATCCTATGAGCCCCACACATCGACAACATATTAACCTACATTATACCTAAGGCTTTCCTTTTAATTTCCCCAGAAGCCATACGAGCATCCGCGGCGATACGCGGCGATACCGGCGGTAGTCGGCGATAGCGGCGGTAGTCGGCGATACCGCGTCCGGCGATACGCGGAGCTCCGCCGCGGTAGTACCGCGCGGATGTGGCGGGCAGACGCTTCCGTCGCTTATCTGCGGGGTAGGGCGCGTTCACATGCAGATTTAAAAATGTATTACATACTATTATAATTTGGCTAACGAATACTTCTTCTGGTGTGAGGATAATGTGACCATGACGACCCGTTTAGCGCAATGGTTTAAGCGCCGGTTGAGACGTAAGGGTCGCGGGTTCGATTCCCGCACCGACACAAATGTTTGTTGATGAAACAGATATTTGTGTTGGCTCTGGGTGTTTGTAGTACCTTCGTTGTTTCTGGTTTCCATAGCACAAGGGAAAACCTTAGTTTGGGGCCAGGACAATGTATGTGATGTTGTCTCAATTAATTATTTATTATTTATGTAAGTGAAATGTAAGTTTGGATAATTCTTTAAATTTTCACGTTGCATTATAACTACCTACTGTTATTATAGACGGGAATTAAAGCGACGTTAATTTTTAAGTACATAATTAAGGTTTTCTTTTTCCTAATGGACTTAATTCCTCGCACGGTGAGCCTTGCGTATGATTCCGTCAAGTGTTTAGAGAAACACGTTGATTTTAATCAAGACTGGTTTTATGGCGTTTTTTTTAACTTTAGGTACGTACTGCTTGATACAGCACCGCTGCGATACAGCACCAACAAATTACTGCATAAAAACTGATTAATCAATTGTAATTGCTACAAACAACCGGTTTATACATTTGAACCGAACCAAAAAAAGTTTTAATTATCATGAACCTAAGTACGTTATAGTTATATAGTTTCGCCATTTTTGCTTCGTGTATAATGTGTCAAGAAAGTTGTGACAATAAATTGTTTGAGGACTAACGCCCCCATAATACCTTCAAAACGGAAATTAATGTTAGTTTAGGTTTAAAACTAATGCTTTTACTTTTATTTGTCAATTTTATGAATGTGACAGCATCACTTTCAAAGTGTGATAAACTTTAGTCTTCGTTTTATTATAAGTGTAAGAATACCTATGCTCATACCTTCCACATCTGTCGACAAAGGCGGCATAATCAAAATTACATCATTGTAATACGGAACCTGAAAATATATGGCCAGTCTAAACGCGCCCTTACATTTCCAGCGATGTGGCTCCGAGTGTGTCCTTGCCTTTAAATCTGTAATATTTTGCGCCCCACTGAAGGGCCCAATGTTGAAGATAGCAGTTTTATGAAGGCCTGTGTAGTTAGAGCAGAAGGTTGGTGGCCCAGTGAAAGTCATGCGAGGAAAAATAATATAATAATATAACATCACACTTTCCGATCATATTTTTTTATCATATTACGGCGCAAAAAAAAATCTGAGCCGATTGGTTGACTGTTAGAAAATGCTGTAAGGCATTATGAGTGCCAATTATACTTTTTAAATCGTGCAATAAAGAATAAATCTATACTATTTATAAAGAGATAACTGCTATATACAACGACAAGGCTTATAGGTAAACCGAAAACACGAAACGCTTGCGCGATGTAATTGGACACAGCGCCATCTATTGGCTGATTTCTGAATTACGGTCCCGAAGCGAAGTGAGGGCGGGCCACTATAAATAGATAAAAAATCTCTTGAGATAGGTACGCAAGTAATACGGAAAGCGTTTGAAAAAGTGATCCACAGACAGAAGTAGTATACTACAACTCGGTGCCACCTATAGAGATTGCTCTGCTTCGGTTAACCTCACTCTTAGCTTTCTATTTTCTTCATTTTGTCTACAAGCTACCAATGACCGGCTAAGCCTCCATCATAAAAATCAAGTCATCTCTACTATGATTAGCATAGGCTTAATTACCTCGCTTGCCTAGTGCGGATTGTGATCACAAACCTCAGTCCTAACTCCTACCGTGGCAATGATGGTATGCCATCTAGCGGATTTCTCACACACGATAGCTTCCATTGGTAACATTTATTATTATCGCTTGTGCTGGACTTTTGGTCACACAATAGTTTTATGACGCACATTTTGTATGAACTTAGCTCCTAGTTTATTGGCAATAAAGATACTACTGGTGTGATCTGAATCGTTTCAGATGGAGATACGACATTACTTATAACTTTATAAATTCAGTGATTATTAGATAGATAGGTAGATACTCATCGCACAAAAAAGTACTTATGCTATTTTGTACAGAGTCAGGTAATTTATGAGATGTTGTGGAATTTTGTCTTTTCAGATTAGGTACTTTAAGGGACTATACGAATGAAACTAGCGCCGCCAACCTATTTACACTGATTGTGGCGAAAATATGATATTTTTGAAGAAAATATTACATTACAGACATTAGATCCAAGTAAATTGGATTTTTTAAGATGCAATACAATATTTCTAACACGCGACAAGTAACAATAATGTTAATTATTGCTACAAACGGCCACTTTTAGCAATAATTGATATTATTGTTACTTGTCGCGTGTTTTATATATTGTATTGCATCTTGAAAAATTATATTTACTTTTATCTAAGTCTGTAATGTTTTGCTTTCTTAAAAAATATCATATTTTCGCAACAATCAGTGTAAATAGTTTTGCGGCGCTAGTTTCATTCGTATAGCCCCTTAAGCCCATACCCACATAAGAAAAGTATTCTGCGCAAACATGTCCTTGCTTTCTGTCAGTTTTCTGTGAGGCTGTGGTATCTTCCCGTCGAGACGACTCATCCATCCTGAATAATATGTGCTGTGTTTCGCCGAGTGAGTGAGGGTGGGCCGGTATGGAGGCCCACCCGGGGAGGGAAAGGGATAAAAGGTTGGCAGCGCGTTTGTGGCTCCACTGGTGTTGCAGGTGTCCATGAGCGGCGGCAATTGCTTACCATCAGGTGATCCGCCTGCTCGTTTGCCACCTATCACATAAAAAAAATTTTTTTTTCATCTTTTCTTACTTCTCGCCGTGGCTCCCGATAGTTTAACGAGTCATTTTATGCAAACTTTTCTGCCGTTTGCTGGCAGTAAAGATATGGCTTATATGACGTCACAATGGAGATACGACACAAAAGATCGGGGCCGGTCAAATTGACCTACGGTAATACTGACTCGACCCTTACGCGGTTATATAACTGACCCCTTTTGTACTGAATAAGTTATGTAAAAACACTAAACATTTAGGGTTATATAATCTTTTTTTTACATGTTTGTTTAGCTTTAGGTGATGTAAATTTAATTAAAATCAAAAGATTAAAACACGCCCCATCTGTCAATAACCATAAAAATAACTCTTCCTTTAATCACTCGACACTGGCAGAGTTAGCGGGTTAGGGGGCAACTAGTCCCAAAAAAAACTCGTCCCAGGAATCTACATCAACACTATTTATATAGAGATAACTTCTATAGACAACGACAAGGCTTATAGGTAAACCGAAAACACGAAACGCTTGCGCGATGTAATTTAGCACAGCGCCATCTATTAGTTCATTTCTGAATTACGGTCCCGAAGCGAAGTGAGGGCGGGCCACTAGTTTCAAGATATTTTTGCTGGTCATTGTTCTAACCTAACCTAACCAGTATTTTTGTCATGATAATATTGACTAAATTCTACAAAACAAAAAAAATATTTGTGACGACGACGGCTAAGACAGTAAGTAACCTGTAAAATTATTTTGTAATTCTAGGACGAGTTTTTTGGGAAGAATTGCCCCCAAGCCGAGTTAGTTGTAAAAAATCAAATGGTAGGTAGGTAGTTATGAATTGACGTTGCGTTTCGTCGCTTCAGAACCCGGGGTATCTTTTAGAACCCGAGATCATGAACTTGATGAACTTAACAAATTGACTACGTATTATTGCGTAATAGTCCCTACGCAATATTGCGTAGTTGATATACAAAGTGTTAATATTTTTTTAAACTTTTAATGCAATTTCCCAAAAAGCTAATCAACAACTGTAATTAGAAACTGGCTGTAAATAAAAAATGGCGGCTGCCATTAAATTTTTAAACCATAGATTGTAATTATGGCCGCTGCATACTGAAGCGGGGCCGGCCGCTTAATAAATATTTAAGTCGGTGTAATTGAGCTGTCAGTCGCCTGCCTCTAATTTTCTACTAGTGTGTGCTACTGTAGATTTTCACAATTTGGCTTATTTAGCTGATGGCGGGCCCTAACATAATGGGAGAGACGAAGGCACATAGACTCCGATGGCTCGGCCACATTGAAAGAATGGTATCAGATCGGGGCGCCAAGAGAGCATATCTTGGGCAACCTACTGGTCGTCGGCCAGTGGGGCGCCCACGCTACCGCTGGCGGGATGTAGTGGACGCGGACCTGCAGGAATTGCAAGCAGGAGATTGGCGACAAGCTGCACAAGACCGAGACAAATGGCGACATCTCGTATCGGAGGCCAAGACTCATTTTGGATCATTGAGCCATCGGAGTAAGTAAGTAAGGCTTTTTATGTGATAAGCCGTAGTATACGGGTCACCTGATTGTTGCCACTCTTGCGCCCGATGTTATAATTATTCCCATGGTAACTTTTTTTTATTGGCTCAGTATATTGGCTCACGTCAACCTGATGATAAGCAAGAGAGAAGCCCAGGTTGCAATTACAACGGACGCGATGGCACGGCATACATTGGCACTGCCATACTGGCCCGCGAGATGCGTCTTCACGCTTCGTTTCAAGTCCATCCATCCATTTTAGCCCCCCCAGTGTCAAGGGCTATTCCAATACCTGCGCAAGATAATTTCAAAATTTAGTTTACTTTGCCATGTTCAACGAATAATTTCCAAGATTAAGACGCCTAAAAACAGGTTTAAGATGAGAATAGTCTTATATATTTTCTGGGATACTGTTTTTTATATTTGTAGACACACATCAAGGCTGACCTCATACGCAATGATGGTAAGCGTCCCGTGCGTGTGAGATCCAAATATGAGGTTGATAGGCACAAAGAACAAACTAATTAACTAACTATTGGCTCTCTGTGGACGATCCCGGTTTAAGCGCAATGGTTTGAGCGCCGGTTGAGGACGTAAGGGTTGCGGGTTCGATTCCACGCACCAACACAAATGTGTTTGTTGATGAACAATATTTGTTGTTGGGTCTGGTGTTTGTTGGTACCTTTGGTATGTTCTGGTCCATAGCACACAAGGGAAAACCTTAGTTTGGAATCAAGACAATGTATGTGATGTTGTCTCAATTTATTCTTTATTTAATTTATTTATTTATTGATAATTTTTGATATGATACTTTTTATCCCCAAGAAAACCAAAGTTTTTTTTATCTATAAAAGTTATACCCTCGGTAAGTTTCTAAGACAGTTAAAAGCATAATGTATAGTAGATTGAGGTATATATTCTCCATAAACCAATGCAACTAAGACTTATTGGTACGAATCACAGGAATTACTCCAATACAAACTGTTATAAGCAAACCAGTCTGTTTAGACCTCTGCAACACCTTTTCTTTTCTTTATTTCATCAGCAATAAAGTTCAAAATCGGCAAAAGTGCAGGCCAACTTACCCTGGTGATTATAAGTGGTAGCGTTAGAGGAATAACGAAATAAGCTATGCTCTAGAGATGAAATATATGACTTTTAGTAATAGTTGTATTGTGGTACATTTTCTGGGGTAATTTGTTCTTCTTATTAACTTGTGAAATATAGAGTAAATAATACTCTATTTCGTTTGTAATAAGGTTTTTCGTGCTAACTCAAGTGTAACGGGAAAATGGGTGCGAGTACTTATGTACCTATCTAATATGTATTTTATACAGAGTGTATCTGTGAACATTTAGGTACATCCCTTTAACCTACTGTCTCAAAAAATGCTCTACCAACAATTCTGACCATCATTTAATTTTGTTCTATGACTTTCAAAGTTCGTATTTAAAACATCGATCTTCTTGTAAAAGTTGGCGCTGTGACTTGCTGTTTAACGAAATGTTGTTCAAAATGGTTAATAGAACACGTTGCTAAAGTATAATATAACTTACCGTCATACCTCTTGACATAGGAGGTAGGCACCTAATGTCGCCTATCGATTAATTTTACAAACGTAAATAAATAAATCAAGCCCAATCTTTTTGGGTTTACCTCTTCTAAAATCTTTTTATGTATTCCATCTTATGTAATTGTAGTGTGAGGCACAATTAATTGAATTTAATTTAAGTTAATTAAATTCGCGAGTGTACAGTCAACAGCAAAAGTAGATGATCAAAATCAAAAACTATAGTTTGAGCGGCGTTCGCGTAAGAACTGTATGAATAATTTTGAGGCTACCCGGAGTTTGCGTCAGAGCTGTGTGAATTTGACACCATACAGTTCTGACGCGAACTCCGCTCAATAGTAGCCGGTTTCAGTTCAGTTTCATACTTCAAATGTCAAAGTTTGTACTTAAGTAGTGCTTAACTTCAAACTCTCAATTCAGAAACCAGTTGTTTGAGTTTGATTGTGATACAGTACAATAACAAAAGTAGATTGATTATCTACTTTTGTTGTTGACTGTACCACTCGTCCGCACTTGTGGCAAACGAGCAATAGCACTAATGAAAGATTGAAGGGTAAGTAATCGTTTATCCTACGGTCATGTAATGAGAACAGATGATGAGCTTGTAACGAAAAGAGTGATGATAAATGTTGATGGGTGGAAACAGAGGACGGCCGAGAAAGAGATGGATTGTGTGAAAAGTTACAGTAAGTATAGCTGGCACGAAAGAATAGCGATGACCGTTATTTTGCGCACTTGTAAAAAAGAAGACTTTCTATTAAAATTGGTTTCTGCGCACTCAAGGTCATAACTACTGTTTTATGCCTCAGACTATAGTAAGTAAATTATTTTATTTGACGACCTCGATGACGCATTGGCTAAGCTGAAGTCAATTTAGGAAAGAACATTTTCTAAATATTATTGGGTCTGGGTGTTCTGGATTGATGCCCCCAGTTAAGTATCGTCACCTGGTACTCATGGGTTGCACTAAGCTGATTGTCTGGCGCATTAGTTTTATTTACCTACTTATTTAAGTGGCAATGAGCTGGCCATATCTGTCGAAGTATTGACAACCGTTGGGGTAGAAAAGTTCTTGAGTGGAGACCGCGACTCGGGAAGCGTAGTGTAGGACGGCCTCCGGCTAGATGGACTGACGATCAGCGAAAAGCCGTCGGTATAGACTGGATGCGTCTCGCCGAAGACAGGGTGAAATGGCGAACATTGGGGGAGGCCTATGTCTAGCAGTCGACTGAGACAGGCTGACACGGACGTATATATAGCTTTGACAAGGGGGGTGTCCCACATTGCAAAACAATTACCGGTCCGGTAAAGTCCGGACCTCCTGCCCCCCCCCCCCCCCTTATATACGTCCATGCAGGCTGATGATGATACAAAAAGAAAACATTTTAGGTAGGTAAGTTGTAACCTACCTATGTGCTACCTACCTAAATATGTTTTCTTTTTGTATACCCATATAGCCAAGATGTAGGTATCTTGAATTGTTACATGCTACGTCGGCTTGTTACACCAAGGACAAAGTACTTGTTTACCTCCTGCACATGTTTATTATCATGGATTCAGCTCCGTGATGCTGTGACGCGGCTTCAAGGGGGATTAGCGCATCTTCGGCGGGTAATGAATGTAATGGATATGTTGTGTTGCTGTCAGTACCCAGGTGGGGTGTGGTGGCTTTAGTGTTAGCGGGGGAATGCGGTAAATATTTAACCACAAAAAACGCAATATTTTTTTTTGTGTGAATGTTGGCTGAAGAGCAGGCGGATCACCTGATGGTAAGCAATTGCCGCCGCTCATGAACACTTGCAACACCAGTGGAGTTACAAGTGCGCTGCCAACCTTTTATCCCCTTCCCCCCCGGATGGGCCTCCGGTACCCTCACTCACTTGGCGAAACACAGCACAGGGGCTGCTTCACGCCGGTTTTCTGTGAGGCATTGGTATCACTCCGGTCGAGCCGGCCCATTCATGCCGAAGCGTGGCTCTCCCACAGTTGAATACCTTATAGTAAGCGAATCCCCCTGGTGATATGTGGTGAGGTATTACAAAGTTAAGGGGCTATATCGATGAAACTAGCACCGCCAACCAAGAACATGGAACAATAATGTTCATTATTGCTAGAAACTGCCACTTTTAGCAATAATTTACATTATTGTTACTTGTCGCGTGGTAGGTAAAATATTAAATTACAACGTCTTGAAAAATCCAATTTGCTTGCATCTAAGTTTGTAAAGTTTTACTTTCTTAAAAAATATCTTAATGCTGCCTCAATCAGAGTAGATAGGTTGGCGACGCTAATTTCGTCATTGTAAAGATTTTGTTTACGTGAAAAAACTTTTATAGAAATTGAATTCTGAAAAAATTACGTAATTCTCAATTAAATCTATTTACTCACTCGGCGAAACACAGCACAGGAGCTGATTCGCGCCGGCCCATTAATGCCAAAGCATGGCTGTCCCACAATTAACTCTTAGGTACTCCCTACTCACTGCCACTGAAATCGCTGCAAGTGGCACCACACAGTGGCTGCGTAGCATTAGATAATTAGTGGAGGCTTAACCACTCTCAGGCAGAGAGCAGCCTTTTCTCTATTAATACCACTAGCTCGACGTTGATGCGGGAGTACTCTTCAAGGTATCCATTATCCTCCACTGGAGGATAAGAGCTATTTGTAAGTATACTGTTTGACGGCCTCGATGGCGCAATGGCTAAGGTGTTCGCGCGAAAGGTCCCGGGTTCGATTCCCGGTTAAGTAACTTTAGGAAACTTTTCTAAGTTTCCTTGGGTCTGGGTGTTCTGGGTTGACGCCCCCAGTTAATTCTCGTCATCTGTACTCATAGTACAGGGGTTGCTCTAGTTTGAGACCAGGTTGATTGGTGTGATTGTCTGGTGCATTTATTTATTAATACTAGCGGCCGCCCGCGACTCCGTCCGCGTGGAAAAGTAACTTTTTACCCCCCTTTCAACCCCTTACAACCCCCTTTTCGCAATAAAAGTAGCCTATGTCCTTTCTCAGGGTCTAGATTATCTGTATACCAAATTTCATTTAAATCCGTTGAGTAGTTTTGGCGTGAAAGAGTAGCAGACAGACAGACAGACAGAGTTACTTTCGCATTTATAATATTAGTATGGATATATTTATTTACTGTAGTGTTTCTGAACCACAGATAATAATAAATCCGCCAACCTATAATCGGCTACGGCGGCCAATCTTAATGAACAGCCACGAACGCAGGATGTTTAGTGCTCAAGTGAGTGGTTTTTATTTTTTGCTTACCATCCCGTGATCCATCTGCTCGTCTGCCACCAATCGCATAAAAAAAAGAAAACTGTATTTACATAAAAACTAAATTTTTGCGATATTTGTATATTATTTACTAGCTGTTACCCACGACTTACTACGCCCGCCCCCCCTTTCCACCCCCCTTTCCCAATAAAAAGTAGTCTATGTTCTTTCTCAGGGTCTAGACCATCTGTATACCAAATTTCATTCAAATTCGTTCAGTAGTTTTGGCGTGAAACAGTAACAGACAGACAGACAAAGTGACTTTCGCATTTATAATATTAGTAAGGATTTAAGATAAATATCACTAAAATGAGAATTGGGGGCCTGGTTATTTAGTAACAAAAAGGATTCTATTGCGCACCACGAGTGTGTGAGTCTCAGGTGGAGTCAGTAATATTTGAGTGTTTCACTCGCTGGCGGTAGCGGCACCTAGCGGTAAACCTGCACAATTTAGGACTACTGCTGGCATAGTACAAATACTGAAAAGTAGGCTCCTGTACGTGATATTTCAGCTACTCTCTCTTCGGTCGCTCCCTCATGACTGAGGATCGTGGTCATCATTGGATGTGGATGGGTTGCATCTCTCTTGTGTTATCTGCCTCCACCGGTGCCTATGGCGTCTCTGACGACCGAGCAAAACTTATTTGCAGATGCTCCTCTCACTTGATCAGACCAACTGGTTGGGGATCGTCCGCGGGTTTATTTACCCACCGTATTCCCAAGAACGATCAGCTTTTCATGGCTCTCATCACTCCTTCTTATTATATTGTGGCCGATATACTTACTTGATTTCACAGCAACAACATTAGGCTATTATAATTTACAGACCATGGCAAAGGATGTTTTAAAGCAAGCCTTTTTTAATAAAGATAGGACAGAATTTAATAAGAGGTAAGTAGTAGTGGATTGGATAATAACGATAGAGAAATCGTTCACATCTGAACCAACCAAATTTTGATTTTGATGGAATTTTACTGTCGGAATATTTACATTGGTCGGGATGTTTCAGGGTCACTAACAAATGCGTCATCCAGCTAGTCATAAGAAAACAGTAAAAAGGGAAAACCCTAGGTCCCCGGCAAGACGCCAACGGTCAAAAGACGCTAGTGTGGAGTCACTCTTAATCCCTTTAAGGGCAGTAGGTATAAATATAATTAATTGGTTTTGGACCTTATCTCCAACACATAAGGTTCGAAATATGATGTCTAACATATCTGCCGTCCTCTAACTATAATGCCGTTAAGTGCCAAAACCACATTTGGAGAAAAATGGATTTAAAGAGCGCAAAAGAAAAAAAAATTGCTGTTTCTAAAGTAAACTGTTTATATACAACTTGTATATATCATTGCATTGGTATTTGCAAGAGCTTTAATACACACAAACTTTCACAACTCTATGTGTCATATATTTGATAATATTTAAATTTAAACGTTTTAACGTTGTATTATTTTACATATAACATTATAAAAACATAACTAGAATGCCGTTTCGACTACCTTAACGGCATTTAAGTCTTGGATTTTGAATAACTTTCATAAAATTGGAAAATGAGTTGGTGTATAATAGATTTACTGAACTTAAATGCCGTTATTTTTACTTAACGGCGTTCAAGTCTAGAATTAGTACATAAATTATAGATTTTACAGAATGTGTTTTTAAATAATGATTATTACTAGACTAAAATGCAGTTAAAATAAAAACCTTTTATCCTAACGGCATTTAAGCTAAGCACATACTTAGCTAACAATTTTGGAAATACAACAAAATGTATTTATGTTCAACATAATATAATGCATTTGAGTGTTTTAAATCACGATTTATTTAAAAAAACTCATTGAGATCAATTTTATCGATATTTAACATAATTACTTACTTAAAATTAGCAGGTAAATAATTAACTGCTTTAAAAAAATAGTAACTGCCTTTATTATGGCACTTATTTTAACTTTATGACAGTTTACCGTAATAATAATATTTAAAATATTGTATCGCACTTTTCAGATTATAGAGAAAATTAAAAAAATGCCAAAACTATTTTGTGTTCTTTTGACATTTCTGAGTAAAGCGTCTCGATTTCCGCGATCATCATCATCATCATCAGCCTGTTGCAGTCCACTAAGACATAGGCCTCTCCAAATGCTCGCCACTCTGATCGATCTTCGGCTACTCGCATCCAGCTCCAGCCAGCCCTCTTGCGCAGATCGTCACTCTATCTGGCCTGAGGTCGTCCTACACTACGTTTACCAAGATGCGGTCTCCACTCCAGAACTCGTTTACCTCAACGGTTGCCAGTTCTGCGGCAGATATGTCCAGCCCACGGCCACTTCAGCTTACTAATCCGGTGAGCTATATCGATAACTTTGGTTCTCTGCCGGATCACCTCGTTCCGGATTCGATCACGCAGAGAAACGGCGAGCATAGCTCTTTCCATATCCCACTAAGCGACTTTAAACTTGTGGACTAGCCGTGCTGTTAATGTCCACGTTTCGGCCCCGTAAGTCATGACGGGTAGCTGACGCACTAATGTCTTTAGGCACTGTGGAATCGACCATGAGAAGACTCGACGTAGTTTTCCGAATGCTGCCCAACGGGTGCACATACTTTTGAACAACTTCGAGGGTGGCGCCATGGATCGCAATCGGTTCCGGTAGAACATGTTCATTGAACATGACCTTGGTTTTGTCCAACTTCATCCGTAGACCGATGCGTTTAGAAGAGTCCGCCAAGCTATTTAGCTTCTTTTTTAGGTCCTGTATCGTTTTGGCCAATATTACGACATCATCTGCGAATCGCAAGTAGGAGATGTGTACCAACGCCATTTATGTTGATGCCACGTCCTTTCCATTTCGGGGAGATAGACGTCCCCTTGTCTCACTCCTCGATACAATAATATAATGGTATTTAGGTTTTATTTGCTGATTTTGTACTTGGACGGACATAGTGGCGACTTCGTAAAGACTTCTTATTACTTGAATATATCGCCAATCTATTTGCCAACGCTGCAGGGACTCCAGAACAGACCAGATTTCAATCGAGTCAAAGGCCTTATCATAGTCCACAAATGCTACACTCAGTGGCTGATTACACTCCTCGGTTATCTATATAATCTGCCGCACTGTGTGAATGTGGTTTATGGTGTCATATCCGCTCTGAAATCCAGCCTGTTCCGGTGGTTGAAATTCGCCGAGTTCGCAAGACGGTTCGTAATCACTCTTGAAAAGAGCTTATAAACGTGATTTAGAAGCTAAATGAGTCGATAGATCTTCAGCAGGCTTTTGTCACCCTTTTTGAAGAACAGGACGACCACACTTCTACTCCACGCCTTCTCCCTTCAAATAGGACAGCGTTAAAAAGCACCCTCCCTCTGTACGAGTTTACCTCCAGCTTTGATCAGCTCTGTTGCTACGTCATCGTCTCCGGGGGCTTTCCCATTTTTTAGCTGCCCAAGAGCAATTTCGATTTCGCCAACGTTGACTTCTGGCAGGTCTTCGGTGAAGTGGCGTGTTAATGTTGCTCGAGAGTCCTTATTTTCAGGATCAGGTTGAGATGCATGCAAAGCGTAATCGGCTATAGAAATCTTTTACCACTGAAAGGACTGCTGGCTTTGAGGCAACCATTTCTCCACTTGCTGTAGTCAGCTTCGTTAGGTGGCTTCTTCCGAGAGATTGTACGAACACCTTTGAACACCGTTTCGACTCGATAGCTCTTTCAGTGGAAAGAAAGGTAAAAGATATGACCATTTGAGGCTACTTTTTGAAGAAGGAATTTATCAAAAAAGCCCCTCTCGCTCGAGGAAGTTAACAGATCTGTCAAGTCTTGTGTAAGAAGTTTTATAATTTTGCTATTATTTATGACCGATTTGTAAAAATACAGGGACTCAAAAATCTTTGAACGCGTTTTCCCAACAAACAGTTTTTTTAATTGTGCCGATATAGTGTTTATTGAGTTCAAGTGCGTAGCAACCTGCAAAAGTCTGCCCTTGCAAATCTTGCACGGAATTCTGCGAGGCGTACGCGACTTCTAACACTCTGAGTCTCGTCTCTCCGCAACGTTTGGCACATAGCCGCATTATAGTTAAGCAATGCGGGTTAGCCGCATTTAAGTCTTGTAAACGTTTAAAATACTATAGCATTTTACATTTGGTCAGCGTTAAAAGTCAACTCATTTTTGCAAATTTTAAAACAAGAAACTTATTTTACCAGTCTTAAATGCCGCTATTGGACTTTAACCGCGTTTTTGTTTAGTTTTTTCACTTAACGGTGTTTTAGTCTTGTAATGCCATACATAACCTTTCCAAAGAACAGCCGAACAATATTGCCATTAAAGTACTTTAACGGCTTTATTGAGACGGAAATTCAAATAACGGCAATTTAGCTATGTAATTTCTGAATTTTTTCATCATTAATAAAAAAATTAAATCCCTTAACCGCGTTTTAGCTAAGAAATTTAGGTAACTGCATTCTAGCTATGTAATCTTGCAAAAATATTGCACTGACTCGTAGTTAATGACATACTATCTCAGAAACTAAACAAGATAGAAAAAATCGGGAAAGATGGTTAGATGCGGAATTTTTTTCTTATTAGGATGGTATTCATAACTCAAAAATGACCAAATGTTAGTTAACGGCATTATAGCTAGAGGACGGCAGATATCGACAGAGCCCCATAAAGACTGTTATCTTCAAGTACAAGCAGTTCGCCCGTTTCTCGGAGCTACCTAAGTTACTTTGCTGTATTTTTACTATGACCAGTCAACTCGGCAAGTAAGATACGGTCAACAACATGAATTCCGAATCGAGATTCCTGAACCGTGACAGACGTTGGCTACTTCTTACTTACATTATTTGTTAGCCTAGAGCTTGCATACTGGAGCTTTCGTTAACCTATTTTAAGCTAACTTTTTTGTGTTTTTTTATGATAGGTGCCTGACGAGTAAATGGTTCACATGTTACAATTACAATTATTCATACCTAGAAGTGCGTTCTCTTTCTATCGCACGCAACTGTCGCGCATGCGTCGCCGCTCGCTCGTGATATTCTACTGACTGGCCCCTCCGGAGGGGACGCCGCATGTACTTGCAAGTTTGATACTACACGCGGAGTGGGACAGGCCTGTCCGAAGCAAGAAAGTGTAGTTATGACCTTGAGTGCGCAGAAACCAATTTTGATAGAAAGTCTTCTTTTATACAAGTGCGCAAAATAACGGTCATCGCTATACCTACTTTCGTGCCTCCAGCTATACCCCTACGCCACCGAGGCAGTACCGACCTTTCTGACGTAATCAGGTGGTAATCAAAAAGTTTAAAACTAACATTTCCTAAAAACACATCAAATAAACCCCGCAGCATACGTGTATAAGATAAAACTCGTAAATAATTTCGTTCGTAATATTACAATAAAACGGGACCCAATTCCGCCCTTACGGCATTCCTTAACGGCGACCGTAAAATTGTAGACTACTTTCTGAACAAACACCGTTCTATCGTCAAAGATTAAACAGAATAGAAAGGTCATAGCTTAGAGCTTGTCCAGATGACGCGTTTAATTCGCGCGTTTTACATGCTGATTGTTTTTCATTGCTCTTTAATAATAACCTCTGTGAACAGACACAGAGCGCATACAGCAATGAACTTCAAGTCGCGTGTGAAACGCGCGAATTAAACGCGTCATCTGGATAAGCTCTTAAGATTCCACATCAGCCAGATTCTATACAGGGTGTATCTGTGAACGTTTACATCCCTTTAACCACGTATTCTATCAACCATTCTGAACAACATTTGTTCAGCAACTTTTCTAAATTCCTCGAAAAATTTTTCGACTCCCCATACAAAATGACCAAGTCACGTGACCAACTTTGTATGGAAAGATGAAAATTTTTTATGCGAATTCTGAAAAGTCATAGAACAAATGTTGTTCAGAATGGTTGGTAGAAAACGTGGTTAAAGGGATGTAAATGTTTACAGATACACCCTGTATGTAGATACATACTTAGGTACATATCTGTTCTTATTATCTTTAAGTGCTAGGTGATCGTTAATAAGTGGTACCTGATGGTAAGCGATTGCCGCCGCCCAAAGATACCTGCAATACCAGTAGAGGGGGAATGGGGTCAAAGGTTGTCAGCGTACTTACTTGTGGTTAGTACGCTGGCAACCTGGAAAGGGTTGCCAGTTATATTTAAATATCCTCGCGTTTAATCCTGTTTATATCAAATATTTGTACTTAGACTGTCTGCATACGTTTTAGTCTATGTCCCGGTAATGCTCTAACAATGTCGTGTGGCGACACCTGCCGGCAGGACAATGCAATTTGTCAGACGCGCCGTGAAAATATAACGACCAACCAACAAACTGCATCCGCATTCGCTCAGAAACATTAACCCGTGCTGTTTTATTGAGAAAATATGATGCTTTATGGATGAGAATAAGATAATCTATGGCATAGATTATTGCATAGATTCTATACTATTTATAAACAGAAGGCCCGAACCACCCGAACAGTAAGCTTACTATAAACTTATTACAGAAATCGTAACGTATGTACGCATATCGTATACAATTTGAATGAAGATTGAAAACCTTTCTCTATCGTGCGTCAATAAAACTAAAAGTCGAACAAACGTCAGAAAAGATAGTATAGTCCGCGGCATCTAACAAAAGCGATGACCGTTAGTTTCATCATTTCAGCCAATAGACGTCCACTGCTGGACATAGACCTCCCCCAAAGTTCTCCACACAGATCGGTCCTGTGCCACCCGCATCCAATGGACTCCCGCGACCTTTACCAGATCGTCGGTCCACCTGGTGGGAGGCCTGCCACGACTGCGGCCTCCTGCGCGTGGCCTCCACTCAAGGACCTTTCCACCCCAAAACGGCCGTCTGTTCTCCTTGCAATGTGCCCTGCCCATTGCCACTTCAGCCACGCAATTCTTTGGACTATGTCCGTGACCTTAGATCTCCTGCGGTTCTCATCATTTCTGACACGATCACGCAAGGAGATTCCGAGCATAGCCCTCTCCATTGCCCTCTGAGTGACTTTGAGCCTTCTTAAGCGGCCCATTGTAAGCGGCCACGTTTCAGTTCCGTATGTCATCACTGGCATGGCACGCATTAAAGACTTTCGTCTTCAGACACTGTGGTAGATGAGCCGAAAATATGCTGCGTAGCTTCCCGAACGCTGCCCAGCCGAGTTGGATTCGCCGGTCGACCTCTTTCTGGAAGTTGGACTTACCAAGTTGCACTTTTTGTCCGAGGTAAATATATTCGTCTACAACTTCCAGTGTAGAGCTTCCAACTTTTACAGGACCGTTACCATGACCGTTAGTTTGCGCACTTGTAAAAAAGAAGACTTTCTACTAAAATTGGTTTCTGCGCCACTCAAGGTCATCGCTATTGTTTCATATCGCAACGTGAGCGCCGGTCCACAAATTATACAACTAACGTATCGTGCTAGACCTACGGGACACGAATATTTCAAAGAAATCGTAACGTTAACGTATCGTGCCGAAGATACGATAAGTACCTTTGTAGACGTATCGTATCGTACCATTTCCTTCAAAAATGTATTGGATACGTGAGTTGTGTGTGAACGGGCGCTCACGTTACGATACTATCCTGTCTGACGTTTGTGCTGTCAATTTTAGTTATACTTACGTATGATAGAGGGAGCTCTAAATTCTTCATACAACTTGTGTCACGTCGTAAGGCCCAAACATTAGAAAGAAACAATAGAAAATCAGTTGTTTTAGCCTTTTGGTCTTACGACGTTACAATACGTATACGATACGATTCCTATGAAAAGTGCTAAGGCCCCTGGTAAATTTTATTGACACCTTCAAGGCTAATAAACAAACCGTAAAAGCGAAACACTTGCGCGATGTACTCTACGCCCAGCGCCATCTATGTCAACAATTCTTCTTCTTCATCGATGCACTCTTGACAGAGCGGTCGTGGTCGTCATGCTTGCTTTCCCGACGGAAGGGGCAGACAGAATACGTTTCACGATGCCCCGCCATTTCTCTCGACTAGCCGTCATCCTGGCGCATTCGTTTAATGAGTCACCCACGATGGTTTTTATCTGGTCAGTCCATCGTGTGGGTGACCTTCTGCGTGACCTAGTGCTTTCCACTTTACCCTGGATGACTAAGCGCTCCATGGACAGATTACCACGCCTCGATACATGGCCAAAGAATGTTAGGATGTTATGTCAACAATTACAACTGCTTAGTTGCCTGCCTCAATATAATTATGAATTAGACTTGTACTCAGTACTATTGTCCTATGTAAACAGTATATCGAGTGAGCAAACACAATAAGAGTTCGCGACAAGTTAGATTAGTGCTGGGCTAAGTCTCTCGCGGTCCAACTTTGCGCACCCCTATCATTGCGGTGACGTCACCATTGGCGAAATTCTCGATCGAAACTCGTGTGGGGCGATATTCAATCGAGAGCGAGTTGAAATGTTAAACTTTGTTTTATAAATCGCCACTTTTTCAGATTTCAATTTTAGCCATAAAAATTAAAAAAAAACTAGCTGTTACCCGCGACTTCGTCAGCGTGGAATAGTATCTTTGGGTAGCATTTTTAATTATTTGATAATTTTCAACCTCCCTTTTTAACCCCTTACAACCCTCTTTTCGCAATAAAAAGTAAGTAGCCTTTGTTCTTTCTCAGGTTATAGACCATTACCAAATATTTTATTAAAATCCGTTCAGCTGTTTTGGCGTGAAAGAGTAACAGACAGAGTTACTTTCGCATATTTTATAATATTAGTTAGGATGTTTTTGTGATTTTTTTGCCAATATTTCAGAATTTAGAATTTTCCGTCGAGCTCGAAAATTAAGTGTAAGCAAGTATTTTATTATTATTACGAACCTAATGCATAGGATTTTTTAATTCCAAAATGTCAAATTATTGAAAAAGTATAATCGAGAACCAACGGTACTGGCGACTGTACAGTGAGCAAAGTTTACAGCCAAAGGCTGATGTTTATCTTCTCAACAAATAAAAGGCCAGCCCGTACCACGAGAGGCCGCTTCAGAACATTACGCAAACTAATAACTATCTACAGCTTCTACCGGAGAGCCACGCTTCGGCATTAATGGGCCGGCTCGACGGGAGTGATACCACGGCCTCACAGAAGACCGGCGTGAAGAGTTGTACGTTTGGGGGAAAGAGAGAAGGTTGGCAGCGCACGGTTGACTTGGAATTGTGCGTGTCCAAGGGCAGCAGCAATCGGTTAACATCAGGGGATTAGGCTCGTCTGCCATTCTCAAAATTAAATTTTCATACAATAACTGTCGAGTGACTTATTCACTTTGTATAGAGAAGTCGTGATAAATTATGAAGTTATGTTATGAAACAACCAATGTCGTTAAAGTTCGACCAAGCGTCCACGTAATGCCATCTTATCGAATACTAGTGGCCCGCCCTCACTTCGCTTCGGGACCGTAATTCAGAAATGAACCAATAGATGGCGCTGTGCTCAGTTACATCGCTCAAAGCGTTTCGTGTTTTCGGTTTACCTATAAGCCTTGTCGTTGTCTATAGAAGTTATCTCTTTATAAATAGTATAGAAGAAGATTTATTAATTTGCAAAAACCCTCATTGAGAAAATTTGGTTTTGATAACCTGATGTGTGGCTGACTGTCCCTAAATGTTTACTGATACACCCTGTATAAAAGCGTTTATCGGCCTAAACATACATGTCGCATATTTTGGCACTTATGATAATTCAGGAATTTCAAAATAACAACTGCTTACAATATTATGACTCAACCTAATCTCAGAAATTCTAAGTTTATTTACGATAAACGTCAAAATCCCAAATGACTGATAGTTCCAAACCTTTACTAAGAATATAGTGAGAAGTAAACTTATTTCAACCCACATGTTATCCTTCACTCTATGTGAAGGGAGTAAGGTGTAAAATCGCGTGTTTTCGCCCGCTACTGTAAGGTTTATCCACAAATCTTCAAGGATATCTTTAGTTCGCGAGCCCCTTATCTGGCGATAAGACACCTAATAAACATAGACTTAAGGATGGTAAGATATGTCCCCATGGGCGTAAGCATGGGTGTACAGTCGGCGCCAAAGATAAAGAATATTATGCACCATAATATTATGTTATGTAGGTCTAATTTTGCATAATACCTACCCCTCTATGAAAAATTTAACAACAAGACAGCGAAACACAAAATATAAGGCTGACAGGAATGATAACTTGTATCAAATTGCAAGTTACCCATCAAGTTACTCAAATACACAGGGAAAAAAAGATATAGATAGGTATTTACCTATTCATTAAACATGTACAAAAGGTTGTGAACTCACACTATAAATTTCAACATGTCGTATACGAAATAAAATCCCACAAAATGTTCACAAATTGTTACCATTCCAAAAATGTGTTTATTAATAAATTAATAAATAATAAAATTGACTTGACTTATTTATTTAACTTGATAGCAATTAGTTACCTACTTCCTTAACTAATAGATTACATCGTGTTAGTGATTCGTCTTTGCTGATTGCCTAAAAGCGTTGTCATTGTCTATAAGATTTATATCATCGTAGTAGATAATATAGATAAGAGATTTAGGATCTCTAAAATATTTTACCCTTAAAAATCCTCCATCTACTCCACTAGTGTTACAAGTTTATCGCCTCTGAAAAAAAAACGTAGTCTAGTAACATTAGTCATACACAAAAAAAACCAGTCTACTCTACCTCATGTTTAGCTCTACAACGCCAATCATGTTAGTCAATAATTCGATGATAACTTAGTACAAACGTTTTCTTCACGCAAATAGCATGAAAATTATATTTTAGAACAGAAAAGACAATTTAGACATAGTGATTTTTTTGTTAATGTGTTGTGTGTGATGTGGTTATATAAAATATAAAATGTCGGGACATAGAGGTAAGGTTTACTAAAAATTTTATAGCAATTTTTCAATCAACCATGGGAGAACCCCGCATTGGCATGAATAGTCCGACTCGACTGAACTGCTACCACGACCTCACATAAGACGGTCGTGAAGCGGCGCCTGCGCTGGGGTACCGAAGGCACAATTAAAGAAACATTTACTAGGTAGTGGGCTTTGCACTTTTTCAATCAACCGCGGGAAAGCCACGCATCGGCATGAATGGGTCGACCAGGGAAAACGATCGTGAAACTGTGTTTCGTCGAATGAGTGAGGGTACCGGAGGCACAGTTGGGGGAAAGAGTGTTAAAGGTTGGCAGCGCACTCGTGACTCTACTGGTGTTGCAGGTGTCTATGGGCCGCGGCAATCGCTTATCAGGTAATCCGTCTGATCCTCTGCCACCTACCACATAATAAAAAAAAATGCCGGTCATTGAACTTGACCTTAATAGCCCAAATATCGGTAAGATAACAAACATTTTAGGTACCCAGATACAGAAACAATGTTAACCCCCAGACTCAATCGAGCGAACTGTAAAGTCGTTAAATTAAGTGGAACATCGAACAATGCAAACAAACAAATTACTAACTTTACCTAGTTTAACGAGCTCGCTGACCTTGTCGGCGTTTAGGTATGAATTAAGATAACTATGAAAGATCGGTGTTTATGTAACTTACTCATTCGTAAAGCCTTGTTCTCACACTCATATATTTACGTATTTATACAAAAAAGATGATGTTGCAGGTGTCTATGGGCGGTGGCAATCGCTTACCATCAGGTAATCCGACTGCTCGACTACCGACAATCACATAAAAATGTAAAAAGTATCAGCCTATATACTGTTCCACTGCAGGGCAAAGGCCTTCATCTTCTATGATGAGATTAGGCTTAAACACCTCGCTTGCCTAATGCGGATTGGTGATCACAAACCCGAGCTCTGTTCGAAAAATTGGAAACATACTAAAAACAACAAAGAAAGAATCATATTAAAAGAGAAAAAAAAGTTTCACCATCCTTGATCTATGAGGACGACGCCTAAGCATCTAAAATACTTGCGATTTAAAACTAGTTACAAGTCACACAACTAAAATCGCATCTCGACCACTCGCGCGACGTTTGCCTGTTAGCATGACGGTTATCACGAACATGTTGGATTTTGAATCACTCTGCTATTTTAAATCATTATCATAAAAGCTATTGATCTTAACGTAGTAGAATTTTTTATCAGATGTGTACCAAAAAAGTGTTCGCAAGTCTCTTCTCCGGTCAAAATGTTAATGTGAAATCTGAATGTGGTAATGATAAATTAAGTTGCAATGAAAACGATGGAGCGTAACGTAGTGGAATTTTAATTCAATGTTGTACCAAAAAAGTGTTCACAATTCGTCTTTAAACCGGGCGAAATGTTTAATGTGAAATCTGAGAATGGTAATTGATAAATTTAAGTGTGGGTATAACCGGAAAAAGGATACGGTTAGAGGACATGTTTCAAGGTTTGGTTTGAAATACGGGTTGTTAGATGTAAATATCCTTTTAACCACGTGTGTTCTGCTACCCATTCTAAACAAAGTTTGTTCAGTGACTTTTGGCAATACGCATAAAAAAAAGTTACTTTTCATAATAACATACATACATACATACATACATGCGCCAGACAATCACACGAATCAACCTGATCTCAAACTAAGGCAACCCCTGTACTATGAGTACCAGTTGACGATTTAACTGGGGGCGTTAACCCAGCACACCCAGACCCAAGATAACTTAGAAAATGCAGTTTCCTATGTTGACTTGACCGGGAATCGAACCCGGGACCTTTCGCGCTTCGGGCGAACACCTTAGCCACTGCGCCATCGAGGTCGTCACATAATAATTCTGTCACGGTCATTTTGTATTGGGCGTCGAAAAAACGTAATTAAAATGATAAAACACGTGGTTAAATAGATGTAAATCTGTGATATAGGTACCCTGTATGGGAGTATGGTACCTATTCATCATTTTTAGGGTTCCGTAGCCAAAATGGCAAAAACGGAACCCTTATAGTTTCGTCATGTCGTCTGTCCGTCTGTCCGTCTGTCCGTCTGTCCGTCTGTCACAGCCGATTTACTCGGAAACTATAAGTACTACAGTGATGAAATTTGATGGGAATATGTGTTGTATGAACCGCTACAAAAATATGACACTAAATAGTAAAAAAAAGAATTGGGGGTGGGGCCCCCCATACATGTAACTGAGGGATGAAATTTTTTTTTTCGATGTACATACCCGTGTGGGGTATCAATGGAAAGGTCTTTTAAAATGATATAAAGTTTTCTAAAAAACATTGATCTTAACGTAGTGGAATTTTTTATCAGATGTGTACCAAAAAAGTGTTCACAAGTCTCTTTACCGGTCAAAATGTTAATGTGAAATCTGAGAGTGGTAATGATAAATTAAGTGTCAATGAAACTATTGATCTTAACGTAGTGGAATTTTTTATCAGATGTGTACCAAAAAAGTGTTCACAAGTCTCTTTACCGGTCGAAATGTTAATGTGAAATCTGAGAATGGTAATGATAAATTAAGTGTGTGTAAACGGAAAAGAATACGTTTCAGGACATGTTCAGGTTTGTTTTTAAATACAGGGTGTATATGTAAACATCCTTTTAACCACGTGTGTTCTGCTACCCATTCTAAACAAAGTTTGTTCAGTGACTTTTGGCAATACGCATAAAAAAAAATTACTTTTCATAATAATTCGGTCACTATCATTTATATTGGGCGTCGAAAAAACGTTTAAAATGATAAAACACGTGGTTAAAGAGATGTAAATCTGTGATATAGGTACCCTGTACGGGAGTATGGTACCTATTCATCATTTTTAAACCATTAACTTTAAAGTTTCGTAATAATGACGATAAATTATTTTGTTTCTAAACGGATAGATTTGTTTGTGTCGAAAAAGGTTTATAAATAAAACGTTAATCTCTCCACAGATTTAGAGCTAGGCATCCCTGAAGAGAGCGAAAATGGAGAGGGAGAGCAGCCTCTCCTACCGCAGGGCAGCCTCGAGGACATGGGGCCGAAGCTGTACCTGCCCTCCAGGCCTAGTAACCTAAGCTTGGCAGAGTTAAAGTAAATATAATCATATCAGCCCACATCCACCCATTGCTTAGTATAGGCCTCTTCTCTATCACGCCACTGTCTCCGGTCCCCTGCCAGCCTCATCCATTGTTTCCCCACTACCATTACAATATCGTCAGACCAACGGGCAGCTGGTGGCCTACCCACAGGATGTCACACACACACAGGAAGTAAAAATTTTAAATACTCGCATTTAATTATAGCCTAAGATCCCATTACTCGATTCTACAGGCATATTTTAAAAGACTTCAAAAAAAAGAAGAGTTTCCCAAATCGTCATTTGGTGGCTCGACCTCCACTTTGATTGGTCTTCGGCGACTCGCATCCAGCTCCAGCCAGCCCTCTTGCGCAGATCGTCACTCCATCTGGGCTGAGTCCGTCCTACACTACGTTTACCAAGACGCGGTCTCCACTCCAGAACTCGTTTACCCCAACGGTTGTCAATTCTGCTGCAGCTATGTTATCTCTATGATGTATTGAATGAATAAAACATTTAATTGTGGGAGAGCCACGCTTCGGCATGAATGGGCCGGCTCGACCGGAGTGATACCACTGCCTCACAGAAAACCGGCGAGAAGCAGTGCAAGCGCTGTGTTTCGCTGCGTGAGTAGGGTATCGGAGGCCTAATCTAGGGGATGGGGGGTTAATGGTTGGCAGCACACTTGTGACTCCACTGGTGTTGCAAGTGTCCATGAGCGGCGGCAATTGCTTACCATCAGGTGATCCGCCTGCTCGTCTGCTACCTATCACATAAAAAAAATTATTTATTGCACTTCTCCCACATTCCAGGAACCACCCGCGCTTCCACCACCTCTCGAACCTGGACATGGACTCCATATCATCAGCCCCCTCGACGGTCACCAACACGCCGGTGGCGGAGCACCCCGAGGGCCAGCCCAGGAGGTGGAGGCGGAGCGACAGGCGCCTGAGGAGGTACAACACGGAGCTCCTCACTGCCATCGAGGAACATCAGGTGGAAGAGGTGGAGAGGTAAGGAACTGGTTATGTGATTAGGAGGATACATACCGAACGATCCAAAACGCTCCGATCACACATGGCGTGGAGCTTCATTTGCGGTCGGTTGTATGTATATAGGTATATCTATACAATATAATCAGTGTTTTGCTCCCTGAGTAAAAATGCCAGTGAGCTTTTGCCCATTGCACCGCTGCGGCACACATGCAGGCAAGGAATAATAAGTAATTGTTCGGTTCCGAAATATTTGTCCCATTTATTCCAAATTGTAATTTGTATGTGCATATGTGTCTTTTGCTGCAATAAACGATTTATCTATCTATCTATCTATGTTCACGCACAAAGGGGCTTCAGTCGCTTGGCGCGCGTGGTCTGGACGGTTGTGATTTTGAATCACATGATCCGCCGTGACTCCATAGCCAGACAAAATTCGACTGATTCAGTATGGATCGGCAGGGAGCGCGTTGGAGCAGCCAGTCAGGATCGCAAAAGAATGTTGTTGGATCGACCTAGAACGATCCACGCTCCACGCATCACGATCTTGGATCGCGGTTCGCGGGATTGCCGATCCATTTTGGATCGTCTGGGGTGGATCCGCCTATTGATCATCGGCGAACAATCCGCTTAGGGGGCAACTCGGGCAGGAATTTCAAGGTTTTTAGCTGATCAGTGTTTAGATTTAGCCCCACCAAAATATTTGTGATGATTAATACTAAACTCTGTGAAACCAAAAATATTGGTTAGGTTAGGTTAGGTTAGAACAGTGACCAGCTAAATCTTGATATTCCTGCCCGAGTTTTTTTGCCCGAGCTGCCCCCTAAGCCGACAATCATATGAAATTTCACCGTGGGAGAGCCACGCTTCGGCATGAATGGGCAGGCTCAAAAAGAAGACCGGCGTAAAGCAGTGTATGCGCTATGTTTCGTCGAGGGCGAGGTTAATGATGGCAGCGTCTTTGTGACTCTATTTGTGTTGCACGTGTCTATGGGCGGCGGCAATCGCTCACCATCAGGTGGTCCATCTGCTCATTTGCCACCTATCACATAAAAGAAGTATCAGCCTTTATACTGACCGACTGGAGGAGAAACGCCTCATGGAAATCAAGTCATCGCTACTATGATGGGATTAGGCTTAATCACCACACTTGTCTAATGTGCATTGGTGATCAGAGCTATGTTCAAAAAATTCGAAACATACCATTGCTCGACACAGGAACTACCTATCACATAAATACTTATACAAAATCACATCTATTTCAGGCTTCTAAAAGCTGGCGCAAACCCCAATGCCACCTGCCGACTAGACTACGTCTCCGCCTGCCACCTCGCGGCCATGCACGGGGGGGACTCTTTGGCCCTCCTGGTGAAATTCGGAGTGGAGAAGCACCGGGTGGACAAGAAGGGGAGAACCCCCCTTCACCTGGCGGCGTGGGCAGGGAACGCAAGGCAAATGGCTATACTGCTGGATTTTCCAGAAGGTAAGAGTTGCCTCTCCCTTCATGCTCGTCGACGTCGTTTTATTCTACGCCAGCCGGGCTAACATGCGCACCACGAGATTATTCGTAGACACTCGTATTATGTCGGCGCAAGTTGCTTCTCGCTCACCTGACTGAGCGATGAGCGGGGATGCGCTCTCGCGAACGAGAGTCGACAAAATTTTGTCGCGGTGCGCAATGCGCATGTTAGGCCTACAGGACGCTTCCTTTAACGTAGATCTAACCTACCAGGCTACTAATTCCTACCAGGTTTCAACCAATGACGTTAAAGTTGTTTAGTCTAACAGTAGGTATGCCAGTATATAGTTAACAGTATTCGTGTGATGAATACTTGTGTTTGTTCAGTGTCTGGGTGTTCTAAATGTATTTAAGTAATATATAGATTAGATTTAATACTTAAATCACAGATCTGTGATCCTCTGTTGTCTGCTGTAAC
The DNA here is from genome assembly GCA_014851415.1 of Cnaphalocrocis medinalis. Taxonomy (NCBI): domain Eukaryota; kingdom Metazoa; phylum Arthropoda; class Insecta; order Lepidoptera; family Crambidae; genus Cnaphalocrocis; species Cnaphalocrocis medinalis. The sequence goes on from CM026297.1 coordinate 1,270,264, forward strand.
ACAACTGCTTAAGCTACATAGTATGGAGACAGGATGTATGAGATGTTGTGAGAATTAATTATTATTACTGGTATATGCCATCTAGCGGATTTGTCACACGCGATATATAGCCCACATTATACTTATTGATTGTGAGTAATAAAAATACATACTTATTTATTTATTTATTTAAACTTCAATGAAAATAATATAAAGGAGTGAGTACTAACAATTTTGGTTTCGTTCCTTAATTTGGAATTGAAAAAAAAAATGCTTAATATAATGCTTTTCGACAATAATCCAGATACTACCGCAATCTAGACTAGGTGACTACTCAAGAAAAACAACAAAGATATAACTTTCACTATAATATGTGACCGTTCCTAACACGGAGTCACAAAATAATTACACACAGAAGGTAGACTTAGCCTGAATTTGAATTTAGAAGAGTTCGTTGACATATGCTATGGGTTGTTGCCCGGCATGAGTACATAAGCGCGCGGCCTCTACCACAGACCTCGACAGTTCGACAATCTTATGTCATAGGCTAGGATTAATGTGGTCGAAAAGGCGTATTTCCCCGTTAGTGCGCATGCGTGAGTACATGACACGTTATTAGCTCTTAGTGGGCAGCCTACTTTCTGTGTGTAATTATTTTGTGACGGAGTGGACAATCAAGTTGACAGGCGGGCGCGGTTAAAACATATAAGACACATGACACATTATTAATGTTTTCACATACGAAACGTTTAGCGCAGTGGTTTGAGCGCCGGTTGAGACGCAAGGGTCGCGGGTTCCCCGTAACAGAAATGCTTGTTATCGAAACATATTTGTGTTGGATCTGGGTGTTTGTAGTTCCTTCGTTGTTTCCGATTTCCATAGCACAAGGGAAACCATAGATTGGGACCAGTAGGCCTAACCTAACATGCGTACCTCGACAAAATTTTGTCGACTCTCGTTCGCGAGAGCGCATCCTTCTTCATCCTGCTCATCGCTTAGTCAGGTGAGCGAGAAGCAACTTGCGCCGACACAATACGAGTGTCGACAAATTTTCTCGCGGCGCGCATGTTAGCCCAGCTGGACAATGTTGTCTCAATTTATTTTATTTATTAATTATCTATCTATCTATCCATGTCTGCCACGCCCGCACGTCCCTAATTGAACAAACCCTAAGTCACTCCTCAAGTGCGCCTCATGACCACGATGATATGGAACTCGTGGTCCGGTGCCACCACGGCCTCCGACTTCTTGGATACCAGCCGCAGGACTATCAGGTCGTCTGTCACATCCTATAACCAAACGTTTATAAATGAGGATTTTTTTCAACAATTTATGCTACGGACGATACCGCTTTTGATAGGCCGTGGATTCCATTCAGTCCAGAATGTCAAATTCCCAAAATGTCAAGCAGTTTCAAAATGTCAAGTTCCCAAAATTTGCCCGTAGTCATTCGACAGCCTAAAGCTACTTTTCCAACAGGGCTGTGCGAGGTAGCTAAGAGGTGTGCGAGGAAAAATAATCACTAATAGCATCACTTGTAAAGAGGAATATATAGGTGAAAAGCAGCGCCTGCGCTATGTTTCGTCGAGTGTGGAAAGGTATAAAAGGTGAGTAAGGATAGGCCTACGTCCAGCAGTGGACTGCAGCAGGCTGATGATGATAATTCAGCAATAACAAGATAACAAAATGTACACAATTCACACGATAAATAGAATCTGACTAAAGCATTCCCTTTACTAGATGATAATGAAAGAGATCTCGTGCAGAACACAGACCCTATTCCAGAGTCCCTATATTTTTTTATAATGATGATGATGTTCTCCTCAAATGAAGTTACTCACAATTTCCTTTAGAGCATTAGAAGCATAATGTGAGAGAGCCCTCATGTGCGTGGAGTAGGTGGCTGCTGTTAAGCTGTCCAGGGTTGTTGTCTCTGGAAACCCTGAAGATGAAAAGGCAATTATATTCATCATAGGGGACACGCTAAGAATGTGTTCTGACATGCCTAAGACGGATAGCACACAGAATCATGAGTCGAGGCAGAAGCGTTCAAGAGATGCACCGCCTCTGACTTTTCTATGCAATCAAAGAGGTCTATGCATACTGCCAGAGTCGACGCAGTTGAGGCGGCGGAGGGGCAAGGCCGACGCGGCGGTGCGGCGCGGGCGCACATCTTCGTCTTCTGGCGACGACTTATTGAATGGTAAACGATGCTCCGCACCTCTGCCTCGACTATGCCTTAACTCCACCTCGACTCTGGCAGTGTGCTACTCACCTTAGGCGATGAAAAGACGCGTTCATACGAGTGTCTTAGCTCTTGAGTGGTTTCAGTTTAGTTAGCGTATTCATCCGCGCCAACAAAGTCACAATCATAGTATTGAAAGCTTACCTTCACAATTAACGATGATGGTTCCAACCACATTACCGTTCTCATTAATACGGTTCATAGTTTCAGTAGCCAGTGGTCCCTGAGACGAGAGAAAATGAACTTAAGTACTTAATCGTACTTGAATACTTAAGTGAAACTAGACAGCAGGTGGCTTATAATGGAGCTGTCCCGTAACGAATGATAATATACCCGTCGCATTCAAACAAGGGCACGCACAGCGAGTGTAAAAGGGAGGGCGAATCCGATTCGGTCGTAACGCCCGCTTCAAATTATACCATCTGGATGCAAGCCTGACGCGTCTTATAGAAGGCGAAGCGAGATGGGTCGGATATTTTGTCCTCGAACGATAGCACAAAGGGAGTCCAACCAACAAAGCACACGACGGGCAAAAGACCGCACCTCCAGTACCCACGAGACACCTGCGTTACTGCATGTCCACGGATCACACAAACCAGTTAAGTATGAAGTAACGCAGACAACGGCGCGACGCGGTCCAGTCCGCAACAAGTCACCAAACCTTACCTTACCTACCTTACCTTATATACCTTGTAAAAGAAAGTCGACAGTTAATTTCTAGTCATCATCATCATTTCAGCCGATAGACGTCCACTGCTGGACATAGGCCAATCTTCACCACACAGATGGGTCCTATTCGCAACCAAGGAATTCCCGCGACCCTCACTCACATAGATCGCTGGTCCACCTTGTGGGGGGGCCTGCCACGGCTGTGACATGTCTTTACTGACCATAAAATTTTGAGCAATCTCCATGATCCTGTAGATTTATTGATGTCTTCTAATAAAATCACAATAGAAATACACAAATGAGATTATTTTTGTTTATGTTTACAAACACTCTTTTGAGCTAAATTCTTGTAAAAACTTCCAATCTTCTGTCACAAATCTGTCATGAATTTCACGCGTGTGATTTTCACTTTTCAATTTTGTTTTTGAAAGTTGCAAAAAGAAGTTTGAAATATTTCTTTGCCAGCTATAATATTAAACTACTAAAACTTTTTTTGGTTTTACTGCCGCTCTCCGAGACGTCATTTAACTTTTATACTTATTCATAGTCTGAATAGGTAATGAAACTGATAGTCTTTATGGGTATCAAATTAAGGGTTTTTTTGTTCATAAGTGATAAACGTCTCTAAACGCGGTAGTAAGGGCTGATAAAATTAACTTTCTAAAAGCTCTCGATGCACTTAAAAGTAAAGTAACTTTACGTCTCTAATTCTCTATAGGTACTTATAGTCGGTCAAAAGCCTTCAACATAGACAAGTCATCGGTACTATGATGGGATTAATTAAGCTTAATCACCACGCTTGCCTAATCTTGATGCACTTATGTTTATTTTCTTCTATACTATTTATAAAGAAGTTAATATCATATTCCACGCCAGGGCTTATAGGTAAACCGAAAACACGAAACACTTGCGCGATACAATCAACGCCCAGCGCCATCTATTGGTAGACAGTGGAGTTACTGTCCCGAAACGAAATGAGGGCGGGCTAGTTACTATTATAAAAATTAAAAAATACTTCGCCAACCAAAAGGAAAAACTTAAACCTTAACTATTTTATTATCCGGCTTAAAAACTTAACTATTTTATTATCCGGCTTTGCCCGTATTCTGTGTCAAGGCAGCCAACACTCGCCTAGCATGCGTGCTCTAGAATCGTTGCAATACAATCGGTATTACCTGTGTTTACTTGCGAATGCACTTAGTATACGACTTTTAAGTATATAGATATCTATGTAACCTACTTATAGGGCAAATGCCTTGGAATAGCAATTTTATAAGTGGCCACGCTTTGGCATGAATGGGCCAGCTAGACTAGAGTGATACCACGGCCTCACAGAAGACCGTGAACCAGCGCCTGCAGACGAGACGATTTTTGGCGCGACAATTCCTCGCACAGATGAAAAAAATGGAATTTAACTGTACAGTCAACTTCAAAAATATGTACATATACACTTTAGGACCTTGTCACAATACATATGTATAAGAACGACTTCTTTTTTTATAGACACACTAGCGGCCGCCCGCGACTTCGTCCGCGTGGAAAAGTAACTTTTTACCCCCCTTTTAACCCCTAACAACCCCTTTTTCGCAATAAAAAGTAGCCTATGTCCTTTCTCAGGGTCTAGATCATCTGTATACCAAATTTCATTTAAATCCGTTTAATAGTTTTGGCGTGAAAGAGTAACAGACAGACAGAGTTACTTTCGCATTTATAATATTAGTATGGTGTATGGATGTATTGTGACAAGGTCCTAAAGTGTATACATATTTTTGGAGTTGACACCTCTACATTTCTGGTGCCAAATAAACATTTTAATAGTATTCTATAGATGAGATAATGGTCAGCAGTTGATTTTTTGTTATAATATTACAGGCCAACGTTTGACCACAATCGGACCAGTAGCGCTACCATGAGTTGACATCTAAAACTGACATAACGTAAACTATAGCTCTGTCTCTTTCAAATGCATCACAATGAAAGAGACAAAGCGATAGTTTTCGATAGCGAGGATAGTATTTCAAACTCATGGTAAGGCTACTGATGGAAAATTACGATAAGGATGACTCGCGCTTGCCAAAAGATGCCTGTTCACTCGGACCTTAAAGATTTATTTATGACTAGTGGCCCCCCTCACTTCAGGACCGTAATTCAGAATTGAACCAATAGATGGCACTGTGCTCAATTACATCGCGCAAGCGTTTCGTGTTTTCGGTTTACCTATAAGCCTTGTCGTTGTCTATAGAAGTTATCTCTTTATAAATAGTATAGAAGACAACGTAAAATTACTAATTCATTTTCACAATCTTTCCAGAGATCCAGAACCTAGTGGATAACGACAGCATGTCGTCAGAAGCCGAAGAAAACGTGAAGAAGCTGTGCGAAAAGACCAAACAGTTAGCCAACATGCAGTGTGGCGACGAAGTCAAGACCCTACTGCCCAACCACTGGAAGGACAATATAGACCATGATTGCAAATATATCCTCACGGTGAGTTTTTAAATATATCCTCACGGTGAGTTTTTAAATGTATCCTCACGGTGAGTTTTTTTATAAATCCTCACGGTGAGTTTGTGAATATATCCTCACAGTGAATTTATGAATATATCCTCACGGTGAGATTGGCAAGCAATAAGCGGAGAACAGAGGGGAGCCATAATCGCCAATAGTAGACACTTGAGTGTAGGCGCGCCATCACACGTCATACGTTGGTCTAGTGGTTTAAGTAATGTAATAATAATGGATAATAATTATATATGTATGTACGAAAGAATTTGCACATTTTTCTGAAAAAGTCCGATTGTCATAGTCTTAACACCAGGAATAAACATAGACTTGCCGTCCCAAATCTCCGACTTCATAAAATCGGTAATTCATTTGTTGGCTTAAGCATTAAAATGTTCAATAAGCTACCACAAAATGTCATTAACCTATCAATGGATAAGTTTAAGTCCCATATTAAAACCTGCCTGATGAAGAAGGGTTACTATAATGTACAAGATTATTTGAATGATAAAGATTCCTGGACATGTTAATTTATTAGCTTTCATTGATGTTATTGTGTGCGTTTATCTATAACTTTTATTTAAATCTGACCATTATCTCAATGATAAAGAAAAATAATTGTCATACATAGTAGTCTATTTCCTTGTATTATTGTAAGTTATTTTGCTCAAATGAAACTCTGTAACTTATTACTATTTGAAAAGAGTAACTACTGAGTTTCTTGCTGGTGTCTTCTCAGTAGAAATCGACGTTCCGAACCAGTGGTAGATTATATTATGTTTTGACATTCATAAGTGTTCTGTATGGACCTAACTTGAATAAAGATTTTTTCATTTCATTTCATTTCATAATGATAATAATGTAACTGTATGACTTTGTATGAGTTGAAATAAATTATTTCTATTCTATTATATTCTAAGTATCTGGCCTTGATCTTTTGGTCCTGAGCTCGGTAGCCAGGTCAAGCAATAAGTATAGCTCAGACTTGTGATCACCAATCCGCATTAGGCAAGCGTGGTAATTAAGCCTAATCCCTTATAATAGCGATGACTTGATTTCAATGATGGAGGCCTTTGCCTGCACTAGGAGTTAGGACAGTCGTATAGGTTGATAATGTACTTTTTTATACTCATACCAATTCTTCAGCTGCCCGTTCGCCAAGTAGGCTGGACCCCTCTCCACGTGGCTTCCGCGTGTGCCAGGAAGCAGTGCACCCGGCTTCTGCTAGCTGCTGGCGCCGACCCCAACATTTGCGATGAAGAAGGAAGAACTGCCCTGGACGTAGCTGGTGTCGGCTTCTATTGTAACATGGCGGTGGATGCTAATCAGTGAGTGTTGACTGGCTGGATGGCACATAATTAAATGGTAGTGACCCTGCCTCATACGCCAAAGGTCGTGGGTTCGATCCCCACCCTGAACAAACATTCGTATGATGAACGGTTGTGTTTGTTCAGTGTCTGGGTGTTATTATATTTGTGGTCCTCTGTTGTCTGATATCTGTAACACAAGTGCTTGAGCTACTTAGTACGGAGTCAGGTCAATGTATGAGATGTTGTGTGTTTTTTTAATACCCAGCTTGCAAACTCACACCACATCAACCTATTGTTCAGAAAATCAGGATACCCTAATGCAAAGGTGTTATGACCCAATTTAACAAAACAGAGACTAAGTGGAAAGGTCTTTGAGTGGAGGCCACATACAGGCAGCCGCAGCCATGACAGGCTCCCCGCTCTAGGAGGACCGATAATTTGGTGAAGGTCGTGGGAACTCCTTGGATACGGGTGGCACTAGACCGATCTGTGTGGAGAACATTGAGGGAGGCCTACGGGACTTCCCAACTCAACCGGGTAACATGCAGAAGACGGTTTCAGAGGGGACCCTTGACTCTTACAAAAGTCCCATGCCAACCCAAATTTACCTGACCTTTGAAAATTACAGGTTCACAGAAGTAATCCGCCTGCTCATAAAAGCCGGCAGTACGCAGACCACGATGAATTTGCCCGATCTGAAGAAAGTACCCCCTCCCACACCCCTCCACATAGCTGTCGAGCTGGAAAGTATAGAGGCGATCAGGGAGTTACTGCAAATAGGAGCCTCTATAGCTTGCCTTAACATCCTGGGCGAGACTCCACTACACCTGTGCGTGAAGAAGGAATTTGAGGAGCCTTTAAAGGTATGTAGTAGCTTTTAAACCGTGGGAGAGCCACGCTTCGGCATGAATGGGCCGAGTCGATGGATTGATACCACGGTCTCACAGGAGTCCAGGATGAGGCAGCGCCTGCGCTGTGTCTACTTCACTAATTCACAAAACTAAATTGTGAGACTTGTTTATTTATTTGTTTGTTTATTCGTGCTTCTTAACTCAAAATGGAGAAACAGAACCCTTGTGTTATGTTAATTAAATACCACTACTATGGTTTTCTAAAGTTTTTTTCAATGGTGTCAGGACAACCAAGTCAACTCGGTTTTCCGCAGAAATGTTTAATTGTAGTATATCATTTATGTAGATTGCATAGAATTTGAGAAAGTCAATTAATGTTTGGAGATCGTTGAGACTGCGCAATAAGATCAGGATCATATAAAAGCTGATTGCTTAACAATAAATTAAAAGTCCAACTTTTTTATTCAGGTTTTAGCCAACGAGGGAAGAAATGACGCTGAGCCTCTAGCTGCCATCGTAGACGTGAAAGACCGAGATGGCCATACCGTGCTGCAGGCTGCGATCGAGGCGGCATGGGTGGCAGGCGTCTGTATCGCCCTGGAGTCAGGTGCTGACGTCACCATGAAGGTATGTCTCTGGAGGAAGACCTGTCTGAACATTAGCCGCGTGAGGGATAAAAAATACTATACCTTTAGGCGGTTCTGGTGACAGCCTTGAAAGCGTCAGCATAGGCTAACAAATTCAAAAGACCTACACCTAGTACATTAAGAAATGCATGAATCTAATCAGCCGTACAGCCCTGCGACAAGATGGAATGATGACATTCAAAGGCTGATTGGAGTAGGCTGGATGAAAGTGGCCTAAAATCGGGAGCAGTGGCGTGCATTAGGGGAGACCTATGTCCAGAAGTGGACGATTGTGGGTTGCTGATAATGATGATGAATCAGTTAATGAAACCAAACTTAGCTAAATTAAATAATGGAAGGAGGGTTACTGAATATTTGATTATATACAGGAGGAACAGAAATAGTTGGTAATGCCTTTGACATTAATTTAATTGCAGTATATTAGTATACATTTTGTATTTTTTAGGCCAATGACGGGGAAACTCCAGTACACTCAGCGGCAGCTATAGGAAACCTTGACATCCTTAACGAAATCCTGCCTTTCGCTAAACAGAAGGAAGCTATAGATTACCAAAACGAGCTGGGAGAGACTGCGCTCTTCAAAGCTATCAAAAATGGACACATCGACTGCGTCAGAGCAATATTAGATGAAGGAGCTTCTATTAAAATAATGCTCAAAGGGAACGTTAGCGTGTTTCATGTAGCTGCAGAACAAGGGTATAGGGATATTCTTGAATATCTACTTGACTTTAATAAAGAATTCACAGCGTCTATGTTAAACTCATTAACAGACCTCGATCATACTGGATTCGCACCTTTACACTATGCCGTGATGGGAAACCACCTAGAATGTGTCCAGTTACTAGTTTCAAGAGATGCCGATATGAGGCTTCGTACAGCCAACAGCCCAAGGCATCATGCAGCTAGTCTTTGCAGAGCATCAACTCCATTGCACATCGCATCCGTCTACAATCACGCTGACATTGCCAGATTCCTTCTCGGATGCGATTCAACACTCATACACGAAGTTAACTTCAGTGGATGGTTTCCTTTACATGCCGCATGCAACTATAGCAGTAGAGATGTTATAACTATTCTCTTACGTGAAGGAGCAAATCTATCCGGCTATACAGATGGTCCGAAGAAGTACAAAAGATCTGCCATAGATATGCTAGTGAACAATCTTTCGAAACCAACAGAGTTTCTAGAAGAAGTCTGTGATTCCTATATTACAACAAACGATTTGAATCTTCAAGACACAAATTGTGAAGTCAAAATAGATTACAGGATACTGATGCCGGGAGATTGTGAACTGGAACAAATGAAAGTGGTTGAAGCTTTGCTGAAAACTGGCAATAGATACGGACAGAAGAAATTACTTGTGCATCCTCTAGTTGAAAGTTTTCTCCATCTTAAATGGAAAGCTTTATTGCCATTTTTCTACACAATCATAGCGTTATATGGTTTCTTTGTAATGTCGTTAACCATATTCGCTATATCAGTATTCTTCTACAAAGATACTTCTGAAGTAAAACCGATTTGGCTTGATTCCAGAGCTTGGGGATATGTCGTATACACCTCTATATTTTTGATTATTTTGCAAGTAAGTATCATTTTTGTAGATATAGGTACTACTAATGAGTATCACAGATTTCATTGGAAGCGCTAATGATGCGTCACAACTAACACTTTCGTAAGTCAGCGTCGTAGCACTTTTTTTTCTCATCATCCTTAATTTAACCTTTTCTAAATATGAAACTGTTTTGCAGGAACTCCTATACATGAATGTCAAAAGCAGTCGATACTTCCTTCAACTGGAAACGTGGGTCAAGTTCGGTTCCATAGGCTTGGCCATCATCCTCCCTCCTGCGGTGATCCTGGATTTGGGAGACGTGGAGTGGCCGCGGCATGTGGCCACAGTGGCTCTGCTACTGGCCTGGATACAAATGATGTTTTTGCTGTCAAGGTTTCCCAACTGGGGGTATTATGTGCTGATGTTTGGGAAGGTCGCTTCAAATGTAGTTAAGGTGAGAAGGATATACTAACTATTAATAATAATAAGTCTTCCATCTGATACGGCTATAGCAGCCGCTCTTAAGGATTAGTCACGTACGCAGAATTTACTAATATAGTAACAGTTTTACTACTAACTTAATAACAGAACATACACAAAGAGTTCGAAACTACGCAGTTAGGACCAATTCTCCTTGTATCTTTTTTCTAATATAAGGTACATAACGTCTGTTCCTACAAACTTGAGCAGTAGGTACTCTGAACACAAGTCTTGAAAATTTGACATATTAGTGATAATAACGTTTATTAAACATTTATTTACTGATTCAATAATTAGGTGCAAATATTAATAAAGCAATACTTAATTGTTTCAGATTCTCTTAACCTTCGCATTCTTAGTGATCGGTTTCTCCCTCAGCTTCATGATTCAATTCAGATCGCAAGCGCCTTTCGAAGGGCCTATATCAGCCCTGCTCAAGACCATCGTCATGATGACATCTGAGTTCGAGTACGCCTCGCTCTTCGACGAGGCTCACTCCCAGAAACTCGCATTCTCCTTCCAAATAGTCCGTCTTATCTTCGTCGTGTTCCTGGTGCTGGCTGCCATCGTCCTCATGAACCTGATGGTCGGTGTGGCTGTCAACGACATCAACGACCTTGAGCTCCTCGGGAACATTCGCAGACTGGACAAGCAGGTCGGCTTTTTGAGCACATTGGACACACTGGTTTATAATAAAGTCTTCACCAAAATCCTACCCAGAAAAGTGAACCATAAAATGAGGATGAAGAGAAACGTATGCAGAGTTGTCACGCTCAGGCCAGGGAAACCGAGGTGGAGGCACTTCAAAATGCTGCCAACGAGGATTAGGGATGCCATATTCACAAAGGCTCAATCACAGAAGAAGCAGCAAGAAGAGGTACAAGAATTTGAAGACTTCAAAACATTGATGAAAGAGTTGCGGGAAATGGTGACTGAGATTAAAGAGAAGGGCGAAAAGGTGGAAGCAGTTAAAAGACTGGAGGATAAGCCTGGAAGACATAGGCTACGACATGAGGAGGTGATGAAGAGGTTGGGGCAATTAGATGGAGAGGTGACAACTATGAGGGAGCATGTGAAGACTTTAGCTGATAACTCCAGTTCCCCGGTAGATGTCTTGAATGTGAAGGTGGACCAGATTTCGCTGGAAATGGAACATGTTAAGCAGTTCTTGATGAGACTTGAGAGTAAGCTTGGCTATTGTGCTTGCAATGATGAGTTAAGAATACAGTGATAATTTTTTTTTTGATACAGTGATACGAAATCACTTTTCAGATCGCATAGGTAGATAGAAAGAAAGAAGAAAATGTAGACAAAGTTTTGAAATATTTTACCTACGTTATCAGTTTTTAGACGAAATATTTTATATTTATATGCACTTTGTTATACAGCACCGATATTTGTAAGCAAGTTATAGGTATACATATTATAGCATTGGGCAGTAGTAAAACAGAACGAATTTCGACAAGTCGTTGAAATGTTGTTCAAAATGGTTAGAAGAACATTGGTTGAAGAGGTGTAAATGTTCACAGACAGGTATCATGCTATACCCTGTTATTGGTGCTACTACAAATCTATACTATTAATAAAGAGGTAATCAGAAATAAAATATTTGTGAGAGTATATCTTTATACTACAGACTGATAACCAAGTTTTTTATTTGAAATCGATGCCTATTAAAATCTGAAATTGCTTTGACGACTGAACTCGTTGGTGGAATATTCCAATTTAAATCTTAAACGAAATGAACCAATATCACACCACTCATCAATTGCTACCTCATATAAGTGTAGCATTCGAGCAGCCGGGGCACCTGATGCGTTAGCCGCCGCCCAATATACGGGTGTCCAACTTCAAGCAAGTACGGTAAAGTTAGAATGTAATTAATTAAGTGCTGTACCGTCTTATACGAGTAGGTATTTGCGTTTAGTAAGACCTAAAGCGGCAAACGAGCATACAGGTAACCTGCTGATATGTAATCACCGCCGTCCATGAACATTAGCGAGATCAAAGACGTCGCTGATGCGTTGTTGCCGGCCTTTAAGAATCAGAATCAGAATAGTTTATTTCTTTAAAACATGGTAATACAGAAATGGTGTTAGGGTAAAATACAATGGTCAGCATATTATTTTGCCATATTAGGCGTAGAAATGTTATGTTAGTTTTAAGAAGGAGTAGGTACGCTCGTTTCTTGATGGTCCCTAAGTCATAGCCGTCAGGAAATGCTGCTGTGGCAAAACCGTTTCGTCGTCAAAAACGTCTATTTAAGAATGCCATACTGTATTGGGTAAAGTATTGGGTATTGAGTAAGAATCAAAAGTGTGCAGTTAACTGAGTGACTGAATTTATTTTTATGTGATAGGTGGCAGATGAGCAGACGGATTACCTGATGGTAAGCAATTACCGCCGCTCATAGACACCTGCAAAAGACCGAGACAAATGGCGACATCTCATATCGGAGGCCATTTTGGAGTTCATTTTGGATCGTTGAGCCATCGGAGTAAGTAAGTTAGACACCTGCAACACCAGAAGAGTTACAAGTGCGCTGCCATCCTTTAACCACTTTTCCCCCCAATCGGGTCACCAGTATCCTCAATCACTCGACGAAACACAGCGTAGACGCTGCTCACGCCAATCTTCTGGTATCACTCCGGTCGAGCTCAGCCCATTCATGCCGAAGCTGTCTCTCCCACGGTTACACGCAAATGAGTTGGACAGAAACATTTTGTCGCTCGCAAAGCTCTTTGTTACCGCAAAGATAATTCAAACGGCCATTCGAAACAAACCGAAAAGCTGTCTTATTAAAAAGAGGAAAGTTATTATACGACTAGTGAGGGACAGAGCGAGTGAACCTTTCACTCACTCAGTCTTATACTAATCGTGGTCTAAAGATAGTATTACTAACTATACTCTGATTCATAATCATGTAAAGTAAACTGACAGATGAAAATGACAAGTTTCTATGCATTGTGACATTTTGCATGTGTCAAATTGAGTGATAATGTATGGGGATGACACATTGACATCTGTCAGTTTACTTTACATGATTATGAATCAGAGTATAAGTTAGTAATAGTACGACAGCCTCGATGGCGCAGTGGCTAAGGTGTTCGCCCGGTCCCAGGTTCGATTCCCGGTCAAGTCAATTTAGGAAACTACATTTTCTAAGTTCTCTTGGGTCTGGGTGTTCTGGGGTGTCGCCCTAAGTTTATTATCGTCATCTGGTACTCATAGTACAGGGGTTGCCCTAGTTCGAGATCAGGTTGGTTGGTGTGATTGTCTGGCGCATTTATCTATTTATTATTTAGTATTTTTTATGTGATAGTTGGCAGACGAGCAGACGGATCACCTGAAGCGATTACTGCCGCGTATAGACACCTGCAACACTAGTAACATTCACAAGGCCACCACCAACCTTTAATCCCCTTTCCCCCAATTGGGCCTCCGGTACCCTCACTCACTCACACTCGACAAAACACAGCGTAGGCGCTGCTTCACGCTGGTCTTCTGTGAGGCCGTGGTATCACTCCGGTCGAGCCGGCCCATTTACCCATCATGCCGAGACGTAGCTCTCGCATGGTAAAAAATCATCATCATCTTCTATCTTCTATACTATTTATAAAGAGATAACTTCAATAGACAACGACAATGCTTATAGGTAAACCGAAAACACGAAACGCTTGCGCGATGTAATTTAGCACAGCGCCATCTATTGATTTATTTCTGAATTAAGGTCCCGAAGCGAAGTGAGGGCGGGCCACTATCATGAATAACTATCTTCCTAATTATTATTGTGATGACAAAATTTACATGAGTCCCATCTCTAGAGCAAAAGGCAAGTCAACATTAGAGGGCAAATAGGGAACAACTTTGTTAATAAAGTCTACCGCGAAGCAGGAAAAACCGCGGCGAAATGCGATACTTCACGGCAGCGATGTGGGGGGAGAAACATAGCCTAACTGCTTTTGTGTACGTGGCACATAGTATGTAATCCGACATGTCTTAATCGTAATAAGAGGTCAAAACAATTGCGCAAACTAATTGTCGCCCAGCGCCATCTATTAGTAAACTTATAGCAACATTTAATTCTGAACCGGAATGAAAGCCTCTATACTCTGATTCATAATCATGTAAAGTAAACTGACAGATGTCAATGTGTCATCCCCATACATTAACACTCAATTTGACACATGCAAAATGTCAAAATGCATAGAAACTTGTCATTTTCATCTGTCAGTTTACTTTACATGATTATGAATCAGAGTATATATAAATCATCATCATCATCATCATAGGCCTTACTAATTCGTAGAAAATCACAGTCTAAGGCCCAGACAGCAAACACAATAGAACATCAATTGTTTTGCCCTTTCAAGGGCTTTTGGGTCTTACGACGGTATGCCATGGATTTACTGTCACAATAGTGGCCTGCCCTCACTACGTTTAGTTCGGGACATCATTTTGATTAGTTCCAATGTTTGCCAATAGGTGGCGCTGGTTGTCGATTATATCACGCAAGTGGTTCGACATATTGGGTAGAATATAAGCCTTGTGGTGGTCTATAGAAGTTATCTCTATCTAGTATTAGTGGCCCGCCCTCACTTCGCTTCGGGACCGTAATTCATAAATGAGCCAATAGATGGCGCTGTGTCCAATTACATCGCTCAAGCGTTTCGTGTTTTCGGTTTACCTATAAGCCTTGTCGTTGTCTATAGAAGTTATCTCTTAATAAATAGTATAGAAGAAGATAGAAGACTATTACCTACATATAGATAAAGATTAATCGAATCGCACCGTAGCGTAGTGTAACGTCGGCCCGCTGTAGATATATTTATTCAACGTTTAAACATTTAAAAACCTGCATTCTAAGAACCGAACCAACCTCTCGTAAAGCCAAACAAAAGATTAGGCAACGTCGCCACTGCATTGACACAAAGTCCGCAGTATACCTCAAACGTCCAGTTCAAGTACTTGGTGTATTAAATAATATACCAAGCAGCCGTAGGAAGCAGTGGGTCACCTAACATGCCACAGTATATAAACTAAACTATTTCACTGCTCTGACGGGGCATGGCAACTTTAACAAACATCTATTCAATCTAGGTGTTACAGACAGCCCATGCATGGAGAGCATGCATGGAGAAGGACGAGACAGCCGCCCACATCCTGCTGGAGTGCAGAGGGGTGGCCAGCTGCCGGGCACATTACCTGGGAAACCCAGGTAGTCTCCGGGTAATCTTCAGCAGCGCGAAGGGCCTTGCGGGTTTCCTAGTGTGATAAGTGGCAGACGAGCAGACAGATCACCTGATTGTCCAATAGACACCTGCAATAACAATAGTCACAAGTGCGCTACCAACATTTAACCCCCTTTATCCCCCAATTGGGCCTCTCTCACTTGCTCGACGAAACACAACGCACACGCTGCTTCACGCCGGACTTCCGTGACGCCGGCCCATTCATGCCGAAGCGTGGCTCTCCCACAGTTGAACTACTTGACCTCGGGCTGCCACTGAGAACTCTGCTTCTAACTAGCTACGCTACTGCTGAGAAGTCGCCTAATTTGCCGCCCCCTGGGCGTGCCGCCCGCTTGCGGCGGCCCTGCGGTCGAGTATCACAGAGGACCCTCACTCACTAAGTCTGCTATACTGTGGCTTGCATCCATCTCGCGCGTTAAACATTCAGGCGTCCAGCCCAGTCCAGCCGCCCTGCATTATACACGACGTTTGGTTCTTGGAAGACGATTGACTTTACCGTTGAAAGAGTGACAAATTGCCGGGAATATTTGATCGTCCTTTAACGGTATCGATTCTTAGAAGTGATCATTTGTCTCCTTATCGGCTTAAATAAAAGGTCAATAAATACATTTTGTATGTTACTTAAGTCTTTTTTTTATGTGATACTAGTGGTCCGCCCTCACTTCGCTTCGGGACCGTAATTCAGAAATTAACCGATAGATGGCGCAGCTGTGTCCAATTACATCGCGCAAGCGTTTCGTGTTTTCGGTTTACCTATAAGCCTTGTCGTTGTCCATATAAGTTATCTCTTTATATTTTATGTGATGTGATAAGTGGCAGACTGACAAATGTGCTAAGGTGGTGGTGACAAGATGCGATGATGACATTCGAAGGCTGGCTGGAGTGGGATGGATGAGAGTGGCTGAACATCGGGAGCAGTGGCGTGCATTAGGGGAGACCTATGTCCAGCGGTGGACGAGTGTGGGTTGCTGATGATGATGATGAAGTGGCAGACGAGCAGATAGATTTAAGCGTTTTGCTTTGCCATTCTTTGCACTCAATTCTGCTCTTTAAAGTCACCATTATATATTTGAGTAGCCTTATGTAAGTACGAGTATAAGGTTGTTGAAAGCATAGCCATAGTGAAAATTATCACTTGTAAGTTGGACATTTCTATGTCCTTTTAATTTTTGACACGATTTCTTATTATTTTAATTAAATTTTAATATATTTATTTTATTCACTTTTAACATAATTATTATTGTACTACAATGCCAGGAAAAACTTTAAGTATGCTAATATCAGAGGCACAGAAGAAGAAACGGTCAGACGTGAGTGGTTTTAACACATTTCTTTGTTTAGGCATGTTAGTTTACCTACAGGGTGTACCTATCTGTAAACATTTACATCCTTTTAACCATGTGTTCTATCAACCATTCTGAACAACATTTGTTCAACAACTTTTCTAAATTCTTCGAAAAAATTTTCGACTCCCCATACAAAATGACCAAGTCACGTGACCGACTTTGTATGGAAAGATGAAAAATTTTTATGCGAATTTTCAAAAGTCATACAACAAATGTTGTTCAGAATGGTTGGTAGAACACGTGGTTAAAGGGATGTAAATGTTCACAGATACACCCTGTATATTAGAAAAGTACCTACCTACGGTCTTATGGCTCCTTCAGACAGACGAAATAGGTAATATAAATAGGTACACACGTATCAAGAAAGTCATGAAATTGATGGCGCCACTGCCGCTTACGTCATAGAGTAAGGTAGCCCCATTGGTTATATACTGTGGATCTGTATAGTTCATCCATACTTCCATACTTCCATACTAATATTATAAATGCGAAAGTAACTCTGTCTGTCTGTCTGTCTGTCTGTCTGTCTGTCTGTCTGTCTGTCTGTCTGTTACTCTTTCACGCCAAAACTACTCAACGGATTTAAATAAAATTTGTATACAGATAATCTAGACCCTGAGAAAGAACATAGGCTACTTTTATTGCGAAAAGGGGGTTGTAAGGGGTTGAAAGGGGGGAAAAGTTACTTTCCACGCGGACGAAGTCGCGGGCGGCCGCTAGTAATATTATAATGCGAAAGTACCTCTGTCTGTCTGTCTGTCGTTCTCTTTCACGCCAAAAAACTACTGAACGGATGAAATGAAAATTTGGTTCTACAGATGATATAGATCCTGAGAAGAACTCATAGGCTACTTTTTTATTGCGAAAAAGGGGTTATAGGGGTTGTTAAATGGGGGGTAAAAAGTTAATTTTTCCCCGCGGACGAAGTCGGGGGCGGCCGCTAGTTAAGAATAAAATTACCATGGCTCATCTCCTGGCACCCTTTAGTTGTATTTTATTTTGTGTTATTTGGGAAAGCAACAGCTGTCTTAGTAGACAGCTACACATACGGTGACTTCCGCAGCCTACCGAGCAGCGCAGTCGTTGTGGCGGAGTATTGGGCTGGGAAAATGTAATATCTTGATGCCATCGACACGAGAAGAAGATTTCATTACTTTATTGACTGAGTACCTACTATAAACTGTTTGTTTAACAGAACCTTGCGCAGGAGACCCTCGATACTATAGCCCGGATTGAAGAACACACCAGTGTGCTTGGAATCATCTACATCAGGGATAGTATGGTTTTAATACTTTTATTAACTATTAGTGGCCCGCCCTCACTTCGCTTCGGGACCGTAATTCAGAAATGAACTAATAGATGGCGCTGTGTCCGATTACTTACATCGCGCAAGCGTTTCGTGTTTTCGGTTTACCTATAAGCCTTGTCTAAAGAAGTTATCTCTTTATAATTAGTATAGAAGAAGATATACTACTTAACGTCGTAAGGCCCAGCTGACACGATGTTAAATCAATGGTTTTATGCCTATTAAAAGGCTTTTGGGTCTTACGACTTTAAAGGTGTAACTCCACTCGTGTTCGGTAGTAAAAACCGTTCTTCACTATAAACTTAGAGCATTCAACTAACAAAAGACGTCTGCCTCCACGATTGCCCGGACAAGACTGGCCGGATGGCGCATTTGGTAGTGACCCTACCTCATACGCCAAAGGCCGTGGGTTCGATCTCTACCCTGGACAGACATTCGTGTGATTAACACTACTTAATTGTGTTTGTTCAGTGTCTGGGTGTAATATAATTATGTACCTATTTAAGTATTATTTGTGTTCAGTCCTCAGTTATCTGATATCTGTAACAGTCAAGTGCTTAACGTTGTAAGGCCCAGACAGCAGACACAATATAAAATCAACTGTTTCATGCCTTTTAAAATGCTTTTGGGTCTTACGATGTTAAGCTACTTAGTACGGAGTCAGGTTCATGAAGTTGTGTGAATTTATTTATTGTCTGTTCTATGTATTTTTTTTTTGTTTATTGGCCTGTATTGTGTTCAGGACACAGTTAATTTTGCCAATGTCAAGTGATTAAGAGACACGTTCTTGGAAATTGGTCGGGACTGAGCTTGTTCTCTTTAATTAATTGAGTTTTTGATCACCTAAAACAAACAAAACATACACTGACATACACAATAGACAACACAGTTAATAATTGCGAGACTGTTCTATGTACGGACAGCCGCACATCAGGTTACTACAATCTGTCAAATTTCTTCAATCGAACCTCACCTTTATGTCAAACGTGTTTGGTTCAATTTCAACTGAGGAAATTTGACAGATTGTAGTAACCTGATGTGCGGCTGTCTGTACATTGCACGATACTTAAAACTTAATTTATACTTATAGATATAACCCGTTTATGTTCGGTTCCTGAGCCGATGGCGCAGACTTTGACCAGCAAGCTGCCGACCCTTAGCTCCTGCATACATCGCGCACTCACCGAAATTGTAAGATAGGACCATTTTTCCATAAACTATACGACCTAATTCGAACCGGACGTTACGACCCAATCGGAGTTGCCCTCCTTTTCACACTAGGCTTGAGTAAGTAATAAATATAATTACTTAGCGTCAATATTTTAAATCTTGATTACAGATTTTTAAGTAGGTAATCAATTTTGAAAATTCATCAATATTATTTTTGACTCCCCATACAAAATGAACAATTCACTTTACCGTCATTGTTTTTTATGTGATAGGTGGCAGACGAGCAGACGGATCGCCTGATGGTAAGCGATTGCCGCCGCTCATAAACATATGCAATACCAGTTGTGTGAGTTGTATGAATTAAAGATGAAATTTTTTAAGCGACTTTCCAAAAGGCATAGAGCAAATTTTGTTCGAAATTATTGGCAAAAGACGTGGTTAAAGGGATGTAACAAGTTAACCCGATACACCTCTGTATAAAAAATCTCATATCTTTACCCTTACGCAACGTGTGCTCGCTAAAGGTTGGTACAATCTGTCCAAATTTCTTCAATCGAAACGCTCACGTTTATGTCAACGGGTTTGGTTCATTATCAACTGAGGAAATTTGACAGATTGTAGTAACTTGATGTGGCCACTGTACCTTTAATAATCAGGCCGGCCAATTACACGTCCACACTCACCAAGTTTTATATTCTACTTAATAAGAAGGCGAAATATGTACCTACATAACGTCAGAAACGTAACGTAGCTTTTTTAAAAATATCTGAAAAGCAAAGCAAAATCAGATAAATGAAGAAGTAATGCTATTTCTTTCTTTTTATGTGATAGGTGGCATACACAGATGGTAAGCGATGGCCGCTGACCATATAGGTACACAGTTAACTTCTGTAGGCTGATATTTTCCCTCCGTAATATTGGCGCCCAACGTGGGGCGCCAATGTTTAGGAGGGAAATAACGAAAACGCGTGTTACAATGAAAAAAAATAATAACGAGTTAAACTTAAACAAAATATCAGCCCGTGAATCCTAACGTCTGGCCTGAAGTCATCTGCCTCTATGGAAAAGGTGACACCTGTACTACAGAGGTTCACTATGGGTGTTGCAGGTGTCTATAGGTAGCGGCCATCGCTTACCATGAGGTGATCCATGTGCTCGTCTGCCACCTATCACATAAAAAAAGTTGTTTTTTTTTTCCAAATTGCACATCGCCCAATTTTCCCCAACCGTTCCATTTTCCCAATAATAGGGGAAAATACTTTAACCTTGAGCTAACCATGGCCTACAGGATGTGTTCGACGAGTTGATCACGTACAGAGTCGAGACCCGGACCATCGAGATTCTCGTGTCGGCCGGCAGAGAGTTCACGGCCTGCGTCATACACGCCGTCAAACACAAGGGCAAGAAGGGGAGACAGTTGAAGAACTAGAGGTACGTACGCCGTTAACAAAAACTAGTACCTACACCTTTTTTAACAGGGGCCGTCCATTAATCATGCGAGGCGTTCTTTTGTAAAGTATTGGGCAAAGGTGGGATAGATGCTGCTTTAGTCATTAGAATACTTAGATCTATGCCTCAAACAACATGTAGCGACCTGTGCGAACACTACTTACACTCATATAGCTTTTTAGATTTACCGAAACCGGGAATAAACGCTAGGGCCCGCAGCGAATCTTCGGACACCCTCACTTTAATATAATATTAAGTATTATATACTTAGCATAATTATAATATTAAGTATTCATGGTCCAAGGTTAGGAAAATCTAATTATTTCTACTTCCTAACGAAAACGTATCTTTCATGTTTTTCAGATATTAACATGAAAATATTAACCAATTTAATTAAAGACGCCCAGGATGATTGGCTAGTGAAGACGGTAAGATACGGACAATAAGTAAATTGAGACAACATCACATACATTGTCCTGGTCCCAAACTAAGGTTTTCCCTTGTACTATGGAAACCAGAAACAACGAAGGAACTACAAACACCCAGACCCAACACAAATATCTGTTTCATCAACAAACATTTGTGTTGGTGCGGGAATCGAACCCTCAATCAATCAATAACACATTATTGTTTATAATAATGTACCTACTTAAAAACTACATTCAAAGATGTTTGATATAAATAAAAGGAAATCTGTCAGGGTATCTAAGGCCTTGTTCACCATCTCTGAAAAAAGTTGAAAGTAATTTTCTTGTCCAGACTGAGGATTACTCGTGCCATTGTCAGCTCAGTCAAGACACCGAAGGAAAGTGGATTGCCACACATAAAAATAAAAAGAAGAATTTTCTTGTCAATTAAAGTGGGTTCGGAAAAATTGGCCCCTAGTCTTTGTATTGAACTAGGCCGCGGACCGGGGGCCAGTTTCCTCGGACCGGGGGCCAGTCTCCTCCAAACCCTAAATTACTTGAAACTTTTCTCAGAGATGGTGAACGAGGCTCTAAGTAATATGTACCTATGGCGCACGCAGCCGGATCGTATTAGTTCATTTCAGTTATAGATGACGGTTGAATAATCTCCTTTTGGTTTTACAAATTTAAGTTGGCCAATAATATTTTCTTACAGAGTGTTGTGATAAACAATAACAACCCCATTATTGATAGAATAATGGATGATGATTCTGTGGAAGGTGTCGTATTTACAAATAAAGAAGGTAACTATGTAAATATATTGGAGCTAGTATTAACGTGGGAGAGCCACGCTTCGGCATGAATGGACCGGCTCGACCGGATACCACGGCGTCACAGAATACCGTGAAGCAGCGCCTGCGCTATTTCGTGTGGGTACAGGCCCAATTGGAGGGAAAGGAGGTTAAAGGTTGGCAGCGCACTTGTAACTCTACTAAAATAAAATCTAAATCTCTAAATTTTGGTTAACGACGTAAGACCCAAAAGCCTTTTAAAAGGCATAAAGTAATTGATTTTCCATTGTGTCTGCTGTCTGGGCCTTACGACGCGCGACGTTAAAATGGCAATATCTCGCCTTCATCCTTGGGGTAGCCGTAAAAATTCAATTTATCAACCAAAACATCCCAAACGCTGTATTTATTTTTGAAATTATTACAGGTGGTCCAATATTAACTAACATAAGCGCAACCAGGGCTACGAACTACGGGCTTGCTCTGCAGAAATTTGGATCCATGATACTGCACTATATCAGGGAACTGGTAAATTGGACATAGCTATGCAAACCAGAACCAACCCACAAAAATAATATTCTTTAGGGACCTATATTGATTAAGTAAACTACTTAGGTATTTATTTTTTTATTTTAAAAGTCGGTGAACTCTAGGTAAGTATGTAGGTATACCTAAGTCGGCAAATACTAAGATTGTTATTGAAATATTCCACAGGACCCCTTTGATGAAGTGCTAGTAACTCGCATTCACACTAAGAAGGTAGAAATCATGTTGGCGCCCCATTCAGAGTTCAATATTGTGGTCGTTCAGCACGCCCGGCAGAAGATCAAAGGCAGAAAAGATCAGAAATTAGTGCATGAAGAAAAATAACTTATACGTTTACGATTATTAAGAAATTAACTATATACTTTATTATAAATCTTAGATTTGTAAAACACATTTCTTTCATTACAAGATGTCCTTGCTTCCTGTTCAATCAATGGTCGGTAATTAATATTTTCTATCTTGCAAAATCAAATCAATAAAATGCAAAAAAGTAGTATTTATCTATTGAGCTACATTGAGAACAAAAAATATCACCTGATATTTCATCTGCGCCATTGGCACATCACTACACCGGAAGTTCATATCATGTCATCGATGTCGGTCAGTCGTACATTTCGTTCATTCATTTTTAATGCATTCACTCTTTGCCGGCCGCCATTTTTCATTGGCGTCCCTTGCATTTTCTTGGTTGTTGTTGAGAACCGTTTGCTTGTTATTTTTACAGCATTTCGCGATTTCAGTGGCAACTTTAGTGTTTAATTTACTAGGATTAGAAGATGGCAGATCAATTTGACAAAAACGGGTACAACAGTGGTGATTTCAAAAGGAACGATGCCGGGCAGATGGATGAGGGTATGGATCAGGACCAGGACGGGTCTAAACTAAATGAAAAAGCCGGCGAATACATGAGGGAATTGTTAAGCGAGAAGATCAAACTTAACACCCAAAAATTCCCTGTTTCTTGCAAGCTTATTGACCAAGGTAACCAATTTTGTTTGGTGTTTTTTCCTATCCTCTGTTGCGCAGTTCACGCAGTTGTGGTATTTTTGGCTATAATTCAAATAACAAAGTTAACCTCCAATTATTTACTTCGGAAGCGAATATTTCACAATCTTTTGGATTCTGCGGGTCATTTACCTATGCCCTTGCCATGACTCTTGAAGTCATTGCGCTTGCAAACAAGCCATTATTCATCACCTTACAATCTTAATCTTTTATAAGTCTATTCTAAATACTCAAGCCACAAATGTTAGCTATTGTTCAATGTTCGTTAGCCAAGTGTGCAAATGAAAGCAACCTTATTTTTTAACCTAAATATGCTACTTGTTATCAAAGATTTCCATCTTTGTTAACAAAAACAATAGCTCCCACAGTTGAATAGACCAAATGTCTCATGGTTTTAAGTAATAAATAGGTATGCTTTTACTTTCATAAAATCTCATCTGTTTTTATGAGTCATGTTAACAGCTACATAAATCACCTTTGCTAAAGAACTTGTAATTTGAAAAATTAACTTTGTTATTCGGAGTAGTCAAACTATCTTGGTGGATGCAAGGTAATTTAAATCAGCAGCTAGGACCTAGTCTGTAGTTAAGTTGTTCCCTACCAAATTTTCCCAAAAATATAAATTTGTTCTTGCAGAGGTATCAAAAGTACAAACTACTGGAAGGATACCAGCTAAGACAGCAAATACTTGGACGTCTTCCGTGAGAAACCTGTCAAAGTGACAGTTAAAGTGTTGGTGCCTGTTAGAGAACATCCTAAGGTGAGAATTTATCAGATTTTGATTTGTAGGCTGCCAAAGGTGTTATGTTACAGAAAATAGAAATAGAAAAAAATCTTTATTCAAGTTAGGTCCATACAGTACACTTATGAATGTCAAAACATAATATAATCTACCACTGGTTGGGAACATTGATTTCTACTGAAAAGACGCCACACACACCAGGTGTCTCATGGCAGCGGAATTGCTTACCATCAGGTGATCTGGTTGTCTGCCTCCTATCAGTTAAAAAAAGCTTTTATACTAGTATAAGAATTCACTGAATTCCCTGATCTGATCCAGTATACACACTAATTCCAGCAGAATGAGTTAAACGAAACTAATTTTAAAAGATACCTATCTCACTATGGTTTCGTTGTGGGGAAGTGTGCATTCACCTTAAACACCATAAGTCTGATGATTTATAGTTGATTTGAAGATTGCAGCCCCTGCCATGAGTAGCTCTCTCTACTAACCATTGTTCAATAGTTAATAACTAAAATTAGTATCCACCCTGAATTCTGCTGCCCATTATGTAAATCCAGAACTGTACATTTTACAATTTTCTACAGGAACACAATGTTTGTACCAACAATAACTTTTTCCTACAGTTCAATTTCGTTGGCAAGCTCCTAGGACCTAAGGGTAACACAATGAAGCAGATGCAGGAAGAGACCATGTGTAAAATGGCTGTCCTCGGACGAGGGTCAATGAGGGATAGGTAAGATCACTTTTTCTACTTTTATCTACAATAGTGGCCCGCCCTCACTTCGCTTCGGGACCGTAATTCAGAAACGAACCAATAGATGGCGCTGTGCTCAATTACATCGCGCAAGCGTTTCGTGTTTTCGGTTTACCTATAAGCCTTGTCGTTGTCTATAGAAGTTATCTTTTTATAAATAGTATAGATCATCCAGAACTCTTAACTTTTAGTGCTCGTTCATGCTTCATAGTAAACCGTAACCAGCTCAGTGCCCCCATTGAGACCATGTAAGTGCCCTACACTGTGGCGTCCCATTGAGCTTAGGGGCAACTTGTACCAAAGTTTCAAGATTTTTACTGATAATATAGATTAGAATAGAAAACATTCATTTGGCGCCAAAAATACAGTTATATGTTGTACAGCTCAAAATCTTATGATATAATGTTAATCTAATCCTAACTAATATTGTAAATGTGAAAGTAACTCTGTCTGTTACTCTTTCATGCCAAAACTACTGAATGGATTTGAATGAAATTTGGTATACATAGTCTAGACCCTGGGAAAGGACATAGGCTACTGTTTATAGTGAAATGGGAGTTGTAAGGGGTAAAAATTATTAAATAATTAAAAAAGCTACCCAAAGTTACTATTCCACGCGGATAAAGTCGCTGGTAACTGCTGCTGGTAGTTGTATATTATACTACAACTATCTAAAATCTAAAAGGCGCCAAAAAATAATTGTGGGAGAGCCATGCTTCGGCATGAATAGGCCGGCTCGACCGGAGTGATACCACTGCCTCACAGAAAACCGGCGTGAAGCAGCTCCTGTGCTGTGTTTCGCCGAGTGAGTGTGGGTACCGGAGGCCCATCGGGGGGGAAGGGGATAAAAGGTTAGCAGCGCACTTGTTGCATGTGTTCATGGGCGGCGGCAATTGCTTATCATCAGGTGATCCGCCTGCTCGTCTGCTACCTATCACAGGTCCCCGCTCAGCTATATGTCGGGACACCTCATTTGACTAATATCCTTCCTCAGGCGAAAGGAAGAAGAGCTCCGCAACTCGTTAGATCCCAAATACGCCCACCTGACGGACGAGCTGCACGTGGAGATCTCTGCGCTGGCGCCGCCCGCCGAGGCGCATGCGCGGATCGCGTACGCGCTGGCTGAAGTCAAGAAGTACCTCATCCCCGACAATGTGGACATGATGAGGCAGACGCAGATGAGGGATATTATGGATAGAGGTTTGTGGTTCCTCTATATTTTGACTAGCCCATGGCGCATTTGGTATCTTCTTCTTCCGTACAGGCTTTTCCGCAATTAGGCTCCAGTTGTGCCCATTTCGCGTGCGGAGGGAATGATGTTGACTCGGTCTTCACTCCAACCAGAAAGTTCCCCTAGGAAATCTGCAAGTGCTTTCGTGATGCTGAAGATCTCCTAGAGACTACCTGCGCATTTGATATTGACACTGCCTCGTATGAGGTTGGTGTATGGCAAAGTTGAAGGGTTCGATTTCCACCCTGGACAAACATTTGAGTGATAAACACTTGTGTTTATTGAGTTTATTACATGTATTGATACCTCGGCCTCATAGGAAACGGGTTTGAAGCAGCGCCTGGTTGCGATATGTATCAATAGAAACGATCAGTTTCGACATTTGGTGTTTTTCATGAGCAGCGGTAATAACTTACCATCAGATAATGATCACAAAAAAAGCTCTGCCAGGCATCGAACTGGATTCCGAACTAAAGTGACCTTTAATAAAGGACCTTGAATATAAGAAGAGAGCTCATATAAGCGTAAGCCAACAACGCTCTTGTATTTTATTGTTGTTGTAGGTGTCCTTAGGTTTTTTTTAATAGATTCAACTGTGGGAGAGCCACGCTTCGGCATGAATGGGCCGGCTCGACCGGAGTGATACCACTGCCTCACAGAAAACCGGCGTGAAGTAGCCCCTGTGCTGTGTTTCGCCGAGTGAGTGAGGGTACCCGGAGGCCCACCCGGGGGGAAGGGGATAAAAGGTTGGCAGCGCACTTGTAACTCCACTGGTGTTGCAAGTGTCCATGAGCGGCGGCAATTGCTTACCATCAGGTGATCCGCCTGCTCGTCTGATACTTATCACATAAAAAAAAAAAAATTATAGTCCAATACTTGACCACAATCACACCTCCTGATGGAAAGTAACGAACACGCGTTTGCCTATAAAATGCGTTCACTCTTGCCTTAAAGATGACCAGATTATAGTGGTTGGGAAAAACAGACCTCGGCAGGGAGTTCCACTCCTTAGCTGTCTGTATGATAAATGTAGAAGCGAATCGCTTCGTTCGATAGCGACAATCGTCAATTGATCAGCCGGGCTAACATGCGCGCCGCGAGATAATTTTATCGACACTCGTATTGTGTCGGCTCAAGTTGCTTCTCGCTCACCTGACTGAGCGATGAGCGGGATAGAAGGATGCGCTCTCACGAACGAGAGTCGACAAAATTTTTGTCGCGGTTCGCATGTTAGGCCTTCAGGTGATAATGATAAATGTAGAAGCGAATCGCTTCGTACGCTTAGTTCGGTAGCAACATACCATTGATCAGGTGATACGTCTTCTCTCAGTAACCTTGTGGCTTTCTCGCCAGATCCAATGTGCCCGCCGGGTCCCCACGGACCGCGGCCGCCACCCAAGAGCGTCCTATACAGTGCTTGCATGGTCTCCAAACGATCCATGTCATTCCAAGGTCCTCTTCTCGGCAAAGGTCCTATCCTGTTTTATTTTCTCCCTCAGTTACCATCCAACTCAGGCGTCAATCCAGAACACCCAGACGCTAGAAAATGTAGTTTCCTAATTTTACTTGACCGGGAATCGAACCCGGGACCTTTCGCGTTTCGGGCGAATACCTTGGCCACTGCGCCATCGAGGCCGTCATCGTGTTTGTATGTAGGACAGATAAATGAGAGGCCGGTTTGCATTTAAATTTTCTATTTATTCCCCGTAAAATTATATAACAAAACTCAACCTAAGCGCCATCATGGAAGCAGAGAACAAGCGATGAAGCGAGAGTCGCTCTCGGAACCCAGAACCCCAGCGTCTCTTTCCATCTCCCTCGCACTCACACCGTTGCCTTACCTTTCTCTCTCACTCCTACTCTCATCTCACTCGTTCTATCATCTCCTTCGTACACCTTCACTCACATTCGTTCTTGATTATTCATTCGCTGCGTTCATTCACATCTTACTTACAAATCATACATTAAGCTGTGTTCAGTAACATTTTATTCCTACATGTATGTAATGTTTTTAGCAATAGCTTACCATCCCGTTTTCCACAGCCGGCCCGCCCCGCCCGCCGCCGGGCCGCGTGCCGCCGCGCATGCCGCCCGCGCCGCCCATGGCGCACGGCCACGCGCACGGACACGCGCACGCGCACGGACACGGCCACCGCCCCATGCCGGCCAAGGCCAAGGTGGTCAGCATCCTGGACCGCGCGCGATCCGCCATGGAGTCCTCGTATGGAGGATACGATGACCCTTACGCTATGCCTCCGGAGCCGGTGAGTAGATAAATTATACAATGTACCTATACATAACTTGTCACCTGTGGGAGAGCCACGCTTCGGCATGAATGGGCCGGCTCGACCGGAGTGATACCACTGCCTCACAGAAAACCGGCGTGAAACAGCCCCTGTGCTGTTTCGCTGAGTGAGTGAGGGTACCGGAGGCCCACTCGGGGGGGAAGGGGATAAAAGGTTGGCAGCGCACTTGTAACTCCACTGGTGTTGCAAGTGTCTATGGGCGGCGGCAATTGCTTACCATCAGGTGATCCGCCTGCTCGCTGCTACCTATCACATAAAAAAAAAACAATGTTATGTAAACACGTATCTCTATACGTACTCTGATTTTTTATCATGTGGAGTTAACTGACAGATGTCAAATGGTCAATGTGTCATCCCCATACATCATTCATTTGCATCTGTCAGTGTGTATGTGGAGTGGAGTAATCCACATGATTAAAAATAAGAGTTTAAATATAAATCACCTTAACTTTCTTACAATCAGCGTTGGTGTCATGGGTTAAGATATTATTATGTTTCGACGCGGCAGGACTTTCTTGTGTTTGCTTTTAGACTTTTAGTTAGCTACTAAACTGAATCTATTTTAATTCTTAATCAGGTATAGTATGATTTATCGACCACCTATCGGCAAAACTTTGTCGCGGTACGCATGCTAGGCCTACTGATCTGCGGATAGATACAGATATCCAAGACCTCACTAGAGTAACCAACTAAAATGGCGGAGTTCAAGGAATTGGCGTCTATGCTGGAAACCCGACTATATGAAATATCGGTCAAAAGTGATGCCGCACTACCGAGCAGTATGACTTTTAGATTTAGTAGGGTTTTTATGGTTTGTTTACATTTAGTTATGTACTGACAGCCGCACATCAGGTTACTACCATCTGTCAAATTTTTTCAATCAAACCTCACCTTTATGTCAAACGTGTTTGGTTCAATATCGACTGAGGAAATTTGAGCAGATTGTAGTAACCTGATGTGTAGAAAGGCGTGAAAATTGATTTATTTATTGTTGACCAGGTGGCGCGCCCGCGTGGGCCCCCGCGCGCCCCCGAACCCGACTTCTACTTCGACCGAGCGGAGCGCTACTACGACGACGACGCGTACTACAAGGACGAGCCAGCTCCGCGCGAGTTCAAGGCGTCCGCGCGCGACGTTGGTACCCGCCGTGCGCCCGCGCAGCAGAGGCAACACTACGCGCGCCACGAGCCCTACGCGCGCCCGCCCAAGTAGACACCCAGTCGTACGTTCACGTGTATGCGGGGGGGTTAATACGAATAGAGGGCCCTTATGTACTTATTTCGATTTCGATTGCTTTAATCCATTTGATAAATAAAAAACTATAAATTGGAAATTTAAAAAACCACGACACACATTTTCTGACTGCGGCCATCTTGGATTTGAAAGTCACAATAAATATATTCTGCTACTCCAGCCCTTTTATATCATGCCCATAATATTGCATTTATTTTCTGACTGCGGCCATTTTGGATTTGAAATTTGTCACAATTAATATCAAGCCTTTCCACTGAGTGGTCGGTTCAGGCCACGAGGACCCACGATCGCCCCTTACAGGGGCGCATCGGAATATATTCTGCTACTCAAGCCCTTTTGTATCATACCCATATTGTGGGAGTTGTGTTAAAACATACAATCCTCTTTGTGACGGCGGCCATCTTGGATCGATTTTTATCCAACATAGCTAAGAACTCAAGCTCAATTTTGATTTTCGCAGGTCTTTATTATTTATGCTAGAAATATTAACTTTATGGCATTTTCAGCTGAAGGGACTACCTCTAAGTTAACGCCCGTGCCTCTACACACGTTTTTATTTTGCTTCTTATTTTTATTTGTAGATATACAAACTTAACTCTTACATATACATCTTTGCCTATTTAGTATCCATCTAAAAGCAGTATAAAAAAAAATCGTATTAGTGCGGTTTTATAATCTGTGATATGATAACTTTTATTACAATCGTTAGTTCGTTAAACTTCCGCAACATGGCGGCATGTTTATTTTGACATGTAAGGTAAAGGCTGACCGCCTTTACTTTCCTTCTTTTTTATGTAATAGTTGGGCCGACGATTGACCTAATGGTAAGCTATTGCCGCCGTTCACTTGCTAACAATACTTGGTCATAGTTATTTTATTATCATTTGCATATTTTAATTTTTATTGATTATAAATATCATTACGCTGTGTTTCTGTATTTGTACTGTTTCCTACTAAACTGTCTGTCATTCTAGGGCATCATCGAAGAAAGCGCGGCTACAGTAATCCGGTGAGTACTGCAAGTAAAACCTACATGAAAACAATAAAAAAACAACAAGAAAAAACCAGAAGACAAAATTATCTAACAAAATAACCTAGAAATCGCACTTAGGATTTTCAATGAAGTACATCACCAATATAAATAAGTTTAAAAAATTAAAATATTATTTTATGGACCAAAACTAATACTGTTCTGTTCCAAATATATTTTGGTATCAAATATACCAATCAGATAAGACAAATTTTAAAACATGAAATCAAGAAATTGTAAAAGTATAAGCATTACTTTCAAATTTAAGGAATATTAGTTTGTTAAATATTAAATTCAAAAATGAAAACTCACTACTTTCTGCATGCTTAAGTAAATGTAAAATGCTTGCATGCATTCTATATGACATCTTAAATCTCTTAAACATATTCAGTAGATTCAATAAGAACAAAATTAATTGACTAATTGATTGTAATAATTAAGAAGTTTTGAAAATAGTGTTTTAGATTTTTAAAAGTCATAATTTCAACATGTTTTGATTAGATTAATTTCATAAAAACAACAATGATAATCGAGGAGTTTGGGGCTCAAACTATTATCTAAAATTGTTTTTAAACACATTTAAATAAAGCCCCGCTTTTCGCAAAATAATGTTAAAACATGTTGAACATATAACAGACTATGTATCCCAATCTTTGTGTGACTATGAATAAACATTATAAAACAAAAAACATGTTCTTTAATTTTTGAAGAATTGGCGATTGGATTTGTCAATAACTAAACTGCAATAACCGAGTTGATCTCCAAATAGGTGAAAAATGAATATAGACTAAATTATTTTATTTTTCCAATAATAATGATTTAAAAAAAGTATCAGCCTATATACTGTCCCACTGCAGGGCAAAGACCTTCGTCATAGAAATCAAGTCATCGCTACTATGATGGGATTAGGCTTAATCACCACGCTTGATAAAACATAACACAAACAATAATGATAAAACATTGTTTATTTCTAACGATGATGATTACACAAATATTTGTCGTGCAATGAAAGCAGCTCTACAGTCTGTGCTCCCCAGAAGTAAGGGACTGTTGCCACTTCGGTGGTATGACTTAAATGTAAGTTAAGGCAACGGGTAGGGCGTACTAGCGACGCCAATCTTAAATAAGCGGAGAACATTATGGAAAAACTGCAGCCTGTACATTTTTATGTATTAGCTAATAATTTTAATGTCTACAAGATCAATTACAGAGAAGAAAAACAAATAGCCTGATGAAAGACTGACAAAAATGTGATTTAGATGCATGCAACTAAATTAGGTAATTAGTGGAAAGATAGCAGCTTAATTTTAGCTAAGTTAATAACAACATAGGTGAAAAAATAAAGGTTTATTTATAGAAATAACATTAGTCTTGATTTTTAAAACGATATGGTCAAAATCAACATTAAGAAACTGGTCCAATCCTTTTATTTTGTAACTTAAAAGATTAAAACGGACTTTTATAAAATACCTTCACCAAAAGGAGAAAATAACAATTGAAGATATGATCCAGAAAATACGAAAAAAAAAACAGCATTAAAATTTGGAGATAATATACACAGATGCAGAGTGGACAACGAATAATAGGTAAGTGGTTAGTATTTATCACTCCTTATCTAAATAATGGGATTAATGAACCAGACTACAGAAGGATAGAGTAATACCTAGTTTGCTGTATGGTTGGGCCGGGGCCCTGGTGGGCTAACCCCACCTCTCCGTCCCTAGCGACCGACTGCGCAATCCAGCGTAGCCGGCCGTGGGGCTGTCTGGTGGGGCAGTTTTTTTTTTTTTTTTTGGAAGCCTGCAGGCACTCCCCCCCACCTTGCCCTGCAGCCAGCATGGTATGGTTTGTGGTAGGAGTCTGCAGGAGCCCATGCCCCGCGACGCCCGTTATCGCCAATCCAGCTCACGCGATGGCGCGGCGCCGCCCGGTTGGGCTTTGTCGGAGGGCAGTGGGAGCTTTCGCTCTGGGGGCTTTAAGCCCCGGGAGTCGGAAAGAGGCCGTTACTGGCGTGCCTTGCTTGTCCATGGGTGGGTTTCTGCGGTGATGAGGTTCGTCCTATTTCCCGCTTCCCCACCCCGAGGCTGGATTGCCCGGGAAAAGTCGCAGAGTGCCTTTGGGGTATTGCCCTTGAACGGCCTCTGATTAGCAGAGGCCCAATCTCAGGGGAGAGCCCCCACACTACTGGTCGGTCATCCCAAGCGGCAGAATTCGAACGAATTTCGAAAATTCGTTTGAACCTAATGTTGTTCAAAATCGGTGGGGTAGAACACGTTTCGGGTCATGTTCACAGGGACACCACCCTGTATTGTTGCCCTCTCAGTAATTATATCTTCTGGACATGTACCTATAGCTGCAGGCACGAAAGTATAGCGATGACGTTATTTTGCGCACTTGTAAAAAAAGAAGACTTCTATGAAAATTGGTTTCTGCCGCACTCAAGGTCATAACTACACATTTTCGCGACAGACTATAGCTGACTATATTCTGTGAAGAAATTTTCAGTTACAACAGCATGGTTTATAAGGTAACATGAATTAAGTGTGACACATTTCCTTTTGGTATGAATTTAACTTAAAAGAATATTATATTTAGTATTGAAGAAGACTCATAGCATTGTTTTATGTTTATGTCGCAGTCATCTGGTTCATTGAATGGAGACGTTTAATTGAATGACTAAAGGACAACTCGTCAAGTTGTTTAATACAACGTTCAACTTCTTGACTGAACGTCATTTAGCATAGTCGTTGAATGGGATATAGCTGACTTTGTAATGTTTGATAAGTTAGAAAGTCTAGTCTAGTTCGCTAGTCATCCAATCAAATAGCTGTTTCAACCAGATGACTGCGACATTTACATACTCTAGTTTTTTTTTGCTTTGAGTGATTTTCTATTTGCAGTTTTGATTTTATTTCTGCTTTTTGTTTCTTCAAATCTTTTATCAAGTGAATGAAGCCTTTGATATTTGCACGGATTTTCCTAATAAAACATTGCTATGAATATTTTGTTTCATTTGTCTACCTTTACACACACTTCATTGCACAAAACCATAATAAAAATATGGTACAGTTGAGTTGAGTGATACACGGTGTCACGTCAAGTTGCCCTTTCTGGACTTAGGACCGTCTTTATGTCTGAGACACAAATGTTATTTTTGCACTGCGGGAGGGTAACTCGGCCTGACGCTGTCTGGACATTCTCTACATACACCGTTAATTTTTTGTCGTAATAATCCCGAAACCCTTATGATAGGAAACACGATAAGGCCCCTCTAGCATGTTTGACGACCAAAATAAGCAAAATAAATAAAAACAGTTTTAATCGAGTTGTATACCTCTATTGTGAGGGCTACGGGACTAAAACGAATAAAGTTTAACGGTATATCCTCATTTTGCTACACCTACGATTAGCTTGTGAGTCAGGTTTTTTTTATTTTTGGTTTTTGTTAGGTTTGACTATCAAGATGACCTCACTCCGCCTGATGGTAAATTGTCGTGAGATCCAAATATGAGGTTGACAGGCACAAAAGAACAGACTAAGTACCAATTGAGTCTGTCATCTTCATCCTGAAGGCCTGCTTGAGATAAGATTCAGGGGCGTGCCCACAAGTCAACATTTGAACAATTGATCGGCAGTCATTCATAGAACATTTTATCAATGACTAGTGGCCCGCCCTCACTTCGCTTCAGGACCGTAATTCAGAAATGAACCAATAGATGGCGCTGTGTCCAATTACATCGCGCAAGCCTTTCGTGTTTTCGGTTTACCTCTAAGCCTTGTCGTTGTCTAATAGAAGTTCTCTTTATAAATAGTATAGATCAGCGGTCGTCACACTTTACTCTTCAAGGGCCACTTATCAATATGAACATCAGGGCCCGGGCCGCAGTATATATATGCGTTTCAAGAGCTTTTGCATAGGTATTATAGGTAGGTAGGTTTTCCATAGTAGTCCACACTATTCATATAAATGCGAAAATGTATGTCTATTACTTCTCTACTCAAAAATAGTTGACTAGTAGGCCCGCGGGCCGCAGTTTGACGACCACGGGATAGATGAATATCTTGTCATCGTAAATGTTTTTCAACTAACAGGTTATGCTTAGGTAGGTAAAGAAATCTAAAGATTTTGTTTATGTATATTATTTTATTGTTAGTATTGTTACAGTCAATAATAAAATAAATAACAGTACACAAATAATATCCTTAATTGATCATTAGCTTACAGCTTATTTGAAGTAAGAAAATTATTAACTTAAAACTAACTAAATATTTTTCAATTCTCAAGTTTACTTTAGGTAGGTACTGTTTCTATTGCTTATATCCTAGCTAGATTAGTGCAACTAGCTTCTGAAATTATAGGACAGCAAGTACTTCTAGCAAGATTGTAGTTTAACTTCTAAAAAAATTATATGGTATGTCGGTACATAGTAATCTTTTAGGATTGCAAAGATCATGTGTGCAAGTGCTCTTTTAGGTACAAAAAATTAGTGCTTCCATGAACTTCATTGACTAAATGTGAGCTTATCAATATGACAATGTGATAGTCAATCTATGTGTGCTCCTTATTAACTATTTTTCTTTAATCACATAGCAATGAAACAGGTGAACAATATTGCTCGAAATTGGTGTACCCAGTACGACATTGGTGTGCGTCTATTATGTATGGATGCTGCGACAGATATATGTATTCTCTTTCTGGAGCAGTTTCGTTGTAGCCCTTTGTTTCGGTTTTCAAATTACAGACTTAAATCCTGTCTCATTGCTTTATGAATGCAAAATTCTTTTGTGAAGCCTGTTTAGGCAGGTGTCTCCACAGACAAACCCGCTTTATTAGAAAATGGAGTCAAAAGTAAGCCATGGTTTAAAAATTATGCTATCACTTTTATAAGAGTCGCAAATGAAAGTGACAGCATCAGTTTGAAACCAAAACTCACTTTAGAACATGTTTTGTAATAAGGAGGTATGTTTGACATTATCATGG
The DNA here is from genome assembly GCA_014851415.1 of Cnaphalocrocis medinalis. Classification (NCBI taxonomy): domain Eukaryota; kingdom Metazoa; phylum Arthropoda; class Insecta; order Lepidoptera; family Crambidae; genus Cnaphalocrocis; species Cnaphalocrocis medinalis. The sequence goes on from CM026297.1 coordinate 1,306,069, forward strand.
CATCATTAAGTTCCAGTTTAGGTCATGTCATATTGAAGATGGAACCTGGAACTTAAAACAATCGCCACAGACTTCATAAAGCCAGGCACACTCAGAGATCTATAATGATTACATACACAATTTATTTGTCTTGCCCATGATCCTACTGCTTAATTCCACTGGTGAATAAGACTTAAGTATGTACAGCCACTCATCAAAGTAAACTAAACTGTCCAATTTCTTCAATCATCTTACTGTCATACACATTAGGTTGAATATCAATTGAGGAAATTTGACAGGTTGTGGCAACCTGATGTGTGACTGACTGTACTTTCGATCATATAAAGGTGTACAGGTGGTAACCTGTGTGGCTGTCTGTACACACAAATATTTTTTCTAATTTGGGTTTAATGTGTCCGAGAAAGTCTTGAAAATAGACTTTTGGAGAACTCATGGAATTTCCATATTTACCATACCGTACTTAAGGGGTAGTGATGGCATCAATTAATTTCACGACTCCATTGACACATTATAGGCCAAAACAGTAAGACCATGGGTAAACGCATAAATTGTTACACATCTTGAGTAGTGCCATTGTGCAGTAATGGCTAATCCGACGTGTTTTGTATAACAATGAGAATAAATTCACGATCTGGGGCAATAAGTATCTCGTGTCTTCTACTCCTCACACGGAGGAATGTGAGCTCATTGGTGGAATCCTGAAACAATGAAGGTAAAGTTTTAGTCAACAGGTCAGACAACACTGATATGGCAATTAAACAACAGAATGTGTGTAAAATAAATGTGTATAGACAACCAAATGTTAAGCTATACAAGAATCTAGGTTGCTCATGCAATTTTTACACTAAGGTCTTGGCAATTTATATCATGTTGAGCAAACCTACCATTTCTCGAACAACATTTCTAGCCTTTTCAGTGAGCTGCCCAATCAGACCTGCATACAATACTGATGTAGCGTTATCCAGGGAGCTCTTGATCGGTATCCCTGCAGATTAGAAAGTAAAATTTTTTCAAAATGTAAAAGGTGAAGTAGGTAGGTAATTGGAACAAAAAAGCATTCATAGGTATGGTTATGTTATATGAGAGTTTTAGAAGATAAATTAAATCATTATTGCCATAGTAATGTAAGAAATCGACCAAACCTTCATGATTCACAATCACTACTCCCATTACCCCCTTGTGGGCTTGGATTCTTTTGATAGTTTCTTCTACTTCAGTCGCCTGAAATGAAATGTAATATTAGTTGGATATATGTAACACTAAAGACACATTAATAACACCAATATTATGAAGTTAATCACCATTCTTGTTTATTTTAGAATTTTTGCGAACCCAGCAATCTATGACAAATTGACAAATCTATTTGACAGAAGAACGAACGTCGATGAATGATGACAAATCTACAACCACAGATAGAGTATAAAAATAAGTCGAACATTCAATTGATATCAAGTGATTCACATAAGTATGTAAAATCGCAGTTTCCGTCACATACACAACACTAAGAAATCGATTAATTTCAATTGAATACAACTGACAGATCGAAATTTCGATTATCTGTAGTTTTGCAGCACAGCAATAATTTTTCCAGGGTTGGCGATTGATCGAACGAAACAAAAAGTTTTAGATTTTTATTTTAAGTTATGAGTTCATACAAATAACAACAACGTAACAACAGAAATAGAGCATATTGAATGTAACTTTGGCTAAAATGCGTCTGGTTTGATAGAACAATGAATGATTGCGGCGCGGAATGCTCGGAAGCTTTGGATCCCAGAGTTCAGGCAAGTCAAATCAATAATATTTATTGATGTTCAAAGAGACAACTTGCTAAGGTCATTGCCTCGATAGCTAGGTGGATGACCAATATTTGGAGCTTCTATAAAATGAGCAATATGCTAGGAATATGCCGCACTAGCTACATTTGTTATGCAACAAAGTTTTCGTGATTATTTCGTAGGTATAGATGATCTAATCAGCGTAACTTATATTTTACTGTTGCTATTCGCTTATGTACTAAATATGTAAATTAAGAAGTTTGTAACTCTTCTAATGGTATTAGTGTTTGATAAAAAGTTGTATGACTTTGTATGGACTTGGCTGTCGATATATGTCTGGCGTATATAATCAACAAGACCCGATCGCCGACAGTGCAATATGAAAAAGTAAATACTAAACAATCTGTAAAATAGACCCCTCCTTCCGTACTGAAAAGATCCTACAAAATACATTATTTCAGTAGCCACCTATTAAAATCATTAATACAAATATTGCCTTAATATTTAAAATACAAAACATATTTATCCTATTCTAAGTATTAAAAATTCTGTAGAATTAGGTATATACATAAAAAAAAATCTCTTTTAATCTTCTATTTTAACATTCTTTAATTCAAACATTACTTAAATTTTTTTTAGACTTATATAAAACAATTGAAAATACAATTCTAATTACTTTTATATTTTGTAATATCCACAGATTGAATTAGAACGGTTGAACACAGCAACAGACGAGATAAACAGGCTTGAAGTTGAGTTAGACGAGGCTCGACTAGCTTTCCGGAGATTGTTGGCTGAAGGGCACCTGCGCATCCAGCAGCTGACAAAGAAATTAGGGACTAGTGTACACAAAGCAAGACCCTACTATGAAGCGAGATTTCGAGCTAATATTGTAAGTATTCTTACCAGGCCACGACGCCAGCTGTTTCGGTGTCCGCATGCAATACCGATTAAGCCGCCTTAGTCTCCCCACTAACTAGCTACGCTACTGCTGAGAAGTCGCTCAATTTGCCGCTCCCCTGGGCATGCCACCCGCGTGCGGCGCACGCATTGCACGCCTACTTGTGGCGACCCTTATTCTTACTAACACTAAAAGGAGTCTGCATTCGTTTTTTATACTTGAGGCCTATATTTTTTTATACTACGCTAGAGCGGGGTCACTTTTAAAGGACCCATAAATTTTTTGCAACATTATTTTTATCCAAAAAAAATGTTTGTACAGACATCGCAAGAGCTGCAGACGGCGACCATTGCGTACGACAAGGCGAACAGCGCGCACGCCGCGCGCGCGAGATGGTGTACCTGGCCGAGCAGGGGCTGGCGCGGCTGGCGGAGGGCGCGGAGGGCGGGCTCACGCTCGACCCCGCCTGGCAGGAGATGCTCAACCACGCCACGCATAGAGTTAACCAGGTAGGCCTGGTATAGAGACAACTTAGTCAAAGTTTTAATTTGCATAAAATAGGTATACAAAAGATGTTTTTGTAAATAAATAATGTTCAATGTGCGTAAAAGCATTAAAATTAATACATTATTCACCGGACCATAGTCCTTAAGTTAATACCACCCAGCTCGGCGCAAGATTTTTCAAGTCAAGTAGGGGGGGTTGTATGTGAGATAGTGCAGCTAGCAGATTCTATGTGTGACGTCACAGGTCTATTTAAGGTTATGGGATAAGATGGGATGGAAGTGGCAATGGGCAGGGCACATTGCGAGGAGAACAGACGGCCGTTGGGGTGGAGAGGTACTTGAGTGGAGGCCGCGTGCAAAGAGGCCGCAGTGGTGGCAGGCCTCCCACCAGGTGGAACGACGATCTAGTGAAGGTCGCGGGAGTCCCTTGAATGCGGGTGGCACAAGACCGATCTGTGTGGAGAACTTTAGGGGGAGGCCTATGTCCAGCAGTGGACGTCTATTGGCTCAAAATAATGATGATGATAAGATAGTGTTCCCCATAGTGTAAAGTGGACTCCATTTTCGGCACTCAGTCTCTTTCGGTCCATTGTATGGTGATCCCCGTTCCAGGCAGAGGCGGACCGCGCCAACACGACGGTGACGCAGCGGAGCAAGGCGGCCGCGCACCGCGCCGCCTCCGCGCTCGTGCAGCAGCTGCAGAGCGGCCTGAAGCGACACATCGCCAAGTCACGGTCGGTAGCACTGGGGGTTTGCCTGAGGGGGGATGTAGGCTACTCTTACACATCGGGAATGATCCATGAACCAATACCACCCGGCTTGGCGGAAGGTCTTCCCTTTTCCATGAACATTCAAAAAAAAAAAAAAAACATTCCATGCCCCATCCATCGCTTGATGGCAAGCGGTTGTCGCTGCCCATAGACACCTGGAATACCAGTGGAGTGCGCTGCCAACCTTTACCTCCTTTCCCCTCCTGATTGGACCTCCGGTACCCTCGCTCGTTCGGCGAAACACGCGTAAAGTTTGACGCAACCGGAAACAGACGGACTTTGATGACTTCATGCTCTGTCCAAGATTTCATAAATTCCTCCATACAAATCTTTAATTCGTTTTGTCAATGTCGAGTGCACGAGGGTGTGAATAGGTATTTGAATCTTTTCCATTTCTGCCTTAAACACCCATCATAGATCACAGCTCGTTCAATGCCCGACGGAATACGAAGCCTTCAAGACTTCGTCTGTTTCTATGAAAAAACGAGTCTTTAATGGGGGCTATCATATGGCGTGTGAAAAGTTCGCTAAATGACGTATTGTTAGACTTAGACTTATGTTGACACATGTTTGTTGTCATATTTTTTGGGGACATAGATGGACCTCAGTTCTACAGTACGCCATCTAGTGGATTTTTACGCACAGAAGTCTTAGTGCCCTTTTTTCTAAACTGTTAAGACGTCCCTTATTTTTAGCAACAATTTTTTATCAAAATTAATAAGAATACAACACTTGATCAATAAAAGCTTGTAGTTAAACCTTAGCTTCGTAACAATTAATTGGCTGTACATTTTTAATCTTCTTTACTTCAAACACTTTTGTAGTTATAGTTCTTAGTTAAAATTATTATGCAAGGATTGAAAAACGTCGCAAACACTCATTTTTGAAAAGTATCAATATTGCTAGTAATAAAGCACTAAAAAAATTACAAAGTCTACCTACTATGTACTGACGACATCATGACGTCACCTTGCTGCGTAGACAAATCCGCTGCTGACCTGTCACATTGTGTACACAGCGAGATGACGTAATAATATGGCGACTATGTCGTTCAGAATTCAGAGACACACTGGCTACAGTGTAGTGACTTCAATTTATTTTTTCAATCCCTGCTCTCAACACCTAATTGTAATGAACGAACTTGCAAGAGCTTTGCATAAGTTTTTCTGATTCACTATACTCGTAGCTTGACCAGAATGATGTGATTCGACCCTTCAATAATTTTCCTAGAGCCCAACCACAACCGCTGTTTCATCGATTATGACGCCATCTATATTTTAATTGACAAATTAAATTTTGCTTTGAAGGCATTATATATCTTGATTACATAGTCTTCAGAAATATAGTTCAAAATGTTAACAATGTCAAAATGTTAAGTGGGTATTTAGTTCTCATTCAATATATTAATATTTATTCGTATAATTGTATTCGTAAAATACTTAGTTTAAAATTATCATAATTAATGAGTTCTTGTAAGAATCGTATAGTTCTGGCCAAGCTTTCTTTTGGTAAGCACAGCACCGTTAATCAACAATAAAGAACTAAGTATTTAGTGCACAAATATGTGGTTGTATAGTCCGAGGCAAGAAAGTGTAGTTATGACCTTGAGTGCGCAGAAACCAATTTTGATAGAAAGTCATCTTTTTTACAAGTGCGCAAATTAACGGTCATCGCTATACTTTCGTGCCTCCAGCTATACGTACATTTCGCTTGTAGTTCTTCATTGTTGAATGAGCATTAGCATTTGAGTTGGCACATGACCTTTGCTTGATAGTTGCACAGGGCCGTCTCCTCCGCAGGGCGCGCGCGGCGACACCTAGTGAGCGTTTGGTACATACTTTTGATTTATCTATGCATGTCTACTTTTGTGTACGATTGTACTAACTTTCTGTTGCAAGTTTATGGATTGAATGTTGGGACAAAAGTATTTTAATAAGTTTGGGTTTAAACTAGTGGTCCGCTCTACACTTCGATTCGGGACTATAGTTTCACCCCGTACCAATAGATGGCGCTAGGGCTCGATTTTTTGATTTTATTAAAGATAGTGGCTCGCCCTCACTTCGCTTCGGGACCGTAATTCAGAAATGAACCAATAGATGGCGCTGTGTCCAATTACATCGCGCAAGCGTTTCGTGTTTTCGGTTTACCTATAAGCCTTGTCGTTGTCTATAGAAGTTATCTCTTTATAAATAGTATAGAAGATATAACTAAATATTTAATCGTCCATAAACTTGGTAACTTTCTATTTTAATTTCTGTAATTAAGTAACTTTCCGCATGATTTATTGTATATTGCTTTATTATATTGTTTTGCTAAGAATAATATCACTAAGAACTTTTTAAGTCTTTCTATAATTTATTCTGATTAAATTAAGCTGTTCCAATAAAGCTAGTGGTATATATTGGGGGAATATTTAGTGTTTACTATAAGGGATCTTTAAGGTTAGCGTTTTTTGTCCGTCCCTCGCTGTGTGAGAATCGATTAATCGACGTCGACTTATCGATTCTACAATCGATAAACCGACGTCGAATTATAGATTCTTTTATTGATAAACGGCGTTGAATCGATTCTATCATCGATTAACGACGTCGACTTATCGATTCTACCATCGATAAACGACGTTGACTTATCAAATCAATCATCGATAAACGACGTCCAAATATCGATTCTATCATCGATAAATTAACGTCGACTTGTGGATTCTACCATCGAAAAATCGACGTTGACTTATCGATTCTACCATCGATAAATCGACGTCAACTTATCGATTCTACCATCGATAAATCGACATTGACTTATCGATTCTACCATCGATAAATCGACGTCGACTTGTCTGTTCTACCATCGATAAATCGACGTCGTCTTGTCTATTCTACTTTCGTTAAATCGAAATCGTCTTATCGATTCCGCCATCGATTAATTAGTGTGGTAACACTTAGATAAAACGTGCAGCCGATTACTTGAACCATCATACGTTTATCTCAAAGATCCCAACAAAGACATCCCCAATGGTCCTTAGCTAAAGTGTATTCTAGGCCATACTTCGAGGAGAAGGCGCGCATCAACGCAGCCCTGGAGAGCCAGAAGGCGCGCATCCAGACCCTGGAGGAGCAGGTGGCGGACGCCAAGCAGCAGTACTCCTCCGCGCTCAGGAATCTAGAGAGAATCTCCGATGAGATACACCGACATAGGTCGAGGAGGCAGAGCGCTAGGAATGGTGAGTTCACCTTTTTTATGTGATTGGTGCAGACGAGGAGATGGGCCGTCTGATGGTATAGACACCTGCAACACCAGTAGTCAACAAGTGGGCCTCCGGTACCCTCACTCGACGAAACACAGCGCAGCCTCAGCAGTGTCTTCGTAGCAACAAATGGTTAGGAATCGCATGATTTTATACTCTGTTAAATAGTTGTTTTAATCCGAATAAGGCTGCCTGTCCATTTAAGCGGAGCGATGCGGCGGAGCGGAGAAACGGACAAATATTAGCCAATAGTATTTTTATAGCGGATTTTTTGTGTAATACTATTGGCTTAGGCTGCCTGTCCATTTAAGCGGAGCGATGCGGCGGAGCGGAGAAACGGACAAATATTAGCCAATAGTATTACACAAAATTCTATTCTATTTCTATTCAAAATACTATTGGCTAATATTTGTCCGTTTCTCCGCTCCGCCGCATCGCTCCGCTTAAATGGACAGGCAGCCTAATATTTGTCCGTTTCTCCGCTCCGCCGCATCGCTCCGCTTAAATGGACAGGCAGCCTAAAGCTCCTTTAGCATGCTAGATCATAAAAAAAGCCTTTTTTTACAAATGGTGGTGATGGCACGGTGAAATATGTACATGCCTTTTCTTTATGAATTCTTAACTACTTACTCCGTTGTCTCAGCGACCCGAAAACTGGCGAAAAGCGTCTTTCGCCAGTTCTTCTTCCTTGCCTTTTCCTTTCATTCGGGGTTGGCTCGTTGTTGCCAGTTAAAACCATAAAAATATCTTACAGAAATAGACCGGTCAACGATAACAGACACAGCCAGCGACACAAACACGACGACCAGCGACAAGCTAGAAGAGCTGTGCGACTACAGCGCCGACGCGAGCGTGCGGGAGTGGCTGCGGCGCACCGCCGACGCCAGGCCGCGCCACCTGGCCGACAGCGACACCTGGACCGAGATAGACCTGGACTACTCCAGCCCTGAGGAGGTGAGTAACCACTCCATACCACGTAGTTTTAAGTTTTAAGAGAATTCGCCACTCCGCTGTTCTCAGCCACCTCTCGCCAATCCGGCCTTTGAAGGTGATCAACATCCTTCTTGACCTGGTCCATCCAGCGAAGAGCGAGGTCCTAGTGCGTATGTGACAGCCATTTTTAAAAGCATTCGCGATTGTCTGTTTCGAATTTTTCGAACATAGCTCGTATTTGTGATCACCTAAGTGTAGATAAAAACTCTTATATTACTCAGAGGGCAGGGGAGTAGCTGAAAACCAGCGTTGCCCGGGATCACTTCCTCGTGGCAACATCAGCTGAGCTCCTTCCCTCTGTCTCGCATAATACCTAACTACCTGTATTTTTTACTTTTCTCCTGTTTTATAATTATGTTTTAAAGAGACAATAAATATATTCTTATTGTTATTCCCAGGTGAGCTTCGAGAAGTGTTCGTTCCGCCCCCGCTCGACGCCGGAGAAGTCGTCGCCGCCTTCGCCACTCGAGTCGAAGGTGTCTGCCGCGTCCCCGCGCCGCATCATCCGGACCGGGGACCGCGGCGCCGCCCTCCGCGCCGAGCTGGACCAGGGCCGGCGCCAGAGCCTGGATGCCTTGCTGCATGATACTGGGGAGAAGGTCAAGGAGATGTTCCAAGGTGAGTCTATAACGACGAAGGTGTAGGCCGCATTATCCGTGTGAAGCTCGACAGGGGCCGGCGCCAAAGCCTCGACGCCCTTCTGCATGATACCGGGGAGAAGGTCAAGGAGATGTTCCAGGGTGAGTCTATAAAGGGCTACACATGGACCGATATCAGTGGCGATATCGGGGACGTGGTAGTGGGGATGAAATCGGCTGTAAAATAGGCTATACGAGCGGTCGTCACACTTTACTCTTCAAGGGCCACATATCAATATGAACATCAGGGCCCGGGCCGCAGTATATGCGTTTCAAGAGCTTTTGCATGGGTACTTATCCATAGTAGTCCACACTATTCATATAAATGCGAAAATGTATGTCTATTACTTCTCTACACAAAAATCACTAAACTGGTTTCTGATAAGTATGAATATGTAGTTGACTAGTAATTAAATAAATCTACTATATCGCGGGCCGCAGTTTGACGACTACGGGGCTATACTCTACACACGTCCCTGCCAGTTAGTCCGTAAACGACCGCGCAAAAGACTGCACGTCGATCCGAGATGCCGCCGACACTATCAAAACATCAAAAAGTAGCCATGGCCTTTGAATGTTTTGCTTTCTTAAAAAATATCATACTGTCGCCACAATCAGTGTAAATAGGTTGGCATCGCTAGTTCAATTCAATTCAATTCAATATGTTTATTGCTTCTTCATATGTTGTACAAAGATCTTAGTTTAAAGTATAGTAGTAGTTTCGTCGATATAGCCCCTTAATGCAAATGTTTGTGGTGTCAGGGTTGTCTCTATTCGGCGAGCGGCGCGGGTCCGCGTCGGCGCCGCGCACCCCCCGGCGCGCCGCGTCGCCGCGCGCCGCCGCGTCCTCCGCCTCCGACGAGCGGTACTCCGACACCGACAGCCTCGCCAGGTACCACATCATCATCATCATCATAAGTGTTCTGTATGGACCTAACTTTAATAAAGATTTTTTCTATTTCTATTCCATCATCATTTCACCGAATGGTGCCCTTGAATAGGCAAACGAAATCCTGGAGGCCAATTCTCGTTTTTCGCCTTCTATGTCGAGTCGACTTCATGGAACGCATAGACCAATAGGAGAACAAGTTAATAGATTTTTTTTTATGTGATAGGTAGCAGGCGAGCAGGCGGATCACCTGATGGTAAGCAATTACCGCCGCTCATGGACACCTGCAACACCAGTGGTAGTTTCAAGTACGCTGTCAACCTTTTATCCCTTCCCTCCCGGGTGGGCCTCCGGTACCCTCACTCACTCGGCGAAACACAGCACAGGGGCTGCTTCACGCCGGTTTTCTGTGAGGCAGTTGTATCACTCCGGTCAAGCCGGCCCATTCATGCCGAAGCGTGGCTCTCCCACAGTTAAACAGTTTTGCAATAGGCAAAAAAAATCTTGGAGGCCAATTCTCGGTTTTCGCCTTCTATATCGAGTCGATTTTCGCCTTCTATATCGAGTCAACTTCATGGAACGCATAGACCAATAGGAGAACAAGATAATAGAGTAAGATCACAGTGCCGCCAGACCTACGTCATTTTAGCAAAGCTGAAATTTTGGTGATTTATAGTCAAGTATGCAGGTAGGAGAATATGCGTTTACTAGCTCGAAACCTTTCACAGGTAGCGCGAAAAAGGTGTCTGGGAGAATAATTGGCCCATTGGATTGGTCTGGCTGCTTACAAAGAGTCTGGAAATAGTACCACGTAGTTATATATGTCAAATTTAGGCTTGCTAAAATGACGTAGTTAGCCATTACTTCCGCCAGACATTATTAAGATTTTTTAGAAGTGCGTTCTCTTTCTATCGCACGCAACTGTCGCGCATGCGTCGCCGCTCGCTCGTGATTTTCTACTGACTAGCCCCTCCGGAGGGGACGCCGCATGTACTTGCAAGTTTGATACTACACGCGGAGTGGGAAGGCTGATATAGCCTCTTAATGCAATGTTTTGGTGTTAGGGTTGTCGCTGTTCGGCGAGCGGCGCGGGTCCGCGTCGGCGCCGCGCACGCCCCGGCGCGCCGCGTCCCCGCGCGCCGCCGCGTCCTCCGCCTCCGACGAGCGGTACTCCGACACCGACAGCCTGGCCAGTACCACATCGTCATCATCATCATTTCAGCCAATATTTATGTAAGAAATAGAAATTGAGACAACATCACATACATTGTCCTGGTCCCTAACTAAGGTTTTCCCTTGTACTATGGAAACCAGAAACAACGAAAGAACTACAAACACCCAGACCCAACACAAGTATCTATTTCATCAACAAACATTTGTGTTGATGCGGGAATCGAACCCGCGACCCTTACGTCTCAACCATTGCGCTAAACGGGTCGTCAATAGACGTCAAATTGTTCACACACAATCAAATTTCACACAAATTGATCCTGTGCCACTGGGATCCAAGGAATTCCCGCGACCTTTAATAGATCGCCAGATCACCACCGACTAGATACGAAGTAGGAGTCCCGAAACGAAGGGCGAGCCAGTAGTAGTCAATACATAAGCAACGAGTTAATATACTCTGATTGTTAATATGTGGAGTAAACTGACAGATGCAAATGTCAAGTTTCTGTACATTTTGAAACTTTGCATCTGTCATATTGAGTGATAATGTATGAGATGACGCATTGACATCTGTCAGTGGTCAATCGCGGGTTCGATTCCCGCACCAACACCAAATGTTTGTTGATGAAACAGATATTTGTGTTGGGTCTGGGGGACCATTCAATTATTACGTAGCAACGATGGGGGGAGGGGGGTCTTGTCTCTGCTTACTTTGATAATTTCAGGAAAAAGTATATTTTATCGCCAATTTTTGCTGACAAGGGGGGGGGGGGGTTAAATTTCCCAAAAAATCTGCTTACGTAATACTTGAATGGTCCCTGGGTGTCTGTGGTTCCTTCGTTGTTTCTGGTTTCCATAGTACAAGGGAAAACCTTAGTTTGGGACCAGGACAATGTATGTGATGTTGTCTCAATTTATTTATTTACTAGTGGCCCGCCCTCACTTCGTTTCGGAGCAATAGCTCCACGTTCTACCAATAGATGGCGCTGGGTATTAATTGCATCGTGCTGGTGTTTTGCCTATTCGATTTGTATAATAATATAAGGTTTGCCGATGTCTATAGTATTTATCTCTTTATAAATAGTATAGATTTACATTGAATTTTTCAGCGTGGAAATGCTAACAGACGACCAGATCGCGTCGCTCATGCTGGACGCGCAGCTAGAGGCCGTGTGCGAGCGGCTCGCCGGCGTCGGCATGCGGTAGCCAGCGTAGCTCCTAACGCCGAGGGTTAAGGTCGCGAGTCCCGCGGCAAGCGCCACTGCTAAAGGTATGGTCCGATGTCTTGAAGCCGCTAGGAACCACAACTGGTCTTCAGAACGGGATTGGAAGGATTTCAAAATTGTCGACGATATTATCTGTGAGACAAAAGAATGAATGAATGAACGAATGAAGATGACAATTTTCTGATTGGTCAGAAATTATGTCATAGTCTTTTGGCTTGTAAAAAAGAAACTTCTTGAAGAAACTAATCGTTCTGTGAAAGGATAAAAGTTTCTTCATTGCATTATAAACCTAATTCTCATGTGATAATGTTGAATTTCATCTAATCGAGTGGACAGCCAAACCTAAAATGGACTTTAACGCTTAGGTATGGCCGAAAGTCGATTAGAAACGATACTCGCAATGATAGTATTAGTAACAAATATTAGATGAACAAATCTAATACAATTTTGGCATAAAGGAAAGTGAGACTACAGATGTTAGGATATTTTTACTTAGAACCCTATTTATTGTTCGTTAAGGTTGTTTCTTGCTTACCTTCACTCAAATAGTTGATATTAATTTTACGTAAATAATGGTACAAATGTATGATTTTATATATTTTTATCGACTAAATAATATTATTTAGTATACGTTTAAAACCTGTACCTAAAGTGCATTCCGTTAAAATATGTTGTTAATCAAAGTAATATATTTCTCAATATTTTTATTTCTTTAACTCAATAGTTCATAAAGCAATCTCAAAATATTCTTGATAAAAATATGATATAGCTAAACACAGATAGATACTTTAGCTAAGTAAATAAGCGGTCTGATTGATTTTGAAAATAAAAAATCCAATAGATGGCGTTACTTGAGGCACTGGTGTCTTTTGTTCTGTACGTATCGTCATTTTGACATGAAACGTCAAAATATATCATGATGTCGTCTAACGGATTTTTCATTTACAAAAACTTATAAAAACATGACTTTCAAAAATATATTTTTCCAAGCAAACACAAAAAAACTTAATGTAATATTGCGTACAAAATACCAAATTAATCTTTAAGTCCAAAAGCAAATATTTAATGGCTAGCCTCATCTAATGGCGGTGTTGGGGTTGTCCACCTGATGGCAACACTTCTGTTTACAATATAGGATAATTTCTACATAAGCTATATGCCACCATAAATACTGTTGCTGCGTTACACGACTGTCAAATACTGTCAGACAGACAGAAATCGCGCCTTTTATCCTCATAGTAATGTATGTGTTGCATTGCTATGTGACGTTTTATCTTTACATTGTGAAACAGACCCTTAGACAAAGGCTAGTCTATTACATTATTGGTCCCTAGTAGTTGACATCCTTTTGACAGTTAAAGTGACAACTGCTCAACCAATCATATTATGACAGTTGGACCGATCACTTCAATTAATCAAATGCTTGACATTTCCCGTACATTTAGCGTTTGTTCAAAGATGTCAAAATGACATTTGTCAGTGTAATTCATATAATTAAAACTCGACACAGCACTCTCATTTGATGGCTACCAGGATGCCACCTTTATTACTAAATTAGTATTTAACGTTAAATTAAATCCATCGGTCACAAAGTACATGACAAAAGCTAGTCTTACAACATCTCATTAATAATACGATAAAATACAATGCATCAAAAAAGTCATGAAATTAATTGATGGCGCCACTGCCGCTTGCGTCATAGAGTATGGTAGCCCCATTGGTTAAAATACTATGGAACTCCGTAATAGTTCGTCAATAATAAATTTCATGACATTTTTGACAGAGTACAGTCAGCCACACATCAGGTTACCACAAACTGTCAAATTTCCTCAAATTGATATTCAACCTAACGTGTATGTCAGTAAGGTGAGAGTCGATTGAAGAAATTTGACAGTTTTGTATACTTTGATGTGTGGCTGTACGTACCTATAATATTATCTCATTGTGTACGTGTTAAACGATATTTTAATAAACTTTAGAGTCATTTAATAGACATATCAAAATAATACGCTAAAACATATTTTACATACCGCGATGCATTACTAAATTAAGAGTTCCATAGTTCTTAAAATTATAATAAAGGCTTGAGTAGTACAGAGTGTATCTGTGGACATTTACATCCATTTAACACATCTACCAAACGTTCTAATCATCATTTTGTTTTCGTCGATGTTTTATCGACTTCTCATACAAAATTTCTTGACCGTATTAATATAAAAGTTAAAAAACATTTATGCGAATCTCCAAAAGTCATAGAACAAATGTTGTTTAAAATAGGTGGTAAAAGACATGGTTAAAGGAATGTAAATGTTCACAGATACACCCTGTATAATAGTTAATAATACTGGTTAACAGAATCTCATATAAAAATAATAGATAATATTTTCATTACTCATATTTTTTATTATGTGCAATAAATTATCTCAATTGGGACTATCGCATGTGAAAAATCACCTAGAGGCCATACTATAATAAGACTCGAGGTCCTACAAAGTGATTTGTTATTAGTCAATTTAACGAAAGAAACTGCCAATGCTGTTTAAGTTGGACTTCAGTCGACAGTACGCCATCTTGCGGATTTTTCACATACTACATACCCCATTATTTGAACGAAATCGATAATTTATATCTCTAGATACGCAATCGATACTGAAAGCGTTGAAAATGTGATGCCAAGCCAACAGCGCTATCATTTGTAGTTAAAGCTTTAGATTTTTTTATTCCAAAATGTCGTTATACTATTTTATTTTGGTTTTAAATTTCGAAAATGCCAAATAGCACTCTGCGATGGGAGCCTTCATGTTGTAATTGTGTTTCTGGCAAAAAAAAAGTTGATTTATTTATTTTTTTTATTTATCTAGGGTTTATTGATCGAAAGTAACCTACACATCAGCCACACATCAGGTTACCACAACCTGTCAAATTTCTCAATTGATATTCAACCTAATGTGTATGACAGTAAGATAAGAGTTGATAGAAGATATTTGACAGTATTGTATACTTTGATGTGTAGCTGTACGTACTAACCGATTACGTCAATACGTTTTGAACTACTTGCCTTCACCATAGCAAAATAGACATAATAAGGAAATTAATAATAAATTTTAATGCAATAATACGATAATAATATTGTATAGATAATCGATCGTGAATACGTATTCAATTAACTATAATACGTATGAATACTGTTGTATTGCCTAGATTCTTGCCTAAATTCTATACCATGACGATGTATCGATAGGTAAGCGTTTATGCTATGTTAATTGTATAGAATAAGATATATCAATATTTATTGTTTTAAATATGTTATTAATGGTTATAATTGGGACTTTGGCGTTGAAGAATCTTCTAGATGGTGGAATAGGACCATGATCTACTAGGTGTTTATTTTTAAGATGAAATGTCAATTTGACTATACTCTTATTCATATCATGTAAAGTAAACTGACAGAGGTCAATGTGTCATCCTCCCCATACATTATCACTCAATTTGACACGTGCAAAATGTCAAAATGCATAGAAACTTGTCATTGCCATCTGTCAGTTTACTTTACATGATTATGAATCAGAGTATAATTATTAGTAGTCAAATGGTCATTTCTGATTAATTTGTTAAGTTGACTTTTTTGACTAATTAGTTAGTCAAATTAACATTTTGAGAGTCACTATTGTTTATGGGATTGGTGGCAGACGAGCAGACGGTTCACCTGACGGTAAGCGATTGCCGCCGCCCATAGACACCCGTAGTCACAAGTGCGCCAACCTTTAACCCCCTTTCTCCCCAATTGGGCCTCCAATACCCTCACTTATTTGACGAAAGCGCAGGCGCTTTTCGCGCCGGTCTCTGTGCCGTAGTATCCGTCGAGCCGGTCCATTCATGCGTGGCTTTCGCACGTAACTTTGTTTTTAAAGCCAAAACGTATGTTAAATATCGTTTTGTATTAAGTAAGAAGCTTATGCTAATTGCAGTGTACGCCACCTAGCGGATTTCCACACGCCATAGCCATTGCTTGTCTATTGTTAATTGAAACTTGTGTAATATGTAAAATGCAATATTTGTATAAATAATACGAAACGCTTTGTCTACGCTTAAAATAGGGCTTCTCACACTAGTATTTATTCTAAGATCTTGAATTGAATGAAAAATGAATGAAATTTAATATGAAGAAACATCAGACCCGTCAATCTTGTTTCTGACAGCCTACAACGTAACTGAATTTTTATCCCAGTCCCTTTCTACAGGGTGAATCTGTGAACATTTACATCCTTTATCCACGTGTTCTATCAACCATTCTGAATAACATTTGTTCAACAACTTTTCCAAATTTTTAAAAAAATTTTTCGACTCCCCATACAAAATGACCAAGTCACGTGACGGACTTTGTATGGAAAGATGAAAATTTTTTATGCGAATTTTCAAAAGTCATTGAACAAATGTTGTTCGGAATGGTTAGTAAAATATATGGTGTAACTGGTCACCGATACAACCTGTATACAAAAAATATTACCAGTTACTTGTACAAGCGGCAATAATACCGTGCTAGTGAGAAGTAGCCCTTATTTTTTATTGAATAAATTTACAATAAGATATCATGACTCAAAACTCAATATAATAATATGTTTTATTTTATATTTTTAAGGCAAATGTATTTTTAAAACGTTTAGATCTCAATTTATCAAAATTTATTTAGATTATTGATATTTGTCGTGTGTATTTTTTTTTTTGTTTTTTTTTCTCACAGTTTTATAAAACAATCTTTTCTTAAGTCAGAATAACTGAACTTTTAAGAACCTACTCTATCATATATGACAGAAATAACTATTAATTGTTTTCTTTTTGTATTTTTATAAAAATTTGCTATAAGTACATAAATAGACATGCTTCTCTTGCATTTATTTAAGTTGTATTAACTCAGTATTATTGTTTGGTTTATAATATTTTAGCCTAAGTGTAAACTAGCCCTAGTGCATAATATTATCCCGCCAATTTAAACAAATAGAGTCACAATCTCTCCTACACATTTATTTGCAAAGCATAATAATAAAATAAGTACCCTTCTTAGAAGTTGTATGAGAAATTAAGATACTTAACTATGGCAAAAACATATAAAATGGATGCTGTGATTATTCCACATATTTTCCACCTAACTGGGAACACTGCTATGTTCGTATCGCTGACTGTAGTACATGTTATATGCTCCCCTAAACATACCTACTTAGTTACAATAAATTGTGTCTGCCAAAAAAAATAAGATCAATATTTACACAATATAATATTTGTCACAGATAATGAACAGGGGCTACCGCATGTGAAAAATGCGCTAGATGGCGTACTATTAGACTGAGGTCCAACTTCAACATCATTTCGGATGTTAAGTTTTTTTTTTATGTGATAGGTAGCAGGCGAGCAGGCGGATCACCTGATGGTAAGCAATTGCCGCCGCCCATGGACACTTGCAACACCAGTGGAGTTACAAGTGCACTGCCAACCTTTTATCCCCTTCCCCCCCCCCCCGAGTGGGCTCACTCACTCACTCGGCGAAACACAGCCAGGGGCTGCCTTCACGCCGGTTTTCTGTGAGGCAGTGGTATCACTCCGGTCGAGCCGGCCCATTCATGCCGAAGCGTGGCTCTCCCACAGTTAAAAAGTAAAAAGTGACATTTTGCTAGACAGGTCCAACGTCATTGGTTTTTGGTGACATTTTGACATCTAAGCAAAAATAACCAATCACCGTGTAATGGTTATTTTTGGTGGTTATTTTAAATGAATTCTACACTACGCCATCTAGCGGATTTGTCACACGCGATTGTCTGCAATGTTCCCTTATACATTAAAAATGGTCGCCAATTTTAGTGTGTGATTCATAGGTACAAATTATGAATATATTTGAGTCAAAGTGAAGCAAAATCTGGTAAACTAGAGAAAATATAGTTATATTATTTCTCATTAATGCTAAGCTGTACATTGTTGATAATACTTATAAATAAATTAATAAATGTAATAGACGCTTAATCTATAGACGCACAATGTTTGTGTGACTTGCTACGTCGGTTGTTAAGTTCGTGAGAACTATCAAGTGGAATTTTTATGTAATCTTCGAATATATTTGTAAGATGGTGTGGTATGAGGTCCGTCGACCTTACCACCTTTCACATAAAGACGTTTCTACAACTGCACGTTAAAATGAAAACGTTTGTGCAAATGAGACACTTTTCTGGCGATTGTATTATGAAAATTATTGTAACTCAATAATATTTGCCAGTGTTGATTTAATATTATTTAACTAGGAAGATCCAGCGGTTATCACATCTGATACAGGATGTGTCTGTAAACATTTTTGAACAACAAAAAAGTTCAACGAATAATACGTGGGATGTAAATGTTTACATATCCACCCCGTATAGCCAGCCCACTGATTTTCTTTACAGGTTAGGTTAGGCACGCACGTTAAAACACGCCCTAGAATTTCAAGTTTTTTTTTTTGCTCCTGACTGCTCTAACCTAACTTCACCAAGTCAGTATTATCATTACAACAATATTGGTTAGGTAAGGTTAGCAGTGACCAGCCAAAAAATCTTGAAATTCCCGGGCGAGTTTTCCCCTAACACGTCTTTTCAGTTTGTTTCCTGTGACTATGTCAATGACTTTGACTGCCGGATCAAATCGTTTTGGATTCGATGGCGCAAATTTAAAGAAATTACGAATCAACATTGGTGAATATGTTAATAATATGTCAATGCTATGTTGATGTGAATGATTTTATCGGCTGTTCTGTTTGAGGCGCCACGCGGGCGTTTAGCATAATTTAGATTATATCACCCTTGATAGTGGTCAAATTTGATATTGTTTTGAAATAGCGACAACGCTGTTTTGGCTGATGTACATAGATAAGACTAATGGTATTTTTTTCGGACTTTGTTTAATGCATCAAGAAAGTCTTGAAATTAATTGATGGCGCCACTGCCGCTTACGACATAGAGTATGGTAGCCCCATAATATTATAACCAAATGGATAACATACTCGTACTCGGGGTACCGAACTCCGTAATAGTTCGTCAGGAATAATTTCACCACTTTATTGACAAAGTATATAGTCTGTGTATCCTTCACAATTAAAAATGGGAAAATTGTGTGAGTTCACTCCTTTGAATGAAACTCACCAAGCCCAGGATGAATGGAAAGGAGATAGAATTTTCCACCGAGGTTAAATACCTGGGAGTCACAATCGACCAAAAACTAACGTGGAATACTCATCTCCATAACATAATTCAAAAAGCGAAAATAGCTTTAGGCACATGCAGCCGTATGATAGGAAGCGACTGGGGATTAAGCCCTAAGGCGGTCCTATGGCTCTACCAAACCATTGTGAGGCCGACCATCTCGTACGCTTCTGTGGTATGGTACAACAAAGCCCTACAAAAAACGGCTGCGGAAAAACTAGGTAGCTTGCAAAGGACTGCCTGCATTATGGCGACCAGAGCGATGTCAACAACGCCGAAGGCGGCTTTGAATGCACTGCTCAACCTGACGCCTCTCGACGCTCACATCGTCAAAGAGGCGGAGGCTAGCATGTACAGGATAAACGCACAGGGCGAGACAAAGCTAATCTCACTGAGGTTGAGATCTTTACTCAACTCAAGAAGTGGGACGCCAATCATGAGCATGCTTTCTGATGCGCTCACAACAACATACAAATTCCAAAAAACTTATGTTGTGGAAATACCTACTAGAGATGACTGGATGAACGGGCGTATACCTTGTGAAAAAGACAGTATAATCTGGTACACTGATGGGTCTAAAATGGGTCCCAATGTAGGATACGGAGTATATGGAGGGAAACCCAAAATTAGAATAGCTCAAAACATGGGCAATTTCGCCTCTATATTTCAAGCGGAGGTATACGCCATAATTGAGTGTGCGGAAACCAGTCTGCAAAAGAATTATACAAACAAATCTATCTACATAAACTCTGACAGTCAAGCGGCACTACTAGCACTTAGGGCGTACTCCACAACGTCCAAGCTAGTAGAAGACTGCATGACTAGACTAAACCGTCTAGGTCAATGTAACAGAGTAACACTTAGATGGGTTCCGGGTCACGCGGGGATTGGAGGCAATGAGATTGCTGATGAGCTCGCGAGGGCAGGATCAGAGGGTATATTTTACGGCCCAGAACCATTCTGCGGCATACCCAAAAGTCTTGCCCGTCTGACACTGGAAAACATTTACACACACAAATCACGCGAATCCTGGCTTAACACACCAGGATTAACCCACTCCAAGCTACTCATAAAGCCTTATAACCGCGGATCCTCCGTCGCGCTTCTTCGGCTAAGTAGGAACAGTATGCGCATCCTAGTGAGAGCTCTAACCGGCCACTGCTGCCTTAACAAGCACATGGCCACCATGGGACTGAGCGACACTAGAATCTGCAGGATGTGTAACGAGGCGGATGAAACCCCTTTACACATAATCACCGAATGCGGACCACTGATGCGTAAACGTAGCATGCATCTGGGAAAGCACATTCTAAGCCCCAATGAAGCTAAGGATCTCAGTCCCAAACAATTAATTCACTTTCTTAAAAGTGCAGGATTTGAGACTGAAATGTAGCATAGCGGCGATCACAATAGATCAAACTGGTCGCAGTGATACTGGTCTGAATAAGACCTGCATAGCCGCCCGCTTAAAATAAAAAAAAAATAATACCCTCACTCACACGGCGAAACACAGCACAGGGGCTGCTTCACGCCGGTTATCTGTGGGCAGTGGTATCACTCCGGTCGAGCCGGCCCATTCATGCCGAAGCGTGGCTCTCCCACAGTTAAAAAGTTAAAAGTGACATTTTGCTAGACAGGTCCAACGTCATTGGTTGTTTGGTGACATTTTGACATCTCACAGCAAAAATACCAATCACCGTGTGAATGGTTATTTTGGTGGTTATTTTAAATGAATTCTACAGTACGCCATCTAGCGGATTGTCTGCAATGTTCCCTTATAATTTGAAAACGGTCGCCAATTTAGTTGTGATTCATATGGTACAAATTATGAAAGTATATTTTGAGTCAAAGTGAAGCAAATCTGGTAAATATAGTTATATTATTTCTCATTAATGCTAAGCTGTACATTGTTGATAATACTATAATAAATTAAAAATGTAATAGACGCTTAATCTATAGACGCCATGTTTGTGTGACTTGCTACGTCGGTTGTTAAGTTCGTGAGAACATTCAAGTGGAGTTATTATGTAATCTTCGAACATATGTATTTGTAAGCAAGTGTGGCGTGAGGTCGACCTCACCACCTATCAGTATTCAGTAGCGCTACCATGAGTTGACATCTAAAACTGTCATAACGTAAACTATTGCCACAATATAAAGGACACAGAAAGTAGACTGCCCACTAAGAGCTAAAAACATGTCATGTACTCACGCATGCGGACTAACGGGCAAATACGCCTTTTCGACCACATTAATCCTAACTTATGACATAAGATTCTCGAACTGTCTAGGTCTATGGTAGAGGCCGCGCGCTTATGTACTCATGCCGGGCAACAACCCTAGCTTATGCCAACGAACTCTTCTAAATTCAAAATCAAGGCGGAGTCTCCTTTCTGTGTCCTTTATTTTTGTGCTATTGCTGTCTCTTTCAAATGCATCACAATGAAAAGAATCGCCTCGCTATCGAAAACTATCGCCGTGTAGCGATAGTCGATAGCGAGGATAGTATTTCAAACTCATGGTAAGGCTACAGATAAAGACGTTTCTACAACTGCATGTTAAAATGAAAACGTTTATGCAAATGAGACACTTTTCTGGCGATTGTATTATGAAAATTATTGTAACTCAATAATATTTGCCAGTGTTGATTTAATATTATTTAACTAGGAAGATCCAGCGGTTATCACATCTGATACAGGATGTGTCTGTAAACATTTTTGAACAACAAAAAAGTTCAACGAATAATACGTGGGATGTAAATGTTTACATATCCACCCTGTATAGCCAGCCCACTGTTTTTCTTTACAGGTTAGGGGAAAACACGCCCTAGAATTTCAAGATTTTTTTTGCTCCTGACTGCTGTAACCTAACTTCACCAAGTCAGTATTATCATTACAACAATATTGGTAAGGTAAGGTGACCAGCCAAAAAATCTTGAAATTCCCGGGCGAGTTTTCCCCTAACACGTCTTTTCAGTTTGTTTCCTGTGACTATGTCAATGACTTTGACGCCGGATCACATCGTTTGGATTCGATGGCGCAAATTTAAAGAAATACGAATCAACATTGGTGAATATGCATAATATGTCAATGCTATGTGATGTGAATGATTTTATCGGCTGTTCTGTTTGAGGCGCCACGCGGGCGTTTAGCATAATTTAGATTATATCACCCTTGATAGTGGTCGAATTTGATATTGTTTGAACAGCGACAAGCTGTTTGGCAGATTACATAGATAAGATAATGGTATTTTCTCGGACTTGTTAATGCATCAAGAAAGTCGTGAAATTAATTGATGGCGCCACTGCCGCTACGACATAGAGTATGGTAGCCCATAATATTATAACCAATGGAGAACATACTCGTACTAGGGTAACGAATCCGTAATAGTTCGTCAGGAATAATTTCACGACTTTATTGACAAAGTATATAGTCTGTGTATCCTTCACAATTAAAAATGTGGAAAATTGTGTAGTTCACTCCTTTGAATGAAACTCACTAAATGTGATTAATTTGACCACTATAATGTTTTACCACATTAAATAAAGTGCAGTGTGATACATTTGGCGGAGAGATCGATATACTTGGGGAAAACTGAGGCGTCTTCACACCACCATTCATCGCCTTTGTAAAATCGAAACATTCCTTCCTTACCATAGAGTGATCCGCCTGTTCGTCTGCGACCTATAACATAAAAAGAAACTCGTCTCACGGTCTCATAATATCTATCAACTCACTCGACACAAGCTCAGAATTTCTACTCACTCGACACAACTCAGAATTTTCTAATGGTGAGTACAATTTGATAGTGGTGTTCAGAGACAATACCTATTCACTCGACCAACCTTCTCAGAATTTTAACTCACTCGATACAACCTGAGAATTTCAACTTACTCGATACAGACTAAAGAGATTACAATGGTGAGTATGTGTCCAGTGGACAATACCTATTCACTCGACACATCCTTCTCAAAATTTTTACTCACTGACACAATCGAATTTTCAATGGCGAGTACAAATTGATGGGGTGTGTCCAGTGCACATACAGTGTTTCCCAGAAAACCGGCTTCAGATGATTTCAATGTGGTTAAAACGGAGGCAAGGGGTTCGCAGTGATAGTCTGAGACAGGACATGCGTTAAGGATATGTTTCGCAGTTTGTGATATCTTGTAAACTAGCCTACTGCGTTAGGGTAAGGTACATATGTGTTGAATGGACTCGCCTTCAGATGGAATAAATAACATACGTAGTTAATTTTGTTGTTTTTATCCGAAAATTCATCGACGACTTCAGGTGGACTCGAACCCACAACCTTCCACAGTCGGGTGGCTGTACTACCAAGTATACTTACCGAATCCTTTACCAAGGATTTCGTCGGCTAAGAGGGGTTCCGTTAGTTTAATTGGTGCTTAACTCGCCATGAGCTGACGATATTCTCATCAATATTGTAGTATACATTAACAATATCCACTGAAAACATTATTGTAAATATCTGCAGATATTACAATGTTTCCAGACCACCAGTTAAGATGAAACTGCTAATTAATATCCGACCTGGAAAACATTACGCTAATTCGGTAGATTAACATCACAATTGCTTTTTTTTTCAATGATGAAAAAATTAAACCAGCATAAAATTCGCATAATTTTATGAGAATTAAGATACTTAACTATGGCCAAAAAACATATAAAATGGAGGCTGTGATTATTCCACATATTTCCACCTAACTGGGGACACTGCTATGTTCGTATCGCTGACTGTAGTACATGTTTAATGCTCCCCTAAACATACCTACTTAGTTACAATAAAATTGTGTCTGCCAAAAAAAATAAGATCAATATTTACACAATATAATATTTGTCACAGATAATGAAACAGGGGCTACCGCATGTGAAAAATGCGCTAGAGGCGTACTATTAGACTGAGGGTCCAACTTCAACATCATTTACGGTTAGTGTTTTTTTATTTGATAGGTAGCAGGCGAGCAGGCGGATCACCAGATGGTAAGCAATGCCGCCGCCATGGACACTGCAACACCAGTGAGTTATCCCCTTCCCCCCGAGTGGGCCTCCGTACCCCACTCACAAACCATACCACCACTCCCAGCATGCCTATCAAAGAGGAAAATCTACAGAGACTGCCCTTGTCAGTCTAGTAGACCGAATCGAGAAGGCGCTGGACGATAAAGAAATAGCACTGTGTGCATTTCTAGACATAGAAGGAGCATTTGACAATACCCCAACATCTTTATTGGTTAGGGGACTCTCTGAGAAACAAGTAGATTCAACCACGATAAAATGGGTACAGTCAATGCTATCTACACGAGAGGTGAAGATAACACTCTTCCAAACCTCAATCACAGCACTAACAACAAGAGGCTGCCCACAGGGGGGAGTGCTATCCCCTTATTATGGACTCTTGCTGTCGACCAGTTACTTTACAAGATGGCCAGAATGAGCATAGACACACAGGGATACGCAGACGACCTGGTAGTCATGGTCCGAGGCTTCTGCCAAAGTACAATATCCTCTTTACTGCAGAGAGCTCTTGATACCATCGGTGACTGGTGTGAAGAAAACAATCTGTCAGTAAACGCCGATAAAACTATAGTTATACCTTTCACCAGGAAGAGGAAGCTTGACAAGCTCACCAAGCCCAGGATGAATGGAAAGGAGATAGAATTTTCCACCGAGGTCAAATACCTGGGAGTCACAATCGACCAAAAACTAACGTGGAATACTCATCTCCATAACATAATTCAAAAGCGAAAATAGCTTTAGGCACATGCAGCCGTATGATAGGAAGCGACTGGGGATTAAGCCCTAAGGCGGTCCTATGGCTCTACCAAACCATTGTGAGGCCGACCATCTCGTACGCTTCTGTGGTATGGTACAACAAAGCCCTACAAAAAACGGCTGCGGAAAAACTAGGTAGCTTGCAAAGGACTGCCTGCATTATGGCGACCAGAGCGATGTCAACAACGCCGAAGGCGGCTTTGAATGCACTGCTCAACCTGACGCCTCTCGACGCTCACATCGTCAAAGAGGCGGAGGCTAGCATGTACAGGATAAACGCACAGGGCGAGACAAAGCTAATCTCACTGAGGTTGAGATCTTTACTCAACTCAAGAAGTGGGACGCCAATCATGAGCATGCTTTCTGATGCGCTCACAACAACATACAAATTCCAAAAAACTTATGTTGTGGAAATACCTACTAGAGATGACTGGATGAACGGGCGTATACCTTGTGAAAAAGACAGTATAATCTGGTACACTGATGGGTCTAAAATGGGTCCCAATGTAGGATACGGAGTATATGGAGGGAAACCCAAAATTAGAATAGCTCAAAACATGGGCAATTTCGCCTCTATATTTCAAGCGGAGGTATACGCCATAATTGAGTGTGCGGAAACCAGTCTGCAAAAGAATTATACAAACAAATCTATCTACATAAACTCTGACAGTCAAGCAGCACTACTAGCACTTAGGGCGTACTCCACAACGTCCAAGCTAGTAGAAGACTGCATGACTAGACTAAACCGTCTAGGTCAATGTAACAGAGTAACACTTAGATGGGTTCCAGGTCACGCGGGGATTGGAGGCAATGAGATTGCTGATGAGCTCGCGAGGGCAGGATCAGAGGGTATATTTTACGGCCCAGAACCATTCTGCGGCATACCCAAAAGTCTTGCCCGTCTGACACTGGAAAACATTTACACACACAAATCACGCGAATCCTGGCTTAACACACCAGGATTAACCCACTCCAAGCTACTCATAAAGCCTTATAACCGCGGATCCTCCGTCGCGCTTCTTCGGCTAAGTAGGAACAGTATGCGCATCCTAGTGAGAGCTCTAACCGGCCACTGCTGCCTTAACAAGCACATGGCCACCATGGGACTGAGCGACACTAGAATCTGCAGGATGTGTAACGAGGCGGATGAAACCCCTTTACACATAATCACCGAATGCGGACCACTGATGCGTAAACGTAGCATGCATCTGGGAAAGCACATTCTAAGCCCCAATGAAGCTAAGGATCTCAGTCCCAAACAATTAATTCACTTTCTTAAAAGTGCAGGATTTGAGACTGAAATGTAGCATAGCGGCGATCACAATAGATCAAACTGGTCGCAGTGATACTGGTCTGAATAAGACCTGCATAGCCGCCCGCTTAAAATAAAAAAAAAAATAATACCCTCACTCACACGGCGAAACACAGCACAGGGGCTGCTTCACGCCGGTTATCTGTGAGGCAGTGGTATCACTCCGGTCGAGCCGGCCCATTCATGCCGAAGCGTGGCTCTCCCACAGTTAAAAAGTTAAAAGTGACATTTTGCTAGACAGGTCCAACGTCATTGGTTGTTTGGTGACATTTTGACATCTCACAGCAAAAATAACCAATCACCGTGTGAATGGTTATTTTTGGTGGTTATTTTAAATGAATTCTACAGTACGCCATCTAGCGGATTGTCTGCAATGTTCCCTTATAATTTGAAAACGGTCGCCAATTTTAGTTGTGATTCATATGGTACAAATTATGAAAGTATATTTTGAGTCAAAGTGAAGCAAAATCTGGTAAATATAGTTATATTATTTCTCATTAATGCTAAGCTGTACATTGTTGATAATACTTATAAATAAATTAATAAATGTAATAGACGCTTAATCTATAGACGCACAATGTTTGTGTGACTTGCTACGTCGGTTGTTAAGTTCGTGAGAACATTCAAGTGGAGTTATTATGTAATCTTCGAACATATGTATTTGTAAGCAAGTGTGGCGTGAGGTCGACCTCACCACCTATCAGTAGCGCTACCATGAGTTGACATCTAAAACTGTCATAACGTAAACTATTGCCACAAAATATAAAGGACACAGAAAGTAGACTGCCCACTAAGAGCTAAAAACATGTCATGTACTCACGCATGCGGACTAACGGGCAAATACGCCTTTTCGACCACATTAATCCTAACTTATGACATAAGATTCTCGAACTGTCTAGGTCTATGGTAGAGGCCGCGCGCTTATGTACTCATGCCGGGCAACAACCCTAGCTTATGCCAACGAACTCTTCTAAATTCAAAATCAAGGCGGAGTCTCCTTTCTGTGTCCTTTATATTTTGTGCTATTGCTGTCTCTTTCAAATGCATCACAATGAAAGAGAATCGCCTCGCTATCGAAAACTATCGCCGTGTAGCGATAGTCGATAGCGAGGATAGTATTTCAAACTCATGGTAAGGCTACAGATAAAGACATTTCTACAACTGCATGTTAAAATGAAAAAGTTTGTGCAAATGAGACACTTTTCTTGCGACTGTATTTTTAAAAATATTGTAACTTCTAAAATATTGTAAATCGTATTTGCCAGTGTTGATTTACATTTAACTAAGGGCCCGCCCTCACTTTGTTTCGGAATTGCTATTAGTCCCAAACATTACCAATAGATGGCGTTAGGTATCGATTACATCGCACAAGTGTTTCGCCTTTTCGGACTATCTAAAGCTGGTGGCTGTCTATATAATTTACCGTGGGGCGTCCTACACTACGTTTACCGAGACGTAGTCTCCATATCTCGTATACCACAGAGGTTGTCACTTTGGATGATACAGGATGTATCATCCAAATTATAATCAATGGGGATAACATACTCGTACTCGGGGTACCGAACTCCGTAATAGTTCGTCAGGAATAATTTCACCACTTTATTGACAAAGTATATAGTCTGTGTATCCTTCACAATTAAAAAATGTGGAAAATTGTGTGAGTTCACTCCTTTGATTGAAACTCACTAAATGTGATATTAATTTGACCACTATAACTGTTTTACCACATTAAATAAAGTGCGATGTGATACATTTGTTCGGAGATCGATATACTTGGGGAAAACTGAGGCGTCTTCACACCACCACTCATCGCCTTTGTAAAATCGAAACATTCCTTCCTCCCTTACCATCGAGTGATCTGCCTGCTCGTCTGCCACCTATAACTTAAAAAGAAACTCGTCTCATGATTTCTACCCACTCACTTGCCACAAGCTCCTCAGAATTTCTACTCACTCAGAATTTCTAATGGTGAGTACAAATTCTGATAGGGTGTGTCCAGTAGACAATACCTATTCACTCGACACAACCTTCTCAGAATTTTAACTCACTCGACACAACTTCAGAATTGCTAATGGTGAGTACAAATTCGGAAAGGGGTGTGTCCAGTGGACAATACCTATTCACTGGACACAACTTTCTCAAAATTGTTACTCACTCGACACAATCGAATTTCCAACGGTGAGTACAGATTCTGCAAGGGGTGTGTCCAGTGCACATACAGTTTACTGTAAATTCCCAGAAACCGCCTTCAGATGATTTTAATGTGGTAAAACAGAAGCAAGGGTGTTCGCAGTGATAGTCCACGAGACAGCTTTAAGGATATTGTTTTCGCAGTTGTGATATCTTGTACAACTAGCCTACTGCGTTAGGGTAAGTGTACATATGTGTTGATTATGACTCGCCTTCAGATGGAATAAATAAACATACGTAGTTAATTTTGTTGTTTTTATCCGAAAATTCATCGACGACTTCAGGTGGGACTCGAACCCACAACCTTCCACAGTCCGGGTGGCTGTACTACCAAGTATACTAACCGAATCCCTTACCAAGATTTCGTCGGCTAAGTAAGGAGTTCCGTTAGTTTAATTGGTGCTTAACTCGCCATGAGCTGACGATATTCTCATAAATATTGTAGGTATACAAATATCTGCAGATATTACAATAATGTTTCCAGACCACCAGTTAAGATGAAACTGCTAATTAATATCCGACCTGGAAAACAAAACGCTAATTCGGTAGAATAACAATAACATCATAATTGCTTTTTTTTTTTCAATGACAAAAAAATTAAACCAGCATTAAATTCGCATAATTTTATTACATTTCAGCACATGATTACAACAGAATAAAAACGTACGAACAGGGACGGAAAACATTCTCTAACAAAAAATAACTGCCCTTTGTACGACGCTGTCGGTTAAAAGAGGGTAGTGTGTTATGAGGATTCAACAGCAAAATACCTCTTAACAAGTGTAAGGATTTGAAACTCTTCACTTTGGGAATTGGGAGCTACTAAAATATCGCGCTATCTCATTCTAAGTGAACCATACGACAGAGAGAACATGTTTCAGCAACTCTTAATACATCGTTTTCAAGTATACGGATCAGACCATTTAATGTTTGAAATGAATTTAATATTTGAAGATGGAACAGGTGGTAAGTTTGGAAGGGTCGCTTAAGTACAGTCCGCGGCACGTAAGTTTAGCGCTCGGCGCAAACATCCCCACTTCATATAGTGGGGATGTATGCGCACTCAGGGTTGCCGTTAGATTTATTTGCCACGGCGTGTAATAGATTTATTTGCTGCGGCAGTAATAGATTTCTCTGACCCGACGACAGCGTCGACATAGGTTAACATTATGTATTACTAGAATAGGCGCTTATCATATAAAAAAATCGTGGAATACATGAATGACACTTGGTACCTACTATTATGTTTAATATTTACAAATAAATAATTTACAAAAATACGTCTTTTGGTTACAATTTGGCAACTAATTTTAGTTTGTTTTTGTGAGAAATATCAATAAAAATGTATTTGTAATAATAAAAACATTTTAATATGTTATGAAAAGTTTTTTTTAATTTCAAATGGATAAGGAAGATTTTCGTGATCAGACAATTTACTCTGTTAGTATCCCTTTTGATTTCATTTGCATCTGTAAAAGCAGCATACTTTGTGATGGGAATGACATCTGTCAAGTTAGTTCTTGTACTAAATTTAATACATAAACATATCGACTATCTGTCTCACTTTACATCCTTAAATCAGAAAAGAGTTACAATATTAAAATAATTTCCAAAGACATGTAGCGAGATCTTCGTTTAAAAGAAAACATTTTATTATTATTTCTAACAAAAACATTTAATTAAATACTTTTTGTTTCACGTCGTAATTTCAAAGACGCGATGACGGCCATGGGCCCCAATCTTGAGCTATTTAATTATAATTATTTATTTCCACTACAAACTATATATATAACATAACATTGTACTTAAACTTAAACATACATATTTGCTCGAATGACATTAACGACTAAGCAAGTTATTTGTATAAATTAGATTTTAATAGCACATCAACTTTGGTGTTTACAACCTGGCGGCCTGCATATCATCACAACAGCATATCATTCCTAGTTGCGGCCAACGCTGTTGCTTTTGAACCCGGGGTACGCTTGGGCAATGATCCAAGATTTGGGGAGTCTGGTAATTACATACAAATCAAAGTGCTTTAACATTGGTGATTTCTATGAAAAAATATTTACTATAATAGGAGAACACTTAAAATTGTATAAACAAAATGACTGGAACACTATCAAGAGATACTTAGTAAATTTTATAATACAGCACTCTAACCAATATTTAACTAAAATCTCTTTTATTTTGTATAAAAATCCGGGAATGTATTGGACAGTCACAAATTCTACCTACACAACTATCACAAATTTATATTTGAGCACGAAATTACAACAAAATAACACATGGATGAAACAAAAATAAATTAAGTACGTTAATACAAAATTATATAAACATGTGTATGATTATTATTGACAGTTTTCAAAATGGACGATATTTTTCAACCAATTTTATCATTATTTCAACATTTATTATCATTGTTATTATTATAGACGGGACTTACTGGTAAATTATCGGACTGCCCGCTTGTGACCACGGCTGCTGTAACGCAGCCGAAAAGACAAGGTATAGTCTATACGGCAAGAAAGTGTGGTTATGACCTTGAGTGCGCAGAAACCAATTATAATAGAAAGTCTTATTTTTTACAAGTGCGCAAAATAACGGTCATCGCTATACTTTCGTGCCTCCAGCTATAAGGTAAGGAAAAGTGAAGCAGTCCATAAAATTAATTAACGTCGCGTTAAGTTTCCGTCTATAACAATAATAGTTATAATGAAATGCAAAAATTTTGAGAAGTATGAATTATCATCATTATTTTTTACAAAACACTGCAAACTGTGACTGCTAAAGATTGAATTTCGTATCTTTTATCTCTATTAAAGTATGCAACTATACTTCCGTGCAAAAAAATAGACGCCTACCAGTTTCGAGACAATTTTCGTGTTTCTGCAGTAAGTGTTAAAAATAGAGTATTAAGCATCAATTTTATCATTGCACTTAAACAACATAAGTACTTACGTCATTTTGATTTCGTTTTATTTCTGTAGCTGCTTATTTTGGATAATAAATACAGATTAGGTCGATTCTTTTGCACGCAAACGTTACACAGTACCTACAATTTTATTATAAAACATTATGATGATAATGATAACACAACCCTTAATAATCAAGTTGAAAATTAGAAATCTACCGCTCCATTTTATAACATTAACAGTATCAATTATTATAAACATAAGAAATAAATAAAATGTAATTATATCTAACTATTTAATTTACTTATTATTGTAACAAACGATTTACACGCGATCAAATACAGAGATAACACCTATCCATTACCATTTTTTATATCACTCAATCGAATTCAGATAAATTCATTAAATATTCGTGGGAGAGCCACGCTTCGGTATGCATGGGCCGGCTCGACCAAAGTGATACCAGCCTCACAGGAGACCGGCGTGAAGCAGCGCCTGCGCTGTATTTCGTTGAGTGAGCGAAGATACCGGAGGCGCAAATTGGTGGAAAAGTTAAAGGTTGCGCACTTGTGACTCTACTGGCGTTGCAGGTGTCTATGGGGGGCGGCAATCGCTTACCATCAGGTGATCCATCTGCTCGTCTGCCCCCTATCACATATTAATATAACAAGCTATCAAAGTGACATGACTGATCAAATAAGCTACTATCACCATATTTGATTCTGCGTGTAATAAATCGTAAACATTTTCTAAAAATCTACAGGGAGTATCTTGTAACATTTACATCCCTTGTTCGTGTTCTACCAAACATTCTGGACAAAATTTGTTCAACAACATTTTGAAATTCTTAGATTTTCTATAGACTCTCAATACAAAATGACCATATCACGTGACCGGCTTTATATGAAAAGTAGAAATATTTTTTATGCGAATCTCTTAAAGTCTTAGAACATATGTTGTTCAGAAAGGTTGGTAGAACACGTGTTTAAAGGGATGTTAACGTTCAAAGATACACCCTGTATAATAATTTTAAATAATTACTTGACAAATGCTATAACTATTCTAATAGCTTCCAATACTGAGTAATTTTGGTCTTAAATTTTCAATACGCTACGGGTACATGCTTCGAGACTACGCTATACAACAAATAACAAAACTTATCTTAATATTTACAGGCATCAGTATACACTAACTAACGCAGGAAGATAGTTAGAAACAAGACATAAATAACATATTCCACTTTCCCCTACGGCGGGTAGCACACTGCCAGAGTCGAGGCGGAGTCGAGGCACAGTCGAGGCGGTGGTGTGATATAAGAGTCGAGGCGGAGGTGCAGCGCATCGTTTACACCCATTCAATATGGAAATGGATGGAATGGATGAAAAAATGGCGGCGGGGTCGGGGCGGCGGCGTGCCGTGCGCCCGCGCCGCGTCGCCGACTCGACTCTGCACCTCCGCCGCCTCGACTGCGCCTCGACTGCGCCGCGACTCTGGCAGTATGCGTTGACATATTTGATTGTACAGAAAAGTCAGAGGCGGTGCGCCTCTTGAACGCTTCCGCCTCGACTCTTGAGTGTGTGTGCGACACGCCTACCGATTCTCAAGCCCCACCTTTCCTCCACTTCCCCCCACCGCGAGGTTATCTAATTGATAGTAGGGGTAAGTGGAACAACAGAGCTCGCGGTGGGGTAAAGTGGAAAAAGTGGGGGAAATTATGAACCGGTGGGGGAAAATATAAAAATCCAATTTGACGAGTTAATTTTATGTCAAGCTTCTGACTATATTAACATTGTGCTAAAAGCTAAAATAATGGCTACAGTCCACGGAGTCATGCAATACGATCCAGAGGGCATACAACGAAACAAATATCACGTTCGTATCTTTATATTTGCCCCTTTCAAAAACGTTGTTCTTTTTGCTTCGATGAGACTTGTAAATTTTCGTTTGTTATGGGACAGTTTCGTTGCAGACCCTCAGAATTGTCAAAAACGTAGGTGATTTCGACCCTATACAGTTAGTCTTATCTTTTACATAGATAACATTATTTTGTGCGTATTCTCATTGCTGCCGCTGTATTTGACGCCGACTTCGACTAGAGACTAGGTACCGTATAAAATCTGTTTTTATGATAGTTAAACTGACAGATGTCAATGTGTCGTAACATTTTGCTCCTTTTGCGTTTGACAGATGTAAAATGGGAACTTGACATTTGCATCTGTCGGTTTCGTTAGCATAATTCAACATCAGAGTACCCTATAATGCGAACATTGGCCTAAATTGCTAAGACTCTAATACAGCCACAGAAATGCGAATAGAGTGTACAGGGACTTCACGTTATTTCGTCGAAAAGTCTCCATTAACGTCTATTGTGTCTGCTGTCTGGGCCTTACGACGTAAGGCTGCTTTATAAAAAATCCACATCGAAAAACTTCGTAGATTTCAAAAGCAATTAATTGAATGCTAAAATAGCTGAATAGTATATCGGTAAGCTGAAGACATTACAATAGTTTGTTATTCTAAAACTTCGCTACTTGTGTCATTTTAACATCGTGTCTCGCGGCCTATTGACCAATTGACTCGGAAACATGAGCAACCCTGTATGGAAATAACATCGTTTCTAATCATATACAGGGTGGGAAAAAATATTTGTTTGCATTACATTTAATTGGTAACATATTCAAGATAATGTTGCGCTTGGTAGGAATCGCAAAATGGAGAGAATTTTATTCATTTTAATAAAGTTGAGACATTTCAATAAAAAATATCTTCGTAGTTTACTGGAGAAAAGTACCTAACTGTCATATTTGCGATTTATACTGTTCAAGTTACATCGTAATAATAATTAAAAGTTGAAACTTTTAACAACAATACACTAATTTGATGCTTGTATCTTAAGACATAACGACGTAATGTAACGTAATATTTCCTTAGTAAATAAACTACGAAAATGTTTCTTTAAATCTTCAATTCCAAATTATTTGTGAGACCATGTAAACTAATAATCAAATCATGGCTTTGGTAAGACCGAATCAGCAAAAAATTTATTATTTCCACCCTGTATATTAAAAACATTTATTTATTTAGTTTTATACAATACTATACTAACAATATATTTTCGTTTTAAGGACGTCAGTGGTTATCTTTATGAGACTGGTATTTAATTTTTTTTTAACTGTAATAAACTTAAAAATATCATTATACAAATCGACTAATATGTACATTTAATCGTATAATTTTATTTCCAACAGTTTATCCTCGAATATCGTATTTCATTACATAATATAATTTCATAATTTAAATGCTTTTTATCGTTTTGTAATCTACCTAATTCTTTTTCTTATATCTACGTTCTTTTATTATTATTTGTCCTATATAACTTCAATTAAAACGAATAATTGGTTAAATACAACAATATCTTTTTGAATATCATATTTTTTATAGTCACACTTACAAAATTGGCACTATCATACACTAATATAATATATTATACTTT
Organism: Cnaphalocrocis medinalis; assembly: GCA_014851415.1. NCBI lineage: Eukaryota > Metazoa > Arthropoda > Insecta > Lepidoptera > Crambidae > Cnaphalocrocis > Cnaphalocrocis medinalis. Next base: position 1,341,109 of record CM026297.1, read on the forward strand.
TTAAATAATTTATTTTATTTACTATCGGCAACAATACATAATGCGCAACGCCTTTTTATTTTCTCGACTAGATCACAAAATGTCGAAAGCAAAGCGCTATACAAGTATAAATATAAAAATAGCATAACTTTATTTACAAGTTTAATTCATATTCCGAGATCTTTTTTGAAATCATAATGTCCAAAATATAAGATTTCGTTTATTCTAAATCGCCTCTTATGTCAATTTTTTTTATCACCATTGTTATAGGGTAGGTTTTCTTTTGAATAAGTTTGCTATACTTAAGCCCTTTGATTTTGGGACACACAAACATCTTACTGTCCCTTTCAAGGCCCGATTCGACCAATCTTCTTCCAAGGATAAATCTATGGTATAACGCTGCGATTCATATGGAATGACAGTCTTATACCATAGCTATTGTTGGATAAAGATTGGTCCAATCGCACCATAAACAACTTTTTTTATTAATGGCCAGCACATAACTTATTTTGTCGTATCTTTGGGATTTCACCATTCCGGTGGGTCGTCACTATCTAATTCATAACTAACACAATAAAATAATAGCAACAATTTTATATTAACTTTTTTAAAACAATTAAACATATTTAATTTGTGATTTGGTAGAGATAAATTAAAACTAATTCATAAAAAATAATAAACGAATGTCAACAATGTTTTTGTCACGTCATTTTAATTTTTTTTTTACTTTTCTCATTATCCAGGCGTATTGTCTCAACTTCGATATAAGTTAGTTACTATAATAATTTCCACTTATCTTCGAGTTCCGGCGCATGCCCTCCTTCTAGTCTTTGACTTGTAATCATATCCTGTAAAAAAATAATTTATAAATGAATGAAAGGTTTTTGAAGTAGGTCAGTATACAGGGTGTATCTGAGAACATTTACATCCCTTTAACCACGTGTTCTATCAACCATTCTAAACAATATTTGTTCAACAACTTTCCGAAATTCATCGAAAATTTTTTCGACTCCCCATACAAAATTATCAAGTCACTTGACCAACTTTGTATGAAAAGATAGATAGATACTCTTTATTGCACAACACATTACAGAATTTAGTGCTAATAGTAATTTCCAAATACAATTTCGGCGGCCTTATCGCTAATAGCGATCTCTTCCAGACAATCTTTGGGAAGAAAAGGTGAAAAATTTTTTCGCGAATTTTCAAAAGTCATAGAACAAATGTTGTTCAGAATGGTTGATAGAACACGTGGTTAAAGGGATGTAAATGTTCACAGATACAGCCTGTATAGGTATTGTGTCTGGTGGGATCAACATATTATTGTCATGGGGGTCACGGGGGGTCACTCACCGGCCCCGCTAGTGCGAGAGCGTGGTGGGGGGTCATGGGGCGGCGGCGGGCTGCTGGCGGCAGTCCCGGCAGGACAGCATGTGCCCGGTGAAGCGCTCCACCTGGAACGTGGCGTTCTGGACGCCCAGCTCACTCCGAGCCAGGTTCTGGCAGGCGCGGAGGACCAGCTCAGGGTCAGTCAAGTCATCTGGAAATAGAAAATAAATAAATTAATTCACACAACATCTCATATACAGGGTGTATCTGTGAACATTTACATCCCTTTAACCACGTGTTCTATCAATAATTCTGAATAACATTTGTTCAACAACTTTTCCAAATTCTTCGAAAAAATTTTTGATTTTCCATACAAAATGTCCAAGTCACGTGACCGACTTTGTATGGAAAATTGATGTTTTTTATGCGAATTTTCAAAAGTCATTCTTGTTCAGAACGGTTGGTAGAACACGTGGTTAAAGGGATGTAAATGTTCACAGATACACCCTGTATAGACCTGACTCCGTGCTAAGTAGCTTAAGCACTTGTGTTACACTTACAATGGGCCGCTTAAGTAGGCTCAAAGTGACTCAGAGGGCAATGAAGAGAGCTATGCTCGGAATCTCCTTGCGTGATCGTGTCAGAAATGATGAGATCTGCAGGAGATCTAAGGTCACGGACCTAGCCTAAAGAATTGTGTGGCTGAAGTGGCAATGGGCAGGGCACATTGCGAGGAAAACAGACGGCCGTTGGGGTGGAAAGGTCCTTGAGTGGAGGCCGCAGCCGTGGCAGGCCTCCCACCAGGTGGACCGACGATCTGGTGAAGGTCGCGGGAGTCCCTTAGATGCGGGTGGCACAGGACAGATCTATGTGGAGAACTTTGGGGGAGGCCTATGTCCAGCAGTGGACGTCTATTGGCTGAAATGATGTTTTTTTTTATATGTGATAGGTAGCAGACGAGCAGGCGGATCACCTGATGGTAAGCAATTGCCGCCGCTCATGGACACTCGCAACACTAGTTTAGTTACAAGTGCGCTGCCAACCTTTTATCCCCTTCCCCCCGGGTGGGCCTCCGGTACCCTCACTCACTCGGCGAAACACAGCACAGGGGCTGCTTCACGCCTTTCTGTGTGAGGCAGTGGTATCACTCCGGTCGAGCCGGCCCATTCATGCCGAAGCGTGGCTCTCCCACAGTTGATGATGATGATTACCGATGGCGACGTGCGCGGTGAGCACGTGGTGGTGCGTGGACAGCGCCCACATGTGGACAGAGTGGACGTGCCGCACGCCGCCCAGCGCCGACAGGCTCGCTACCGCCTCACGGTACCTGCACACCAATAATATAAGTCATTTAAAGTAAAGTATCGGCTTATACAATATCCCGCTGCAGGGCAAAGGCACAAAATAATTACACACAGAAAGTAGGCTGCCCACTAAGAGCTAAAAACGTGTTATGTATTCACGCATGCGCACTAACGGGGAAATACAACCCGTTTAGCGCAATGGTTTGAGCGCCGGTTGAGACGTAAGGTTCGATTCCCTAAGTAAGGTAAGTAAGGTAAGGTAAGGTTGGGTCTGGGTGTTTGTGGTTCCTTCGTTGTTTCTGGATTCCATAGCACAAGGGAAAACCTTAGTTTGGGACCAGGACAATGTATGTGATGTTGTCTCAATTTATTTATTTTAATACGCCTTTTCGACCACATTAATCCTAGCCTATGACATAAGATTGTCGAACTGTCGAGGTCTGTGGTAAAGGCCGCACGCTTATGTAATCATGCCGGGCAACAACCCTAGCATAATAATATGTCAACGAACTCTTCTAAATTCAAAATCAGGCGGAGTCTACCTTCTGTGTGTAATTATTTTGTGGCAAAGGGATCACAGAAATCAAGTAATAAGGTATTTGACTAATCTCGATATAGTAAAAAATATTGATACTTTATCAAAATATTGATAAATAAGAACCAACCCAGATAGCAAGCGAGCTTGCTGCAAACTTGATTTTTAGATTGTCACGTCAAACATGAAAAATCAAGTTTATGACAAAATTTGCTGTAAGCTTGTTGATTAAGGTATGATGTTTCAAGGCTTTGATAATTTTGAAGCAAAGTTCGACCGCAAATATAAAATTGTAATGCTATGTATTTGTACTAGATTACCAAGTTATTTGTGCGGTTCAGGGAACGAAACGAACTCTGTGCATTTTGTTTAGCAAAGCAAACCGCAAATCATCATCAGCAACCCACGTTCGTCCACTGCTGGACATAGGTCTCCCCTAATGCACGCCACCGCTCCCGATTTTCGGCCACTCTCATCCAGCTCACTCCAGCCAGCCTTCGAATGTCGTCATCCCATCTTGTAGCAGGGCGTCCAACACTACGTTTGCCGAGTCGCGGTCTCCACTCAAGGACCTTATGGCTCCAACGGTTGTCAGTTCTGCGGCTAATGTGACCAGCCCACTGCCACTTCAGTTTGCTAATTCGGTGGGCTATGTCGGTGACTCTGGTTTTTTGTCGGATTACATCATTTCTGATGTGGTCCTTCAAAGATACTCGTGTTGTTCTTCAAGAAAGGCGACAACCGCAAATATAAAATTGTAATGCTATGTATTTGTACTGGATTACCAAGTTATTTGTGCGGTCGGGCGCGGTGCGGTGGTTATTTTCTACATCGCGATGACGAGATTTTTTTCCAAACAATGACTACCAGAAGTCCAATTTGTGAATAACACTTCAGTGAGTCATGGATTCTTTATTGCAATCGTGACTGTTGTGGAGCGTCACTCGGGGGACGTCTGCCACTGCGCCCTGCTTGGGAAAGTGTGTGGTGTGGAACTGAGACAAGGTTTTTTTATGTGATAGGTAGCAGACGAGCAGGCGGATCACCCACCTGGTGGTAAGCAATTGCCGCCGTCCATGATGAACACATGCAACAAGTGCGCTGCTAACCTTTTATCCCCTTCCCCCCCGATTGGCCTCCAAACTTTGTTATGTCAAACTTGCATACACTTTATAGAATAATTTTCTAGCAAGTTTGTTGCTTCGGAACTAGAAAGTTTGATTTAACCTCGCCTCAAGTTTATACACTTGCCACGGCAAATTTGAGACAAAGCTTCATGTTTGATACATCGAACCTATCGCAAGTCAGTTTCAAGTTTAAATTGTTATCTGGGAATGGCCAATATTTTCAATTAAAAATATAACGTCTGTACTCTGGTTTTTAATCATGTGGAGTAAACTGACAGATGCAAATGTCAAGTTTCTATACATTTTGACATTTTACATCTGTCAAATTGAGTGTTAAGTATGGGGATGACACATTGGCATATGTCAGTTTACTCCACATGATTATGAACCAGAGTATAGTTGGTTTTGTAAGCATTCAAAGTTTTATGGGCAGTCTATTTTTTAAATTAAAAATTATAATATATTACACTAGCGGCCGCCCGCGACTTCGTCCGCGTGGAAAAGTAATGTTATTTAGCCTATAGCCTTCCTCGATAAATGGACTATCCAACAAAAAAGAATTATTCAAATCGCACCAGTAGTTTCGGAGATTAGCGCGTTCAAACAAACAAACAAACAAACAAACAAACTCTTCAGCTTTATTATATTAGTATAGACTAAACTACCCATACATTTTACAACTTATATTATAAAACCATTAACCTATACAAAACATAATTACGATATAACCAAAAGCAAAAAAGGGGCGTGAAGCAGCCCCTGTGCTATGTTTCGCTGAGTGAGTGAGGGTACCGGAGGCCCACCCGGGGGGGAAGGGGATAAAAGGAAAGCAGCGCACTTGTAACTCCATTGGTGTTGCAAGTGTCCATGAGCGGCGGCAATTGCTTACCATCAGGTGATCCGCCTGCTCGTCTGCTACCTATCACATAAAAAAAAAAAAATAATAATAACCACCAAAAAAAAAATTACTATACCCAAAACTGTAATTCGAGACCAAAAAATCTACTACAATGTTGCTACTGCAATAAAATGATCGTACCATAGTATAACCCTTTTTTCTAAATACACTAGCTGATATAATTTATTTATTGGTAATTTTGATTCCATAATTTAAAGAAATAATTTTATTAACTTATTTTCACGTAAATACAAGACGCTTTAATAAAAACTTAATCATCCGTAATTATATTTTCAAAGATGTTATTGCGCTTGTAACACTTCAGGTGTTAATAACATTTGGTATCTACCCACAACATTTTAACAATGTATGGAAACTTAACAGTTTAGTCTGCATAATAAGAAAAATAATGCCAAAAAGGTTGGCGAAACCTAAAAACGTCACCTGAGAATGACATAAGTTAACAGTTAACAGATTTGACAGTGACGTATCTGTCGTAGATTTTTTGGTCTCGAATTCCAGTTTCGAGTATAGACGTGCATACATGAGTCATAGGTGTGACGTCACACTTCAGTATAGCCATTTGTATTATATAGACTCTATAGGCCAAAAAGTCAAACCCTCGTGGCACTGACTTGGCGTGGTCGGGCACGGCCTGCATGAGCATGGCGAGCGCGTCGCGCACCACGCGCGCCGACGTCAGCAGCACCAGCACGCTGAACACGAACGTGCAGATCGGGTCCACCACCTTCGCTGCGGGCTGCACAAAACAAACAACATTCGTTATATACTTCAACCTTCATAGAAACACTAGATCAGAAAAAAAACACGTCATATAACAAATGTTATTCAGAATGGTTGGTATAACACGTGGTAAATGTTTACAGATACATCTGGTATACTGTTCCAAAACTATAGTATCTATACTAATACTATAAACTGGAGACCTATTTTTGAATTGTCGTCTCACTAAAAAATGTGTGACTCGCTTGATTTTTGACATCCGCATTTTTTAATCATTCGAAAACGAGCGATTTGCAACGAGTGGTGTAAACCACTCGTTTCTAACGGAAACGAGGCGAGTGGTCGCATTTACGTCAAATTTATTTTTCTTTTTCTCTTTTTCTTACAAAATATTTACGTTCCGTTATACGTTACATCGAATACCGGTCTTACAAATGTAATACCGATTATAGAATTTCCTGCGTGAAATGAGTTAATACTATACTTTAACAAGCTTGGCAACTTCAACTTCAAGAGTGATTTCAAAAATAGGGAAAATTATGAATCATGCGACTCAGGAGACGACGTGACTTGAAAAACGAGTAGTTTTGATTGGACGAAGCGAAAATTCAAAAATAGGTCTCCTGGTCTTTGACGTCGGACGCCGACCCACCTAGGATCCAGGATAGGATGAGCCAGCGTAGTACCTAAGTAAGTAAGAAATAGTACCTGTATACTTACTGTAAACTGTCAGTTACTTAAACTATCGAGAAGTTATCGTAATTTTTTCTCTCGCTCGTATTTTTCATAGTATCAGTAAAGATGAAGGTACTCACATAAAACTTGATGAGAACGGAAGCCAACAGCACCCCGCAGCTCTGTATGAGGTCCCCGATCACGTGGATGAGGGCTGCTCGAAGGTTTATATTCCTAAAACACACAAACATTTACCGTAACTATTGCTTACTGAATAAAAATAACTAATTAAATTCACACAACACTTCATATATTGACTTGACACTTTATTACACTTGTGTTACAAATATCAGACAACAGAGGAAACACAAGTATAATAATTAAATACTATATTACACCCAGACACTGAACAAACACAAGTTCATCACACGAATGTTTGTTCAGGGTGGGGAACAAATGGACTATTATATTAACCGACTTCAAAAACATGAGAAAGTTCTGAATTCGTCTGTACCTACATTATAATTTTTTTAAAGTGTTCTACGTTAATTAATGGCGGTTTTTTTTTTCGATACGGTGGTACCACTCCAGTTGTCCGGTAACAATGACATCTCTCCATTATTATTACCAAGTCATCGACCGGAGTGATACCACTCGATACCACGGTCTAACAGGCGTGAAGTCAGTCAAACTGAAGATGCAATAATGTTGATGGGTACCTAGCCTGTGGTCCCACGACGTTGGCCTCGGCGCCGGCGAGGTCCTTCATGCCGTAGTCGGAGACCAGCGCGCCGTTGGTCTGCTTGTGGTCGCGCGCGCGCCGGAACAGGCGGAAGGGCGCGCGCTCGGCGTGCGCGTGCGCGTGCCCGCACGCCGCGCCGCCGTGCGTGTGGTGGTGGGCTGCGGGAGGACGTAAGTGGTGAGTCCAGTATGACGAGGGTAAATAATCCGCTAGATGGCGTACTTTAGACTGAGGTCCAACTTCAATGCCATTGGTTTTTTAGTAACATTTTGACATCTCACACCAAAAATAACCAATCATCTGACTATTTGTATAGACCTTACTTTTACAGTAGAAAATCTAAACTCAGATTTTTAATCATGTGGAGTAAACTGACAGATGCAAATATCAAATTTCTAAACATTTGGAGATTTTGCATCTGTCAAATTGAGTAATAACGTATGGGGATGACACATTGACATCTGTTAGTTTACTCCACATCACAGAGTACATTGTATTATACTCCACATGATTAAAAATCAGAGTACCTATAGCGAATTTTTCACACGTGATGAAACTCGAACCGAAAATTGGGGGTTGGTTGGGGTAAATTACACAGTAAGCAAGCAAGTCACCCAATAGCAAATTCCTCTTTGGAAGTGACATCAGCTACAGCAGAAGGGGTGCGGATGCGTTGCCGGCCTTTCAGAAAGCCTACAAGCCTACAGGCTCGTTGCTTGAAAATTTGAATGTCATGCCGGTTCGGAAATACCTACCGATTCTACAATGAGGAGGTGCATGGCAGGAAATGTCAAGTGACGTTCACGGTAGCGGACCGCCATCCATCCAGATGGAATCCTAGTATATGGCGTGTAGTGAATATATAATTTACTTTTATTTTTAGGCTTTGAGAGTCTCATTAATAAATATACATGACGTTCGGAACATCAAACCTGTTGTACAGCGTTATGTAAGGGCGTTATTTATGTATCAGAACGTCATCAGTAGAAGCTCTGCCAAAACTTACAGTTACTAACGATTACAAAGTTGGAAATTTTTTGGCTACTCAGTATCAAAGATTTAAATCAATCTTTGCTCAGTATCACTAAAAAAATATGTAACTATAATAATAGTTATATAGAGGTAGAGTATATCTGTGAACATTATCATCCACGTTGGAGGCGCCGCCGCATCCGGACACGATCATCATCATGTCCGGCTCCTACATCCGGACACGGTCATCATGTCCGGTCATACACCCAGACAAGATCAAAATATCTGGCTAAAATTTTAAATGAGCTTTATACCTATCCCTGTCGCACACCCGTGCAGCACCAGCGCCAGCACCACGTTGAAGGCGACACCGCAGCCGGACACGATCATTATAATGTCCGGCTACGACACCCGGAACTCAAGTCATCATGTCGGCTAAAAATTTTAAATCAGTTTACATACCTATCCCTTGTCGCACACCCGTGCAGGGCAACCAGACGACAGGCACCACGTTGAAGGCGGACGCCGCAGCCGGACAGCGATCAGCATCATGGTCCGGACTCGATGTTGTACTCGCCGGAGGGTAGCCGGACAGCCGGCCACTTATACCCCGAAACACACGGTCAGGATCCAGATGAAGGAGGACGGAAACCATCGCGCCGAGGACCTCTGCGGAGAAACAAGTCAGATTAAGGATGGAATCATAGATGGTTCCCAATAGAATGAATTCCCAACAGAGGACCTAACACTAACCGGATGTTACGACAGAATCGAAGTATTTTTTAGTGTGTGATAGGTAGCAGACGAGCAGGCGGATCACCTGATTGTAAGCAATTGCCGCCGCCCGTGGACACCTGCAACACAAGTGCACTGCCAACCTTTTATCCCCTTCCCCCCGGGTAGGCCTTCGGTACCCTCGCTCACTCGGCGAAACAAAGCACAGTTTCCCTCCCTTGCATAAACACTATGTATCACCTATGTTTGCCGGGTATATTATCTCCAGGAGCGCCGACTGAATACAGCGTCTGTGCGTGAAAGCAATGAAGCGCCCAATTTTCTCCACGAATCTTCATATTAGCGTCGGCGCGTGGCACCCCTATTGCCTTGGCGCATATGTGCGCCGCACACTTCGGCAGCAGCGAGGCCCTAACCCTCAAACACGTCAACTCACCAGCTCGCTTATACCCATAGGACATGGTGGCGTCTGGCGCGCGCTTGGCGCAGCGGAAGGCCAGCAGCGCCAGCGCGAACCCGCCGCAGTCGCTGAGCATGTGCGCCGCGTCCGACATCACCGACAGGCTGTTGGCCAGGTATCCGCCGACCAGCTCGCAGATCTGGACAAGCAAATATCAACTTTATAATCTACTAGTGGCCCGCCCTTACTTTGTTTCTCGACAGTAGTTCCACTGTTTACCAAATAGATGGCGCTAGACGTCGATTGTGTCACACAAGTGTGTTTTCGGTTTACCTATAAGCCCTGGCGTGGAATATGAGATTAACTTCTTTATAATTAGTATACATATAGATGCACTGATGAGTATGACTGACCTACCAATAGTACACGCCCCAGATGGGTATGTAGGGACCCAAGCAAGCGCCAAACAGGAAAAAGCCTCAAGCAACCACCGATGGCATCTCCCTTGATTCGATCCGTATGCCAAAAACCAGACCACTTGTCATCGTCAAACAGACTTGTCATCGTTCAACGTCCTATAAAAATGTGCTAGTAAATGTGATACTTAAAAGGTCGGCAGCGCACTTGTGATGCCTCTGGTGTTGCGGGTGTCCATGGGCGGTAATCGCTTACCATCAGGTGATCCGTCTATTCGTCTGCCCTCAAAACTATAAAATTAAGTAATCAATGCTTTATTTGCTTCACAGTGTACAGATATTCATATCACTGATGAGAATAGGACAGAGGAGTACCAGTCTTCTTCTTTTTATCATATTGCGTCTGCGTCGATGAGATAACGCCCATTATCCTAGTTACTTGGCTGACGACCAAAGTGCCCTCGGAAGCACAAAATAATCATTATTTCGGGCAAATCAAGTTTATTCACGCAATGTCACCATTTTTCACCACCTCGCATCTTGTTTCGCCGTGTGAATAAAACACTACAGCTCACCATGAAGAAGCCGCACAGCACCAGCGCGACCAGCAGCTGCGGCACGGCGCTGGGCGGCTCCGCCTGCGGCCTCAGGGGCGGTGCCGCCGCCTCGGAGCCCGGCGCCACCGGGACACAGGCATCACGCCTCCACAGCTTACCATGAAGAAGCCGCACAGCACCAGCGCGACCAGCAGCTGCGGCACGGCGCTGGGCGGCTCCGCCTGCGGCCTCAGGGGCGGTGCCGCCGCCTCGGAGCCCGGCGCCACCGGGACACAGGCATCACGCCTCCACAGCTTACCATGAAGAAGCCGCACAGCACCAGCGCGACCAGCAGCTGCGGCACGGCGCTGGGCGGCTCCGCCTGCGGCCTCAGGGGCGGTGCCGCCGCCTCGGAGCCCGGCGCCACCGGGACACAGGCATCACGCCTCCACAGCTTACCATGAAGAAGCCGCACAGCACCAGCGCGACCAGCAGCTGCGGCACGGCGCTGGGCGGCTCCGCCTGCGGCCTCAGGGGCGGTGCCGCCGCCTCGGAGCCCGGCGCCACCGGGACACAGGCATCACGCCTCCACAGCTTACCATGAAGAAGCCGCACAGCACCAGCGCGACCAGCAGCTGCGGCACGGCGCTGGGCGGCTCCGCCTGCGGCCTCAGGGGCAGTGCCGCCGCCTCGGAGCCCGGCGCCACCGGGACACAGGCATCACGCCTCCACAGCTTACCATGAAGAAGCCGCACAGCACCAGCGCGACCAGCAGCTGCGGCACGGCGCTGGGCGGCTCCGCCTGCGGCCTCAGGGGCAGTGCCGCCGCCTCGGAGCCCGGCGCCACCGGGACACAGGCATCACGCCTCCACAGCTTACCATGAAGAAGCCGCACAGCACCAGCGCGACCAGCAGCTGCGGCACGGCGCTGGGCGGCTCCGCCTGCGGCCTCAGGGGCAGTGCCGCCGCCTCGGAGCCCGGCGCCACCGGGACACAGGCATCACGCCTCCACAGCTTACCATGAAGAAGCCGCACAGCACCAGCGCGACCAGCAGCTGCGGCACGGCGCTGGGCGGCTCCGCCTGCGGCCTCAGGGGCAGTGCCGCCGCCTCGGAGCCCGGCGCCACCGGGACACAGGCATCACGCCTCCACAGCTTACCATGAAGAAGCCGCACAGCACCAGCGCGACCAGCAGCTGCGGCACGGCGCTGGGCGGCTCCGCCTGCGGCCTCAGGGGCAGTGCCGCCGCCTCGGAGCCCGGCGCCACCGGGACACAGGCATCACGCCTCCACAGCTTACCATGAAGAAGCCGCACAGCACCAGCGCGACCAGCAGCTGCGGCACGGCGCTGGGCGGCTCCGCCTGCGGCCTCAGGGGCGGGTGCCGCCGCCTCGGAGCCCGGCGCCACCGGGACACAGGCATCACGCCTCCACAGCTTACCATGAAGAAGCCGCACAGCACCAGCGCGACCAGCAGCTGCGGCACGGCGCTGGGCGGCTCCGCCTGCGGCCGCCAGTGGCAGTGCTCCGCTGCCTCAGAACTGGTCGACACCGGGACATCTGTGTACGTCTCCTGGAACAACCAAGAGAAAAATTTAACAGGCTTTGGACTTTTACGTTTTTTTTACAATGAAGGAGGTAGTCCCAAAACGTTGGCAGCCGACAAAGTTTGACAGATTTGTATAGATAGATTGATTTGTGATCGTCCGTACTACCAACACGCTGTTTTCTTATCCTCTACCTAAACGTTGTCTGGAAGATATCACTACAAAAGATAAGACCCCATTATTGTACTGTTTATTGCTGTTGTTTCAATCATGTATTTCTATGCAATAAAGTAAATCTATCTCTATCTTGTTTATGACGGTTTGATGACGACCCGTTTAGCGCAATTGCGCCGGTTGAGACGCAAGGGTCGCGGGTTCGATTCTGGCACTAACACAAATGTTTGTTGATGAAACAGATATTCGTATTGGGTCTGGGTGTTTGTGGTTCCTTCGTTGTTTCCGGTTTCCATAGTACAAGGGTGACCTTAGTTTGGAAAAGTATGTAATATTGTCTCGATTTATTTATGTAATTAATCTATCTACCTACAATTTGTGCAAAGCATTTTGACCCCAAAGGATCGGGACGCGGGAGGTGACCGGCGGACGCGTCGAGGCGAGCCCATCGATCAAGTCCACTCGGGTGACTGAACCGAACATTCCGCCTGCATTGTCGTAATCCGCTCAAATGAGCGGCCCGATAAAGGGCGATGACTCACATCGATCATTTATAACTAAGGGCAAAAAAAAAATACGTTGAGCTACAGACTTCTGGTCAAAGAGCATGTACTGGCTATCCTTTGCCGGCGGGATTCGGGAACGTAGGTGGCGTTTGAAATAAATGGCAAGTCTTCTTGATAACAATAAAAACTTATTTAATTCATTAAAATAACATTACAATAAAAATATATTGGTGTGTTAGGGACAGATAAAAAATTATTACCGAAAATTTTTACCGTAAAAAAAATGAAGCACGAATTTCGAATTTAGAACGCGCGCTCTGTATCGCGCCATATAATCAGCACAGAGGTTGGTTGACGTCGCGGTGCGTATACTCGAAAGAGCATAGTATATTAATATGCTTCTTGTCTTAGATTTCTTTAAATTAAATAAACTTTATAATGCATCAAGAAAGTCATGAAATTAATTGATGGCGGCACTGCCGATTACGTCATAGAGTATGGTAACCCCAATGGTTATAATACTATGGAACTCTGTAATAGTTCCTCAAGAATAAATTTCACGACTTACTTGACAGAGTATTCACAACATCTCATCTGACTTGACTCCGTACTACCAACAATTAAGTATTCAGTGGTACTACTCCGGACTAAGTAGCTTAAGAACTTGTGTTACAGATAAAACCAGACTACCGAGTAAATTATTACACACAGACACTGAACAAACACAAGTGTCATCACACGAGTTTGTCCAGGGTGGGGATCGAACCCACGACCTTTGGCGTATGAGGCAGGGTCACTACCAAATGCGCCATCCGGTCAGTCATAGCCATACATCGAACACACACAACCGTATTGTTTATGACATGCAATAACATATTTTGTTATAATATCTGCCATTTTATCATTTCTATGTAAGTGCAAAAAGGACAATTTATATTATTAAAATATCATATTTTTCTCATAGGAAAAATCGTTAAATGTCGTACAGTCAGCAGCAGATATACCTGAGCGGGCAAAGTATCCAAAAAACATATACATTCCGATAGTTACAAAATCATTATGTCAAAGTTGTCATCTTCACGAAGACGTTCGTCAATTTTAACTAACATTTGAGTGTTTTTATAACATACATCTAATGATAAATAACAAATTCACAAATCTCATAAATTGACGTAACTCCATATTAAGTAGCTTAAGCAGGTGAGATAGACAAAAGAAAAAACACAAACACAAATATAATACTTAAATACATTATAATATTACACCCAGATACTTAACAAACACAAGTGTTCATCACACAATTTTTTGTCCAGGGTGGGGATCGAACCCACGACCTTTGGCGTATGAAGCACGGTCACTACCAAATGCACCATATAGCCAGCCAATGATTTGTTGTAAAAAATACGACTAATGACATTTGTGACTCATTGTGCGCTCATAAGTAAATGCTATCACGACAGTCAACATCTTTTTGAAATTTTAAACGTTAACTTATCTTTGAGCACCCGGGGTGTATAGTAACTTCTGCTGTTGACTGTACGACGTACTTATTATTATTGTAAATAGGGGCTTAATTGAATAATTAGTAGGAAAACCAGTGGTATGATTGTGTTTTGCGGCCATTGCGCAAAAAATGCCTGTGGTTATCGTAATATCACACTTCCTAAGTGTGGGTTGATAAAACATACTAAAGAGTCTAACAACATTTTAAGTAAATCGTAGTATAATTTGCAGAATTCTTTAGCGACAAAAACAATTAAAACCCTTCAATTTCTCCTCACCACGACACAATAATTGGTTAATTCTTATATGAGTATTTTTTTTCCTATGTATTTGTTTTAATTATCGTGTGTTGAGACAATTATTGTGTGTTATTAAATGGGTATTTTTAAATTTAAAACTTATATCATGGTTTACTGCGGCGGTTCCATATGCTGGTACTTAATATTAGTTCAATGGCTGTGACAAGACAACGCAACGCACTAATGGGGCATCACTCTAACTGTAGACACAATTAAGTGCACTGCCCCGGCCTATTAAAAAGGAGCGCTCTTCAGAATAACCCTGTATATTCCACCCACACGAGAATCCACATGGTCGGCTGGTTATCAGCGGAGCAAATATTCATATACCCACATAATTATGTAGATTTTATGCGAGATGCCACCCCGATCGGGGTCAGGTCGCTAGTTTGCAACTTTGCAGGTATTTTAGCACAGAAGAAGCACAGCGTTTGCGCTGTATTTCGCCGTGTAAGGGTACCGAAGACCCAAACGGAGTAAAAGGTTCGGAGCGCGCTTTTTTTTATTTTTATAAAAAACTAATGGCCCGTCCGTTTAGGGACAGTAGTTCCACTGTCTGCCAATAGATGGTACAGGGTGTCAATTGAATCGCGCTAGTGTTTCGTCTTTACGATTTGTATATAAGGTTTGTCAATGTCAATAGAATTTATCTCTTTATAAATAGTATGGAGTATGGATATGGATTTAGATGGATGGAGGATATGGATGGCCGATTGATGGATGAGCTCGCCCTTGGCTTTATACTGAACTCCAGAGTTGAGATGAAGCCTACGATGGAGCGGGCTTACCCAGAAGTAGCCTATTCACTCTAGCTTTGAAAATCTTGAGGTTGTACTCATTAGGGAAAACAGACGCGGGAAGGGTGTTCCAGTCCTTGGCAGGGCAGCGGCGGAAACACTTATCAGGCATGATATCAGCAGCTCGTCTGCCACCAATCACATAAAAAAGATTGAAGGTATAACTCCAATTATTATCATCTATAAGTATCATTCCAGTAGACCTAAAACAAACCGGACGCGCGGACGTTACGACCCAATCAGAGTTCCCTCCCTTTCACACACGCTGTGTATCTCTTTTGCTTGAATGTGACAGGTATATTCTCATTCGTTACGCGACAGTTCCGTTATACTTATAATAAGTCCCCAGGTTTCTGCATATAGGTATTTCTATGAAAAGTGTTCCGTAGGTATTCTAACCCGAGTAGAAAACTTCCAAGCAAATACTTTAGGGGCCGTTTAAAATTGCGAACACTTGAGACACGATAAGCAGAACGAGAATTATTTAACATCTAACCACCCTTCCATTAGGCTAAAATCTAGGGTTGTCATTTAAATATAGTGTTGAAAATAGTCCTTCTTCATTATTTTTTTATTGGTGGCAGACAAGAACAGTTAGTTAAGAGCAGTATTCCTCCCATGCAGTTTTTAGCCCGCATCCGGATGTAAATATCCAAATAGCGGGTTTAAAAAAATATACAAAAACAGAAACATAATTAGAAAAAATTGGCCGCCCAGGAGGCCAACTCTCGGTTTTCGATTTCTATGTCGAGTCGACTTCATGGAACGCACAACCAATAGAACACAGATTACAGTCGACATTCTCCTATTGGTTGTGCGTTCCATGAAGTCTACTGGACATAGAAGGCGAAAACCGAGAATTGGCCTCCAGTACGGTTATCAGCATTAAAATAACATTTTTCAGCATTCCGCTTGCAGCATTGACTTGATGTTTTCTTAAGAGAATGAAAGTTTTCACATACTAAAATGTAGCCTAGGTTACAAGAGGATAACTGAGTTCTTTCCAATGATGATATAATTTTGGATTCTGACGGAAATGGGTATGCCACGTGCGTTGTGTGATTTTAGGTGACAACCCTAGCTGCAAGCTCTAATAGATGCCAGCAATTTCGTAAGTACGGTCGCCACGATAAGGGGTTGTTACAAAGGGGTTTAGGAAACTGTGTTCGCCCAGCACTCGCCGCCAGAGCCCATATCCTGACCGTACCTCGACACTTATGTGCTTATGGTTCCATTTATTTTAGAAGACTCTTATGTCCAGTGTTGCCAGACGTATAGGGGACGAATTTTGTGCGTTTCTACGCCCTAGGTCTAGTAATTTAAGGACAGTCTTCCATCATAGAAATCAAGTCATCGCTACTATGATAAAATAAATTCACACAACACCTCATACATTGACCTGACTCCGTACTATATACTTTTATAGCAGTAAGCTACTGCTTAAGCACTTGTATTACAGATATTAGACAACATAGGAAACAAAAATGATGGGATTAGACTTAATCACCACGCTTGCCTAATGAGGATTGGTGATCAAAAACTCGAGCTAGGTTCGAAAAATTCGAAACATACTTTTTACTCGACTCGATCGTGAACCGATTATAAGATCAAGCTGAAATATTATTTTAAGCTTGATCTTAGTAGTTTAGCTTAATATTAATCAAATACTTACCTACTTTGGCTGGCAATTCCTAGGAGACAAGAAATTACAGTAAGTCAACGAAAACTAGGCTAAGATGATTTTTTTTTTCAGACTAATGTAATTTTTATATGAAACGCGAAAATTACTGAAAAATCTTAATTTTCCTGCATTTATGAAACAAGATTCCTTAGTTTCGCAGAGGCCACAAACATTTTTTTCACTTCACAGTGGTTCGCCACCCCTGTCTAAAGATCAAAAGCGGGGCAACCACAAAAGCATTGGCGACGGGTATTTATTCCTTGGCCCCGATTCAGGGGGCCTACAATGAAACCGTCCCGGACCGTACCGTATGAAAATATACTGATCATCTTAGTATGTAAAAATGTAATCCCAGTTGCGTCCTACCTAACTAACTAAATTATGGTTTTGACGTTTGAAAACCTATCTGAAATGTGCTGTTTTCCTGGTAGAAATACGCACATAGCTTTTAGCTATGCATTTTTTAATTTGAATCACGCACTACGGAAATGTGTAAATATTATCATGGATGGCAAAGTAGGATGGACATCCCAAATGTGTATACACATTATATTCTATTAAATGAGTATACTAAATGAAATGAATAATTAATTATACCTCATAATAGATAATTAAACATTTGCATGCTAATGAATTAGTCGTATAATTTTAGGGAGTTTGTGAGAAAAAATATTTACTTATGATAATATCTGTAATGTAACATACCAAAATGATACAGATAAACATTTGAAAAATATTCAGTCATGCATCATGCAACTGTGGGAGAGCCTCGCATCGGCATGAATGGGCCGGCTCGACCGGAGTGATACCACTGCCTCACAGAAAACCGGCGTGAAGCAGCCCCTGTGCTGTGTTTCGCCGAATGAGTGAGGGTACCGGAGGCCTGGCAGCGCACTGCTTGTAACTCCACTGGTGTTGCAAGTGTCCATGAGCGGCGGCAATTGGGTATTTGACTAAATCTCGAGTTAGTAAAAAATCTGATACTCTATCCAAAAATTGGAAATAAGAACCAATGCCAACATTTTCAGTTAAAAATATAACATTAGCTGGTTTTGTGAGCATGAAGAGTTTCATGGGCAAGTCCATTTTTAAGTATAAATTATAAAAAAATAATTATTCATTGAATACCCGTACATTTTTTCATCAACTTTTATTATAAAACCTAAGACTTAAACGAAAACATTGATATAGCTACCTATCTACCATTCTATTTCTATATAAAATTACTAGACCGCATACAGAAGGTTTTAATCGTGACGTCACGATTCAATAGCCTTTGTTAGAGCGTTTTGGGTTTGCCCAAATACGTGCTCTTAAAGTTGTGATATCTCAGGTAATTCAAATGAATCAAAGGTGTCTTTCAACGAGTTTGTCTTAAATTGAGGCGTCTTTTGATTAAAACACATAAAAAAAAATTGTCAAATACCCAATGCTTACCATCAGGTGATCTGCCTGCCCGTCTGCTACCTATCATATTAAAAAAAAATGCATTCAGTTTCGTTATACGCCCTCAGGCTGTGAGAAAGAGTAAATCATATCCGGGCCAACCAACTTGTCGTGACAGAGTTCCTTGACATCACACTCACAAAGAACAATAGAGTGAATTGCACAAAATAGGGATAAAATAAATTGAGGCAACATCGCGTACCCAAACCAAAGTTTTCCCTTGTGTTATGGAAATAGAACAACTAAGGAACCACAAACACCTAGACCCAAAACAAATGTCTGTTTCATATACAAACATTTGTGTTGGTGCAAGAATCGAACCCGCGACTTTTCTCGTCCTGAGACGTCTCAATCGGCGCCGCTCAAACCACCTGCGCCTAAATCGGGTCGCCAACATATCGGGTTTGAATATGAATAAATAACTAGCGGCCCGCCCGCGACTCCGTCCCGCGGTGGAAAGTTAACTTTTTACCCCCCTTTTCAACCCCATTTTCGCAATAAAAAGTTAGGCCTATGTCCTTTCTCAGGGTCTAGATTATCTGTATACCAATTTCATTTAATCCGTGAGTAGTTTTGGGTCGTGAAAGAAGTCAGACAGACAGACAGACAGACAGAGTTACATTCGCATTTCTTATATTAGTATGTGATGTAACTATGGTTATATAGTTATGGTTAGTTTATCAGACAAATATAAAATCTAATCGGAATCATCTTCACATGATTTGCAAAGTCTAGTAAATACAATGAAGCGACTGCCACCTGATCTTAGCACCTTATACAGGAGAATCAGAGAAACTCGACAGTTAATAAATAATAAATAAATAACTAAAATGGTTTATTTTGTATCAAATAGTTTTACAAATTAAGTGTACTTCCTCTATAAGTACAAAAGCACCTGTGTCAGAGAAAGTCACCTCCTTAGCTTAAATTGTCATTACTTACTAACACTTATCGAAATAGGTATGTCTTAAAGTAGAAACACGTTACATTAATTTTTATATTTACTTTTAAGCCTTTAGAACAAAAAATAAATAAATAAAAAGTGTTAAAATCATTGTGTCAACAGTTGGGGTCATGGGACTATCGGCCGAAAAAAACTCGCTCGAGAATTTCAAGATCTGTTCTAACCTAACCTAACCAATATTTTTGTGATGTTAATAACTAAACTAAACTCTACTAAACGATAAAATATTGGTGAAGTTAGTTTAGCAGTGACGAGCAAAAGAATCTTAAATTTCTCGGACGAGGTCACTATGCCCAATAGTCGTTGGTATCCACAATTTTGAGAAACTATTCCAAACGTGCAGGTTTCTTTAAGACGATTTTGATCACCACCATTGACCTCTCGATTGTTCTAATGTTTAGATTCGAACTAACTTCTTCAGGAAAGAAGCATGATTTTATTCACTCAAGTACATGGCTCTTTAGATCCTTAACTTGGCTTGGCTTGCCTTGTCGCATTTGCAAGGCAAGCCAAAGGGAAAATAAAATCGGTTTCCCTTACGCACCTGTAGCGCGGGTCTACCGCGATGTTGGGCACTGTTTAGAAGCAAAGGTGCCGCACTTGTCACAATCCTTTGGTAGTGCGGGTATCCATGGGCGTCGGTAATCGCTTACCATTATGTTATCCGTCTGCCCACTACATCATAAAATACCTTTTTTAGGTAAGGATCCGCGCCGAAGCTCATAAGTACACTAATTGAAAAGGATAAAGATGTTGAAAAGTTTCCCAACCCCTGAAGTAACCCGACCAGAGGCAATAACACCCACTTCCATTACATAAGTTGTTTTGATAACTCACCCGCTTCATCTTGGCCACGGTCTTGGCTCGTCCTCAACTTTGCTCACAAACCAGCAATATTTCAACTACAACCAACAATATTTCCACTCGACAACGAAATTCAACGAATATAATAACGAGCTCCCAAACGGACGGAATGACAATTTTATGATTTTATCGTGAAGGTAGCGGAAAGAATTAACGATGTCGTTAAGCCGCCATTCACGGGGCGACGCGGATTTCACGGGTGATGTAGTTTGCGCGTTTGCAGCGGCTTTTATTGTTCGGTTTAACAAATAAACAAAGGCGAAGCTGTTGAAAAACTTATGATGCAGATTTGAGTTTTGGAACTCTGTATCCTTTCGTCTTTGTTGACAAGGCGACGCTTCGCTGTGTTTTGTCGAGTGTATAAGGGAACTGCGTTAATTCAATCGCGGGGACAGGGGTTTATAACGTTAGTTGTGACTTGTTGTAACGGTTGAATATGGGCGGCGGCGATCGCATACTATCAGGAGGCCAATTCTCGGTTTTCGCCTTCAATGTCGAGTCGACTTATGGAAGCGATGTACCAATAGGGAAAAGAAACAGGGTATAATGTCTAAAATCCGAGAATTGGCTCCAGGTGTACGTCTGCTCGTCTGACACATATCACAAGATTTGAAGCGACTATAAGCGCACTTATACATATAAATAAGACCAATTAGTCCTTAAATCCGCGTCCTTATCCTGAGCTTTTGTGACATTACTGGTATCACGGGTCTATGGAAGGCGGCAAGCGCTTACCATCAGGTGATCTATCCTATTACATAAAAAAGCTACCATGGCGCTGACGCTATGACGATAGCTAAGGTCGTCTCTTATTACACGAAAGGTGGTAAAGAAACTCCAGTACTAAATAACTTCTTCTAACACCCGCCATTACACTCCGACATTCCAAGTTACATCAAGTTTGTCTCACCGCGAATAGCGTGCATTATGAATGTAAATAAAGTGCGGGGGTAGTCGAACACAAATTGTATTCAATTACCGCGATGACTCTGCAAGTTGCCACAAAAAACGTTTTGTTCTGGCGCTGTTTTTGCATCGTTAGCACCCGAAATATGTTTACTTCGTTAAGACAAAGTAAGTAGAAGACCAACATCTTAACACTGTAAGAACTTAACATTGCTTAACGTATTGAGAAGACACTTACTTGACATTGGCAGAATTAATAGTGCCCAATAGCACGATTGAAGCCAATCGGGCAGGGCTCTGCTTCACACTGGTTTGTGGTGTGAGGCCATGGTATCACTCAGTTCGAGTATTGGTAATCAAATGTAGGTATCACTATCCATACTTACTTACTTAATCCATACTAATCCATACTAATATTATAAATGCGAACTAACTCTGTCTGTCTGTCTATCTGTCTGTCTGTTACTCTTTCACGCCAAAACTACTCAACGGATTTAAATGAAATTTGGTATACAGATAATCTAGACCCTGAGAAAGGACATAGGCTACTTTTTATTGCGAAAAGGGGGTTGTAAGGGGTTCAAAGGGGGGTAAACAGTTACTTTTCCACGCGGACGAAGTTGCGGGCGGCCGCTAATATTATAAATGGGAAAGTGTGTCTGTCTGTTTGTCTTTCTTTCACGGCAAAACGTAGCGACGAATTGACGTGATTTTTTAAGTAGAGATAGTTGAAGGAATGGCGAGTAACGTAGGCTACCTTTTGCCCTTCCGTGCTACCCCGAATTTAACCCGAGCGAAGCCACGGGCAAAAGCTAGAACTAAAGTAGACTTATAAAAATGTTTTTTTTTCAACAATAATAAGAAGTTGGAAACAATCTATTTAACCAACTTTCTTTATCCGAACAGGACAACCACAACACGCAATGCGATAAAAGCGACAAGTTTATCTTCCATGTCCTGATTCTCGTATTTGAATACTGATAAGAGAATGTAGGCCTATTAACTAATAGTGTTAGCGTAAGTAGGGTTTACCTGTGTTAGCAATTAGTTTGAGTAGATTTCATTGCGATTTTCTATAAAAATATTTCCTAGGATAGGTCATTTTTAAACTAACTAACTAGGTAGGCATAGCAGCCCAAAGTGAGTCTTAGCCTCCGAAATATTAAGAGGGCCCTCCATCTAGATTGGCCCCTGCATAAGTGGAGGCACACAAGCAAAGCATTACTAAAAATGGTATTTAAGGTCTTAAAGTATACACAAAAATAGAACAGGCTTAGGTTAATATAATGCTTATTGCTACAGCAAGAAGATGGTCTTGGATGTTATTGTCCTGTTTATCACTGTCTTTTGCATTAAAGAATCTATCTAATGTCAATTAGATTTTGGAAACCAAGATTATTTCAATAGTAAAGTAATGTAATGAATGTGGCGTTATGTTTCTACACTTAGACTAATACTGGTCCATCTGCCTATATAAAGCTTTTTAATAGTTTCAACAAACTTATTAATATCCCATTAAGCCTAGAGAAAGGCAATTATAGTACCTACACAAAATAAATTGCCATAAAATCTATGGCTATCATTTGATTTTTATTTATTTTTCTAAATTATATGACCCACAAAAACCTATTTTGGTTCATAATTTTAGAAAAATAATTCTTAGTAATTCATTACTTTAACATGATAACTTGCAGATAAGCAATCAAATTTAAATTAGACTTTGCAATTTAGATGTGTGATTAAAGTCATGACTGAATTATAAGTATTTGAATTAAATATCTGAACCTTGAAATAGCATACGCACAGAAAAAAAATATCTGTAGAACAATGGAAAACACATAGAATTATCTCATTATAATGTAAAGTTATTTAACTAATAATGAGAAATCTATTTTTAGTTGGTTAAAAGAAGAAGTGCCTAAAGAAATATACATCTTGTATGGTTTTTATTTTAGTAGACTAAATAGTTACTGACATATGATATTAAATAATACTATCAAGAATTCACTATCAATATGATAAAATGATATTTGAGTATTGTATGGCTCCGAGAAATACAAAAGGCGCCAAAGTTCGTAAACAGATTATTATGATAAGATCCTTCCCCACTTGAAACATATTAGATAACATATCCATCTTATCTTGATGGCCACTAGTTTAAGAGTTTATATTAGAAACCTTGAAACTATAAAATTTATAAATTTTATCTTTGATCTTAAAAACCTACAATTTATTAGGTAATTTTTATTTGATAATTAATTAATAGGTGTCTTAATATCTTATTGAATAAGAAATCTTCAGGTTTAAGTAGTTTATTCAATTTAGATCTTACATATCACTTTTTCTGGTTTAAGGTTTTGGTATACTTTTCTACTGAAAAAAGAGAGGCCAGCAATAATCTTAGCAATACATAACAAATAGAAAGATATTTATTATTAAGTTAAGCGTAGACAGATAATAATACTTACAGCATCTAATTGAAGTCAAAAAACCAAATCCAGTTTTTTGAGGGTCAAACATCAATGTTACTTACAACAAACACACACTGGAGAATTATTATTAATACCTACTTAATGTAAACAGTATTATTCATGTACGAATATTTTATTTAACATGTAGATAATGTTTATCTGTAGAATTTAGGAAATGTGAGAGAAATAAAAACAACTATGTATACTTAAATTATAAAAACGGTTTTGGATATGTGATTCCTTACAACTTTGTATAGATGGGATAAGTTTTAATTTTATCAAAATTAATTTACATAACTAAAAAATTAAAAGAAAATTCATAAAACCAAAAATTATTAACCTTACCTCAGACAACAAAGGGGCTCTGTCCAGATGCTCGGACGAGGCGAAGGCCGACTCGAAGTAGGCGCCCCGGCTCCGGGACTCGTAGCGGGAGCCCCCGTCATCCCACATCCTGGCCTCGAGCTCATCAGACATGCTGGCGCCAGCCAATGTTCCCAAGTCAAACTAAACTAAAACTTATTCACTTCACACTCAGCATTTTCTCTTTAATTTACCAACTATTGTAATGAAACACTGGCATATTAACACTGTTTTGTTGCGCCTTAGTTTAGTGAGTTTTTTATTCACGACACGACGATAAGTGGTGATAATCGAACGGTAAATAAATTCGCAAAACACTGTTCGCGTTTTCTTGCTTTTCCTCTTGGGACGGAACGTTCTAAAGCTCGATCGTGATTCGTGACCTCGTATATTTTTAACATTTTAGATTTGTCATGGTCTAATTTTCACAAATTAAATTGGATAACTAGTGATATTCAAATCAAAGTTAGGTTTGTTCATTATTTTCATATGAACTTTAAGAACAAAGGCCACATAATAGTAAAAAATAACACCATATAAGTTTTAAATAATATTTAATAAAATAAATATTGGGTTTCAGAACGTAGCTTTTTGACAGTTCTGCAAATGACAACAGCTGTAATCGATAAGAATGCGTTCCAGTTGCGTTCAAATTAAAATAAAAAAGTTCAAGGTTATTATCTCCAACTGCTTATTGTTAGTTTTTCAGGCCAATATAAATAAAACTATACCAAGTTACGACATTTTCAGATCAAGAGTTGCATTGGTACTTTTTAAAGAATTTGCAACCTCCGTAATAGGCCTGGTCTTTTACTTTACGCTCCTTATGTTCAGTTATCATCATTGCAATTATTAGCATACCTATACGAATAC